>CM054131.1:53232234-53699734 GCA_028751855.1 Ambrosia trifida
AAAGCAGGACCAAGTCGCCTACCTGAAAATCTTCTCGGTGTTTCAGGCGACTATCGTGCAATCTCTTTGTGCACTCATTATACAATATCAAGCTCTCATAGGCTTGTTGCCTAAGCTCTTCTAGCTCGTGAGTCTGCAAGAAACGGGTCTCACCGCCGGTCTTCAGATCCAAATTTGCCGTTTTAAGAGCCCAGAATGCCCTATGCTCTAACTCGACTGGGAGATGACACACCTTGCCATAGACAAGCCGAAAGGGAGTCGTCCCTGTAACATTACGCATTTAAACTTGTACGTTACACGTTCGTCATTAATAAAAACGTTAAGTTTTATCTTATTCGTTCGCATTTATTATTTTTGTCGCGTTTGTGGAACCCTAATACTATATATATATATAGATATATTTGTGTTTGTGTGTGATAATCATGTAAAAAAATAAATGTCTTGGCCGGGATTCGAACCCGCACCAAGACTGGCCTAAACCAACACAACACACTTAACCAGCTGGGCTGGCCTTCACACTTGAACAGATCCAGACACATTTTAATCTTATACGCGTTTTTAAAACCTACAATTTGACTTGGAAAGTCAACTGTCTTGACGCGTATGTATAATCAAACCAAATTAATTCGTGATTGATCCTAATATGGCAAACTTAGTTGATTATCGGCCTCAATCAACTTAAATTACACGCTATCAATCATCAATCATTGACCAATTTCAAAACCCATACGCGTTTGACAATAAATCGAGGGTCAACTTTCCAATTAACCAATCCACTGATCCTCACTATAAATTGATCACCTACGAACCTTCACAACTCGCTCACATCTCTCTCTTAACCTCCAATTACTTCTGAAACACTCTAATAATCATCTTTCTGATCATCGTTTGACTTCTGGTTTGACCGGGCAAACGAACACGATACAACACTGTGAGTTCAATTATTTATGTGGGTTTTGTTAGTCGACAAACATACAACAAAAGCCCCAACATTAATCGGGTTCAAAGTGTATGATTTGTCTGATTGTAAAATCTAGGGTTCGTGATTATGATTTGGGGATAAACTCAGATTCGCATAATGTATTTATTTAATTTAAACCGGAAATCATCACAACCACTGGCCTAGGCCAAGTGGTTGTGACCATGGGTTATAACCCAAGGCTCCCCGGTTCGAGTCCGGCTACGGCCACATTTTTGGTTTCTTTTCTTTTTAAACAACAAAGCTTTATTATATATATATTAAACATTTTAAACTTATAAATTCATTTTTAAATATTAAAACTATTTTATAAATTCTAAAAAAAATTATGTTTATTAAATCTGTGATAAAAGTTTTATTTACAATTTTTATTTTTCCAAAATTCATTTATTTAATATTTATAACAATTAAATCAATTTTATACTATTATATTTATAAAAATCCATTAAAATATCAAAACAACTTTATTAAATTCTACAAAAATTATCCTGAGTTTGTATAAAGTTAAACTTTACTGAAATAATTTTTAATTCAGAAAAATCAATTATTTTATATTTTTAATCAATTTTTGTTAGATTTAATCATAATTAAATCATAATAAATTCAATTTTCATTATTTTTGCACCAAAATTTTACACAATTTATTCTTATATATTTAGAACAGAAATATGATTTTTAAAATAGAAATTCTTTAATTTTAGTATTTTTGAATATTAAAGTTAATTGTTGGCAATTTGTAATAAATAGATTTAAAAATCTATTTTAAATAAAATAATTTTATAAAAATTATTTTTATACTCCAAACACTTTAATGTGTACATTCAAAATTCAAATTTTATAAAAAGACTTTCTTTTATTAATTATCAAATTTTCTCTTTATTTAATTAACATTTTATTTTAAATTCAACAATTGGTTATCCCCAAATCGAAACCCTAGGATACACTTATAAATTAATTAGACTTCGACTTATTATTTATTACCTAATTATAGGGTAATATTTGGCATTATTTTGGGCAACACCATCATTTCATCTTTTCAAGAAGTTTAACATTTGCTAAGGTGAGTTTTACATAGCCCCTTTTATTTATCACCATTTTTGGGGTGAAACATGTTATAACATCATTATTGCAATTTAATCATCAATGTGTCTATGTGTTTTCTATGTTGCATTATGTCTTGAGCATGATTAGAGTAAACATCATTCTAGCATAATCATTAACCCCGTACAAGCCGACGGTATACATTGATAGATCTATTGGACTGACAATCCCACCCGGATACGTGCCTCCTACAAAGGTTGCGTGGGTGTTTGTTATCGCATAACATATTCAATTGGACCATGAGCGTATGGTATGTATCATATTATAACAGTCATCAGGGTTGATTATGCACTCGATTTATTTCTAGTATGTTCTCACATATGGGCTAGATTGACATGACACATGAATTGCACAACATTTTTATTCATTTTATTATCAAAGAAACCTATGTAATTCTCACCAACTTTTGTTGACCCAAAATACTTTCAAAATTAACATGTTTCAGGTAACAATGAAGCTGAGGCTTGAGTTAGCATGAGGATTTAACATGAAGTTTTATTTGAAGATTATTGAAGTTTTGTTATTTGATTTCATGTATTGAATTCCTAGACATCATTTCATATTTGGATATTATGTTTGAATAAATTATTTAAAATTTATATTATACCATGTGCTACTGAAACGATCATCAATACGTGGCACCCCGATGTTTCCGCCATCGGTTGGGGTGTTACAGATTGGTATCAGAGCCTTGGTTATAGGGAATTAGGTTATTAGAAATAATCTAGACTATAACCTTAGGGACTTAAACAGTACTTGCTTCTCCTACTTGTAACCCTAATTGCTTCCCTAATCCTATCCTTATCCTATGCCTCATAACCCTAAACCTACATGTGACTACTCTTATTCGTCTGCTGCAATCCTGATCCACCATTAGATTAATAGGACAAAATCCTCAGGTTTAACCTGAACCCCCTTGAGATCTCGTCGAAGTTCTAGATTTTAATAACGAACACGTGCAATCTGGAAGGGTGAACGCCTGTATTCTGAGTCTTTTGTCTAGGCTGGCATTGCGCATATATCCCAATCAGACGAGGGACCCGGATGCCTACCTGGGAATTCTCGGGATGAGTGTTCACTTATAGGCTAAAGCATGTCTTCATATGTTATTAGAATTTAGAATCTTTGATAAGTCAACGTTTTCGTTTATTCGTTTTAATTAATGAATAAATGATTACATTCCTTATATAAACTCTCATTCATTTCATTGTGTCTATTACAGATCATGCCTCCTCGTCGCAGCACTCGCAACAGCAATGGTGAGAACCACGAAGAAGAAGGTGATAACCATAACCATAACCATGACCAAGTTCCTAACCACAACAACAATGGGGTCGATGCTCAACTGGCTGCAATCATTTCTCAACAAATGGCGCAGCAAATCGCAACTCTGGTTCCCAATTTACTCGCTCAGGTCATCCAATTGAACGGCAACGGGAATGGTCACAACAACGGGAACGGGAACGGCAATGGCAATGGAAATGGACCCCAAGCCTGCACCCTTAAGCATTTCAACTCTTGTAACCCTCCAAAGTTTAGTGGTGAAGAAGGAGCTACTGGACTCCTCCAATGGTTTGAGGGTATTGAGAATACCTTCATCAACAGTGACTGCCCCAACAACTTCAAGGTTCGTTACGCCATGAGTGTTCTCCATAAACGAGCACTCACATGGTGGAATGAAGAAAAGCGTACTCGTGGGGCCGAGGTTGCTCTTGCTATGACATGGGACCAAGTCAAAGAGATCATGAAGGAAGAGTTTTGTCCTCGCAATGAAGTTAAGAAACTTGAGGATGAGTTCCACACCTTAGCTCAAGATAGTGGGGAAAACCTTGCCTACAACACCCGCTTTCATGAGCTTAGCTTATTGTTGCCTCACAAAGTTACTCCTCTGCCGGTAGCCATCGAGAAGTACATCGGTGGTCTGCCCATGCAAATCCAGGACACCGTTTGGGGTAGAAATCCTGCAACTTTGGAAGAGGCCAAACGTCTAGCGGCCACTCTTACTGATAATCACGTGAAGAACGGTACTCTCTTCCGCAAGGGCACTAAGAAGACGGTTGCCAAAGACACTCCACAGCCTGCAATTGAAGTCAAGCCTGAGACCTCAAGCAACAAAAAGCGCAAGGCTAGAAACTATATGGTTGCTGCTACTCCACCTGCTGCCCAAAACCCAGCCAAGAAACCATACACCGGACCTCACCCTTTGTGCAACACTTGCAAGTACCATCATCCAACACAGGTGCCATGTCGTTTTTGTACTAAGTGTCAACGATATGGTCACCTGGTGAACGTCTGTCGATCCCCTCCTACCCAAGACAACAACAACCCAACTCCCAACCAACAAAACAACAGGCCTACTCGTGGTCAATGCTACGAGTGTGGCAACCCTAATCACTACATCAATAACTGCCCTAATCGTAACCGAAACCAAAACCAAAACCAAAACCAGAACCGCAACCAGAACCAAGGTGCTCAAGGTCGCGCCTACAATCTCAACGCTAACCAGGCTCGTGACAACAACGAAGTGGTGAATGGTACGTTTCTCATTAATAACCACTATGCATCCATATTATTTGATTCAGGAGCCGATAAGTCATTCGTGTCACTGAAGTTTGAACCTTTACTTAACTTACCCCACACTAATCTAGAAGAACCTTTCGTGGTAGAGGTAGCTAACGGGAAGTCTATTTCGATCGACTCTATTATTCGTAACTGCTTGTTGAACCTCGACGATCATACCTTCCCTATCGATCTCATCCCCATGCATCTTGGTAGTTTTGATGTTATTGTAGGCATGGACTGGTTGTCAACTCATCGTGCCGAAATTCTGTGCTTCGAGAAAGTCATACGCATTCCTCTCGAATCTGGTGAGATTTTGAAGATCTATGGTGAGAAACCCTGTGGTGAGCTTAAGCTTATGTCTTGTACTACTGCCCAAAAGTACTTACGAAAGGGGTATACAGCCTTCTTAGCTAACGTGATAGAGAAGAAGGACAAAGGCAAAAGTATCCAAGACATTCCTATTATTCGAGACTATCCTGAAGTCTTTCCAGAGGATTTACCTGGTCTGCCTCCTGCTCGACAAGTGGAATTTCGTATTGATCTTGTTCCTGGTGCTAATCCTGTCGCTAAAGCTCCTTATCGTCTTGCACCCTCTGAGATGCAAGAACTTGCTAGTCAATTACAGGAACTTTCTGATAAAGGGTTCATTCGCCCTAGTTCTTCTCCATCGGGAGCCCCTGTCTTATTCGTTAAAAAGAAGGATGGTTCTCTTAGGATGTGTATTGACTACCGTGAACTCAACAAACTCACCATCAAGAATCGTTATCCACTTCCTAGGATTGACGATCTATTCGATCAACTTCAAGGAGCAACCCACTTCTCGAAGATTGATCTCCGTTCTGGTTATCATCAGCTTAGAGTCCACGATGAAGATATCCCCAAGACAGCTTTTCGCACACGCTATGGTCACTATGAATTCATGGTTATGCCTTTTGGGTTAACCAATGCTCCCGCAGTATTTATGGATTTGATGAATCGGGTTTGTAGACCCTATCTCGACAAATTCGTGATCGTTTTCATCGATGATATTTTGATTTACTCTAAATCAAAATCCGATCACGAGCAACATCTTCACTCTATCTTGAATCTCCTAAAGAAAGAACAACTGTATGCCAAGTTCTCAAAATGTGAATTTTGGCTTAAGGAAGTTCAATTTTTGGGACATGTCATTGATATGAACAGAATTCATGTTGATCCTGCAAAGATCGAAGCTGTGAAGAATTGGAGTGTTCCTACCACTCCAACGGAAGTCCGTTCTTTTCTTGGTTTGGCTGGTTATTATCGTTGATTCATCGCCAATTTCTCCAAGATCGTTGTTCCTCTCACTACCTTAACTCACAAGGGTAAGCCCTATGAGTGGGGACCTAAGCAAGAGGAAGCATTCGAAACTCTTAAGCTGAAACTTTGTGAAGCTCCTATCTTGTCTCTACCTGAGGGTAATGATGATTTCGTGGTCTACTGTGATGCATCGAACCAGGGTCTTGGCTGTGTTCTCATGCAACGAGGAAAGGTTATTGCTTATGCGTCTCGACAACTCAGGACTCACGAAAAGAATTATACCACCCATGATCTTGAATTGGGCGCTGTTGTCTTTGCACTCAAGATTTGGAGACATTATCTTTATGGGACCAAATGTGTGGTGTTCACGGACCACAAAAGTCTCCAACATGTCTTCGATCAAAAGAATCTTAACATGAGGCAACGACGTTGGGTTGAATTACTTAACGACTATGATTGCGAAATTCGCTACCATCCTGGCAAGGCGAATGTTGTGGCTGACGCACTTAGTCGTAAAGAGCGTGTCAAACTCCAATGTGCGAGAGTTCGTACTGATCTTCAGGATCGCATTCTCCAGGCTCAACACACATCAGTCACCCAAGGTAACATGTACGATGAAATGTCTTGTGGTGCTGAAACTCAACTTGAAACCAAACCCGATGGTCTTCTTTATTTCCTTAATCGACTGTGGATTCCCGACCGTGATGATCTTCGTACTTTTCTCATGAACGAGGCTCATAAGTCTCGTTATTCTATTCATCCTGGAGCTGACAAGATGTACCAAGATCTTCGTTATTCTTATTGGTGGCCCGGTATGAAGAAAGACATTGCCCTATTCGTTGCAAAATGTCTCACTTGTTCCAAGGTCAAGGCTGAACATCAACGACCATCTGGTATGCTTGAACAACCAGAGATTCCTGTCTGGAAATGGGAGAGCATAGCTATGGATTTCATCACCAAACTCCCTCGTACACCCAAAGGTTTCGACAGTATTTGGGTAATTGTCGATCGTTTGACCAAGTCAGCTCACTTCCTACCTATTCGTGAGAAGTATTCTGTGGAAAGGTTGGCAAGGATGTACGTAAGTGAAATCGTATGTCGTCACGGTATACCTTTGGACATTATTTCTGATCGCGATGGTCGTTTCACCTCTCACTTTTGGGAGTCTCTACAAGATGCTTTGGGTACCAAGTTGAACCTGAGCACTGCTTATCACCCTCAAACGGATGGTCAGACTGAACGAACCATCCAGACACTTGAGGACATGCTCAGGGCATGTGTCATCGATTTTGGTGGCGCATGGGATTCTCATCTTCCTTTGGTTGAGTTTTCATACAACAACAGTTATCACGCCAGCATTAACATGGCTCCTTTTGAGGCACTCTATGGTCGGAAATGTCGTTCACCTGTCTGTTGGACTGAGGTTGGTGAAGCTCGTATTACTGGACCTGAACTAATCTAGGAAACCACAGACAAAATTCAGCTTATTCAGGATAATCTTCTCAAGGCTAGAAGTCGCCAAAAGAGTTATGCTGATAAACGTCGTAAACCCTTGGAATTTCAAGTTGGGGACCTTGTACTACTTAAGGTATCCCCTTGGAAAGGAGTAATTCGTTTCGGTAGAAAGGGAAAACTAGCTCCTCGATACGTAGGCCCCTTCAAAATTCTTGACAGAGTTGGAAAAGTGGCTTACAAACTTGAACTTCCACCTGAACTAAGCAATGTTCATCCGACCTTCCATGTTTCGAATCTCAAGAAATGCTTAGCAGATGAGAACCTTCATGTTCCTCTTGAGGATGTGCAAATTGATGAAAGCATGCACATTATCGAGAAACCCGTCGAGATTGTTGATACTGGAGTCAAGAAACTCAAGCGCAGTCGTATTCCGATCGTTAAGGTTCGTTGGGAATCTAAACGAGGCCCAGAGTTCACTTGGGAACGTAAAGACCAGATGAAGTCGAAGTATCCACATCTTTTCCCACCAGACTCTCCAACTCCAACTTCGGGACGAAGTTCCTAAAAGTAGGGGAGACTGTAACATTACGCATTTAAACTTGTACGTTACACGTTCGTCATTAATAAAAACGTCAAGTTTTATCTTATTCGTTCGCATTTATTATTTTTGTCGCGTTTGTGGAACCCTAATACTATATATATATATATATATATATATATATATATATATATATATATATAGATATATTTGTGTTTGTGTGTGATAATCATGTAAAAAAATAAATGTCTTGGCCGGGATTCGAACCCGCGCCAAGACCGGCCTAAACCAACACAACACACTTAACCAGCTGGGCTGGCCTTCACACTTGAACAGATCCAGACACATTTTAATCTTATACGCGTTTTTAAAACCTACAATTTGACTTGGAAAGTCAACTGTCTTGACGCGTATGTATAATCAAACCAAATTAATTCGTGATTGATCCTAATATGGCAAACTTAGTTGATTATCGGCCTCAATCAACTTAAATTACACGCTATCAATCATCAATCATTGACCAATTTCAAAACCCATACGCGTTTAACAATAAATCGAGGGTCAACTTTCCAATTAACCAATCCACTGATCCTCACTATAAATTGATCACCTACGAACCTTCACAACTCGCTCACATCTCTCTCTTAACCTCCAATTACTTCTGAAACACTCTAATAATCATCTTTCTGATCATCGTTTGACTTCTGGTTTGACCGGGCAAACGAACACGATACAACACTGTGAGTTCAATTATTTATGTGGGTTTTGTTAGTCGGCAAACATACAACAAAAGCCCCAACATTAATCGGGTTCAAAGTGTATGATTTGTCTGATTGTAAAATCTAGGGTTCGTGATTATGATTTGGGGATAAACTCATATTCGCATAATGTATTTATTTAATTTAAACCGGAAATCATCACAACCACTGGCCTAGGCCAAGTGGTTGTGACCATGGGTTATAACCCAAGGCTCCCCGGTTCGAGTCCGGCTACGGCCACATTTTTGGTTTCTTTTCTTTTTAAACAACAAAGCTTTATTATATATATATTAAACATTTTAAACTTATAAATTCATTTTTAAATATTAAAACTATTTTATAAATTCTAAAAAAAATTATGTTTATTAAATCTGTGATAAAAGTTTTATTTACAATTTTTATTTTTCCAAAATTCATTTATTTAATATTTATAACAATTAAATCAATTTTATACTATTATATTTATAAAAATCCATTAAAATATCAAAACAACTTTATTAAATTCTACAAAAATTATCCTGAGTTTGTATAAAGTTAAACTTTACTGAAATAATTTTTAATTCAGAAAAATCAATTATTTTATATTTTTAATCAATTTTTGTTAGATTTAATCATAATTAAATCATAATAAATTCAATTTTCATTATTTTTGCACCAAAATTTTACACAATTTATTCTTATATATTTAGAACAGAAATATGATTTTTAAAATAGAAATTCTTTAATTTTAGTATTTTTGAATATTAAAGTTAATTGTTGGCAATTTGTAATAAATAGATTTAAAAATCTATTTTAAATAAAATAATTTTATAAAAATTATTTTTATACTCCAAACACTTTAATGTGTACATTCAAAATTCAAATTTTATAAAAAGACTTTCTTTTATTAATTATCAAATTTTCTCTTTATTTAATTAACATTTTATTTTAAATTCAACAATTGGTTATCCCCAAATCGAAACCCTAGGATACACTTATAAATTAATTAGACTTAGACTTATTATTTATTACCTAATTATAGGGTAATATTTGGCATTATTTTGGGCAACACCATCATTTCATCTTTTCAAGAAGTTTAACATTTGCTAAGGTGAGTTTTACATAGCCCCTTTTATTTATCACCATTTTTGGGGTGAAACATGTTATAACATCATTATTGCAATTCAATCATCAATGTGTCTATGTGTTTTCTATGTTGCATTATGTCTTGAGCATGATTAGAGTAAACATCATTCTAGCATAATCATTAACTCCGTACAAGCCGACGGTATACATTGATAGATCTATTGGACTGACAATCCCACCCGTATACGTGCCTCCTACAAAGGTTGCGTGGGTGTTTGTTATCGCATAACATATTCAATTGGACCATGAGCGTATGGTATGTATCATATTATAACAGTCATCAGGGTTGATTATGCACTCGATTTATTTCTAGTATGTTCTCACATATGGGCTAGATTGACATGACACATGAATTGCACAACATTTTTATTCATTTTATTATCAAAAAAACCTATGTAATTCTCACCAACTTTTGTTGACCCAAAATACTTTCAAAATTAACATGTTTCAGGTAACAATGAAGCTGAGGCTTGAGTTAGCATGAGGATTTAACATGAAGTTTTATTTGAAGATTATTGAAGTTTTGTTATTTGATTTCATGTATTGAATTCCTAGACATCATTTCATATTTGGATATTATGTTTGAATAAATTATTTAAAATTTATATTATACCATGTGCTACTGAAACGATCATCAATACGTGGCACCCCGATGTTTCCGCCATCGGTTGGGGTGTTACAGTCCCAATAGGCATCTTGTAGGCAGTCCTAAAGGCCCATAACGCGTCATCTAGCTTGTCCGCCCAATCCTTGCGGTTTTGATTATCCGACCGCTCAAAGATTCGCTTCAATCCACGGTTAGTGACCTCCACCTGTCCACTTGTCTGTGGATGATACGGGGTGGATAACCTATGGTGGACACCATAACGTGCTAACGCGCGATCAAGCTGCGCATTGCAGAAATGTGTACCACGATCACTAATCAGTGCCTTTGGGGCACCAAACCACGAGAACAAGCTCCTAACAAACCTCACTACAACTCGGGCATAATTTGTGGGTAAGGCTTGCGCCTCGGCCCACTTTGATACGTAATCAACTACCACGAGTATATATCTATTGCCCCGTGAGGAGGGGAATGGTCCCATGAAGTCAATGCCCCAAATGTCAAAGACCTCACAGACTTGGATGGGGTTCTGCGGCATTTGGTCGCGTGCCGAAATGTTTGTCGCCCTCTGGCACGAATCACATGCACCAACCAATATCTGAGAGTCACGAAAGAGTGTGGGCCAGTAAAACCCGGATTCTAACACTTTTTTAGCTGTGTAATTCGCTCCATGGTGACCTCCGGTAGGCCCCTCGTGACAATCGCGCAAGATTTGCGCCGCCTCTACCCCGAACACGCAACGGCGAATCAGATGATCCGCCCCGACCCGGAACAAAAATGGGTCGTCCCACAAGTAATGCTTGAGGTCCGCGAAGAACTTCCTCTTTTGCTGGTGCGACAATTCTTTGATAAGGATTCCGCATGCGAGGTAGTTCGCAAAATCCGCAAACCATGGCGATACATCTTCCACCGACTCGACGCTTATCAAGAACTCGTGGGGAAAATTGTCATTAATGGTGTCCCACGCGGAGTTCTCGGCATCTTCATGCTCGAGTCTGGACAGATGGTCAGCAACAACATTCAGGGCACCCTTCTTGTCCCGAATCTCTATATCGAACTCCTGCAGCAACAGGATCCACCTAATCAGGCGCGGTTTCGCGTCCTGTTTGCTAAAAAGGTATCGGATCGCTGCATGGTCCGTATAGACAATGGTCTTCGACAGCACTAAATAAGATCTAAACTTGTCGAATGCAAATACTACAGCTAGAAGCTCTTTCTCCGTGGTGGTGTAATGCTCCTGAGCATCATGAAGAGTCTTGCTAGCATAGTAGATCAGGTGGAAGTGCTTGTCCTTCCGCTGTCCCAAGACCGCCCCTATCGCGAAGTCACTCGCGTCGCACATAATCTCGAATGGCAGCTCCCAGTCGGGTGCTACCAATATAGGGGCTTCCACAAGCAAACACTTTAAAAGCCCGAAGGCTTTCACACACTCTGCACCAAACACAAACGGTGCATCCTTTTCCAACAAACGGGTCATCGGACGGGCGATCTTTGAGAAATCTTTGATGAATCGCCTGTAAAAACCCGCATGACCCAAAAAACTGCGGATCGCTTTGACGGAGGAGGGTGGAGGGAGCCTATAAATGATATCTATTTTGGCCGGGTCAACCTCCAACCCACTTTGGGAGACCTTATGCCCTAGGACTATTCCTTCCTTCACCATGAAGTGGCATTTTTCCCAGTCGAGCATAAGACTGGTCTCCTCGCACCTCTGAAGCATCCGTTCCAGATTCCCTAGACACTGATCGAATGAACTCCTGAAGACTGAAAAATCATCCATGAATACCTCCATGGAGTCCTCGATCATGTCATGAAAAATGACAACCATGCAACGCTGGAAGGTCGCCGGCGCATTGCACAGCCCGAACGGCATACGCCTGTAGGTGAATGTGCCAAAAGGGCATGTGAAAGTCGTCTTATCCTGGTCCACGGGATCGATAGGGATCTGAAAGTATCCAGAGAAACCATCAAGGAAACAGTAATACAACATCCCCGACAGTCGTTCCAACATCTGATCGATGAATGGAAGCGGGAAGTGATCCTTGCGGGTGGCGTCATTGAGCTTGCGGTAGTCAATGCAAACTCTCCACCCCATGACGGTCCTCGTAGGAATCAACTCATTCATATCATTCGTGATCACCGTCATGCCACCCTTCTTGGGCACAACGTGCACAGGACTAACCCAAACAGAATCTGAGATCGGATATATCAATCCAGCGTCAAGCAACTTAATGACCTCGGACTTAACAACTTCTTGCATGTTTGGGTTCAGACGCCTCTGGTGCTGCGCACAAGGCTTATAGACATCTTCCATCAAGATTTTATGAGTACAGAATGAGGGATTAATCCCCTTGATGTCCATGATCTTCCAGGCGATCGCCTTCTTATGAAGTTTAAGCACACGAAGCAACTCGCTCTTTTCAACTGCAGATAGAGAAGATGAAATGATAACAGGCAGACGACCCTCCTCGTCAAGGAATGCATACTCCAGATGCGGTGGGAGCTCCTTCAACTCCAAATACGGCGGATCTTCAACAGACGGCTTCGACTTATCGCTCTCCTCTCGCTCAATCTCCACGAAACGCTCCAGGCTCTGGGAACTATCATCACCGATCTGATAGACCGGCTGCTCATCTCTATGGCCCTCCTTCATAATGCCATCTAAGTCCCCACACAACAGATGTGTGCCCGAAACATTCCCCTCTATCGTGCCTCGAAAGTGAGAACTGACACACTGGTCTACTATGTCAAGATAGTATAGTGTGTCATCCTGACTCTCGGGTGTAACATTTCGCACTAAATAGATATACGTTACGGATTAAAACGACAAGCCTTATTATTTTTAGTAATATTTTGAACTCCTATACAATGATAATTATTCATACATATATTTATACATATAGTGTTTTTTTTATAATAATAATAAAATAATAATAATAATAATAATAATAATAATAATAATAATAATAATAATATTAATAGTAATAATAACCAATATGTAGATGGATTTTTCTTACAAAACAAACCACCATTAATCCACATATGCCTTGGAGCCCAGCCCAACTCCAATCCTAGCCCATCCCTGATCCGGCCCACACAACCAAGCCCAATCCCCCCTCCCTTCCCCTTACAATTAAAAAAAAAATGGTGTTTCCCTCATGTCTCGAACCGGAGACCTCCAGCAGACTCACACGCACGTCCACCACCCGGGCTACACCATTTGTTTGGTTTAATCCTAACAAGAATTATATATATACCAATTTTAAAATTCCTTTCTTCCATTCCTTGTTGTTCGCGACCTGCAGTAGCAGATTTGGCAAGGTTACCAAATCAATTAAAGCTTATTAATCATGGTTGACCATCGTTCCGTGATTACCGGCCTGTCAATCATCTATACGCGTCCAATTACAAGCTAAATCATACCAATTTGAACAAGAACGCGTCAAACATTAAAACTCGGTCAATGGTTACCATTTCGAACAACCGAATCATTTCACTATAAATTGAGGGCTTCTGCACATCCTATCATCGCCGAACACTCACCCTCTACCTCCAATTTCCATTAATTAACCTCTGATCTTGAAGCTTTTGAACGTTGTTGACTTTTGTCATTGACCGGGCTTTCACCAACGATTCAACACTGTGAGTCTAATTGTTTTTGTGGGTTTTGTTAGTCGGCAATCAAACAGCAAAAGCCCTAACATTAATCGGGCTCAAGTTGCCTGAATTCTTTGATTGCTAATTCTAGGGTTCGTTCATATGGAATTGGGGATAAACTTGATTCGCGTAGTGTATTTATTAAATTTTTAACAGAAAACATCACAACCACTGGCCTAGGCCAAGTGGTTGTGACCTGGTCTTGCAACAGAAGGTACCCGGGTTCGAGTCCCGGCTACTGCCCCCTTTTTACTTTTTTTTTTTAAACAAAACTATTATATATATATTAAACCTTTTAATCTTTTAAATTCATTTTAAAATATCAAAACTATTTTATAAATTTCAAAAAAAATTATATTTGTTTAATCTGAGATAAAAGTTGTATTTACAATTTTTATTTTTCAGAAATTCATTTATTTAATATTTATAATAATTAAATCAATTTTATACTATTATATTTATAAAAAATCCATTTATATATCAAAACAATTCTATTAAATTCTCCAAAAATTACCCTGACTTTTTATAAAGTTAAACTTTACTGAAATAATTTTTAATTCAGTAAAATCAATTATTTTATATTTTTAATCAATTTTTGTAGATTTAATCATAATTAAATCATAATAAATCCAATTTTCATCATTTTTGCACCAAAATTTTATACAAATTATTTTTAATCATTTAGAACAGAAATATGATTTTTAAAATAGAAATTATTTAATTTTAGTATTTTTGAATATTAAAGTTAATGGTTGGCAATTTATAATAAATAGATTTAAAAATCTATTTTTAAATGAAATAATTTTATAAAAATTATTTTTATACTTCAAACACTTTAATGTGTACATTCAAAATTCAAATTTTATAAAAAGACTTTCTTTTATTAATTATCAAATTTTCCTTTATTAATTAACATTTTAATTTAATTTCAACAATTGATTATCCCCAAATCGAAACCCTAGGATATATTTATAATTTAATTAGACTTAGACTTATTATATATTACCTTATTATAGGGTGATATTTGGAATCATTTTTGGCAACACTATTATTTCATCTTTTCAACGAGTTTATCATTTGCTAAGGTGACTTTTACATAGCCCCTTTTCTATTTATCACCATTTTTGGGGTGAAACATGTTACAACATCATTTATGCAATTCAATCATCAATGTGTCTATGTGTTTTCTATGTTGCATTATGTCTTGGGCATGATTAGAGTAAGCACCATTCTAGCATAATCATTAACATTGATCAGCCGGCGGTATACATTGATAGATCTATTGGACTGACAATCCCACCCGGATACGTGCCTCCTACAAAGGTAGCGTGGGTGTTTGTTATCATATAACATATTGGACCATGAGCGTATGGTATGTATCATTTTATAACAGTCATCAGGGTTGATTATGCACTCGATTTATTTCTAGTATGTTCTCACATATGGACTAGATTGACATGACACATGAATTGCACAACATTTTATTCAATTATCAAAAACCTATGTAATTCTCACCAACTTTTGTTGACCCAAAACATTTTCAACTTAACATGTTTCAGGTTTTACTTGCTTGAAGATTTGAATTGATGCTTGAAGATACGTGTATAGTTTTATTCAATTTGATGTACAAATTCTAGAACTATTGTATGTAATTCATTTAAATCATTTAATGGAATCTATTATTCACCCTGAGCTACTGAACAATCATTCATACGTGACACCTCGATGTTTCCGCCATCGGTTGGGGTGTTACAGATTGGTATCAGAGCCATGGTTATAGGGAATTAGGTTATTAGAAAAATAATCTAGTCTATAACCATAGGATTTAACAAGTACTTGCTTCTTTTACTTGCTATACTCTATCTCCCTCCTACTTCTTATCTCTACTTTCATCCCTACAAGAAGGTTGCTCTCCATCACTGGATCCACTCTTAGACTAATAGGACAAATTCCTCAGGTTTTAACCTGAACCCCCTTGAGATCTCGTCGAAGTTCTATATTTTAATAACGAACACGTGCAATCTGGAAGGGTGAATGCCTGTATTCTGAGTCTTCTGTCTAGCCTGGCATTGCGCATATATCCCAATCAGACGAGGGACCCGGATGCCTACCTGGGAATTCTCGGGATGAGTGTTCACTTATAGGCTAAAGCATGTCTTCATATGTTATTAGAATCTAGAATCTTTGATAAGTCAACGTTTTCGTTTATTCGTTTTAATTAATGAATAAGTGATTACACTCCTTGTATAACCTCATTCATTTCATTGTGTCACTTACAGATCATGTCTCCACGTCGTAGCACTCTCCTTAACAATGGTGACAATCAAGATGAAGTGAATAGCAACGACCACAACACTAACCACATTAATGGGAGTGATGCCCAACTAGCTGCGATTATTTCCCAACAATTGGCGCAACAAATCACAACTCTGGTTTCTAACTTGTTGACTCAAGACATCCAAATGGATGGGAATGGCATTGGAAATGGCGTTGGAGATCATGAAAGGAACAGGACCTTAGTTCGGAAAGGCAAGAAAACAAGTATTGTGGCCGCAGTAACTACCAAGAACCGGAAGCGTAAGGCCAGGAATTTTGCAAAAGACACCACTACCCCACCCAACAAGAAACAATACCGCGGGAAGCTACCTAAGTGTGACACCTGCCAGTATCACCATCCAACCCAAGTGCCCTGCCGTCAGTGTACCAATTGTCAAAGGTATGGACATCTTGCGGACATTTGCCGAATCCCTGCTACAAACGCTCTTGATGCTCCAAATAACCCGCTTGAGACCCTCCAGCTACTTAACAGCAAACTCTACCATCTGAATGATGTCTATTTTTCCCTTTAATTCCATGTATTGACATTTTATTTTCAAGTAATAAAATTCGAGTATTATTATAACATCTGTGTGCATGTTTGTCTGAATGTGAACTAATTGCTATAATCATACTTGCTTGTACAAACAATTAGTTAACTACCAAACAACCAGCTTAACGATTGGTAGAGGTCATCATGTCTTTCCAACAGTCGGGAGAGGCCCTACCACCTGCTCAACGACTGGCGGAGACTATCAGACCTGCTTAACAATCGGTAAAGTCATAAAAGGACGCAAAACCCTAATGTAAGGTAAATTGGTAATTACGGTCCGGAACGTAATCATGAATTTACAGGTACATTAAGGTAGTGTGAAATTTTATCAAGGTTTTCAGTAGTCGACCAATTGCTAACCTAGTGTCTTCCTTTAACTTCGGGACGAAGTTCCTAAAAGTAGGGGAGACTGTAACATTTCGCACTAAATAGATATACGTTACGGATTAAAACGACAAGCCTTATTATTTTTAGTAATATTTTGAACTCCTATACAATGATAATTATTCATACATATATTTATACATATAGTGTTTTTTTTATAATAATAATAATAATAATAATAATAATAATAATAATAATATTAATAGTAATAATAACCAATATGTAGATGGATTTTTCTTACAAAACAAACCACCATTAATCCACATATGCCTTGGAGCCCAGCCCAACTCCAATCCTAGCCCATCCCTGATCCGGCCCACACAACCAAGCCCAATCCCCCCTCCCTTCCCCTTACAATTAAAAAAAAAATGGTGTTTCCCTCATGTCTCGAACCGGAGACCTCCAGCAGACTCACACGCACGTCCACCACCCGGGCTACACCATTTGTTTGGTTTAATCCTAACAAGAATTATATATATACCAATTTTAAAATTCCTTTCTTCCTTTCCTTGCTGTTCGCGACCTGCAGTAGCAGATTTGGCAAGGTTACCAAATCAATTAAAGCTTATTAATCATGGTTGACCATCGTTCCGTGATTACCGGCCTGTCAATCATCTATACGCGTCCAATTACAAGCTAAATCATACCAATTTGAACAAGAACGCGTCAAACATTAAAACTCGGTCAATGGTTACCATTTCGAACAACCGAATCATTTCACTATAAATTGAGGGCTTCTGCACATCCTATCATCGCCGAACACTCACCCTCTACCTCCAATTTCCATTAATTAACCTCTGATCTTGAAGCTTTTGAACGTTGTTGACTTTTGTCATTGACCGGGCTTTCACCAACGATTCAACACTGTGAGTCTAATTGTTTTTGTGGGTTTTATTAGTCGGCAATCAAACAGCAAAAGCCCTAACATTAATCGGGCTCAAGTTGCCTGAATTCTTTGATTGCTAATTCTAGGGTTCGTTCATATGGAATTGGGGATAAACTTGATTCGCGTAGTGTATTTATTAAATTTTTAACAGAAAACATCACAACCACTGGCCTAGGCCAAGTGGTTGTGACCTGGTCTTGCAACAGAAGGTACCCGGGTTCGAGTCCCGGCTACTGCCCCCTTTTTACTTTTTTTTTTTAAACAAAACTATTATATATATATTAAACCTTTTAATCTTTTAAATTCATTTTAAAATATCAAAACTATTTTATAAATTTCAAAAAAAATTATATTTGTTTAATCTGAGATAAAAGTTGTATTTACAATTATTATTTTTCAGAAATTCATTTATTTAATATTTATAATAATTAAATCAATTTTATACTATTATATTTATAAAAAATCCATTTATATATCAAAACAATTCTATTAAATTCTCCAAAAATTACCCTGACTTTTTATAAAGTTAAACTTTACTGAAATAATTTTTAATTCAGTAAAATCAATTATTTTATATTTTTAACTAATTTTTGTTAGATTTAATCATAATTAAATCATAATAAATCCAATTGTCATCATTTTTGCACCAAAATTTTATACAAATTATTTTTAATCATTTAGAACAGAAATATGATTTTTAAAATAGAAATTATTTAATTTTAGTATTTTTGAATATTAAAGTTAATGGTTGGCAATTTATAATAAATAGATTTAAAAATCTATTTTTAAATGAAATAATTTTATAAAAATTATTTTTATACTTCAAACACTTTAATGTGTACATTCAAAATTCAAATTTTATAAAAAGACTTTCTTTTATTAATTATCAAATTTTCCTTTATTAATTAACATTTTAATTTAATTTCAACAATTGATTATCCCCAAATCGAAACCCTAGGATATATTTATAATTTAATTAGACTTAGACTTATTATATATTACCTTATTATAGGGTGATATTTGGAATCATTTTTGGCAACACTATTATTTCATCTTTTCAACGAGTTTATCATTTGCTAAGGTGAGTTTTACATAGCCCCTTTTCTATTTATCACCATTTTTGGGGTGAAACATGTTACAACATCATTTATGCAATTCAATCATCAATGTGTCTATGTGTTTTCTATGTTGCATTATGTCTTGGGCATGATTAGAGTAAGCACCATTCTAGCATAATCATTAACATTGATCAGCCGGCGGTATACATTGATAGATCTATTGGACTGACAATCCCACCCGGATACGTGCCTCCTACAAAGGTAGCGTGGGTGTTTGTTATCGTATAACATATTGGACCATGAGCGTATGGTATGTATCATTTTATAACAGTCATCAGGGTTGATTATGCACTCGATTTATTTCTAGTATGTTCTCACATATGGACTAGATTGACATGACACATGAATTGCACAACATTTTATTCAATTATCAAAAACCTATGTAATTCTCACCAACTTTTGTTGACCCAAAACATTTTCAACTTAACATGTTTCAGGTTTTACTTGCTTGAAGATTTGAATTGATGCTTGAAGATACGTGTATAGTTTTATTCAATTTGATGTACAAATTCTAGAACTATTGTATGTAATTCATTTAAATCATTTAATGGAATCTATTATTCACCCTGAGCTACTGAACAATCATTCATACATGACACCTCGATGTTTCCGCCATCGGTTGGGGTGTTACATCGGGATGACGCATCGACCTCTGAACATCAAAAGTCACATGCTCATCATTCACCCGGAGTGTCATTTGGCCCACAGCCACGTCAACAATTGTCCTAGCCGTGTTAAGGAAAGGACGTCCGAGGATCAGAGGCACTTTAGAGTCCTCATCCATATCAAGGATGACAAAATCCACCGGGAATACAAATTTGTCAATTTTGAAAAGCATATTCTCAACAAATTCCCGAGGATATTTGATCGAACAATCAGCAAGACGAATACTCATCCTCGTGGGTGAAGGCTCACCCAGATCCAGCTTCTCAAAAACCTTATAAGGCAAAAGGTTAATGCTCGCACCCAAGTCTGCCAGTGCATTACTGACAGACATGTTCCCTATCAGACAAGGGATGGTGAAACTACCTGGATCTCCCATCTTCATGGGCAGTCTATTCTGCAGGATTGCAGAGCAGTTCTCGTTTAAGAGCACACAGGACAGGTCCTCAAGTTTTTGCTTATTGGTGAGGATGTCCTTCAGGAATTTGGCATACTTAGGCATCTGAGCTAAGGCCTCCACAAACGGGATGTTTATATGTAGCTGTTTGAACAGCTCAAGAAATTTCCTGTATTGCGCCTCGTCTTTTTGTTTCCTAAGTCTGCCAGAGTATGGAACAGGAGGAGTATAGTCAGTGACTGGCTTCGGCAACTGTGCTGTACTTGCTGGGACTCGCCTAGCGTGCACCTCGTCCGAAGACTCAGTCTGGACCGTCTCAGTGATCGGTGGTGAGCCCGATGTGTCAGGTCCCGTGGTTTTACCACTCCTCATCATGATGGCATTTACATGCCTCCTCGGATTAGGCTCAGTGTTGCCCGGGAGATTGCCCTGCTATCTCTCAGACATCATCTTCGCCATCTAGCCTACCTGGTTTTCTATGGCCTGCATGGACGCCTTTTGTCCCCTCATCTCTCCCTCATAATTGGAGAAACGCTCCTCTTGTTGCTGGTAGCGCTACTTAGCAATTTGGTTGGAATTTGTTGTGTTGGTGAGGAGTTGAGACATCATTTCCTCCAACCTGGACGTACCGCCCTGGGCGTGCTGCTGGGAACTGCCCTCGGCGCCCTGGTTCTGGTACTGGTTCGGTCTGGGTTGGTAGGATTGGCCATGAGATTGGTAAGGCTGTTGTTGTTGGGACTGCTGGGATTGGTGTGGTGCAAAGGCTCTTTGCTGAAATCCGAGAGGGTTCTGGTTCAAAGTACCAGATCTCCACCCGAAGTTTGGGTGGTTCCTCCATCCCGGATTGTAAGTATTACTGTAGGGGTTATTTTGGGGTCTCGACTGATTACCCATGTAAGCCACATCCTCGTGGCCAGTATACATAACCCCCTAAGCACACGAGCCAGGCTCGTGAGACACCCCGCACTGATCACACAGACTTTAGGCCTGGGCTACACTTTGTTGAGATCTGTCAAATCTCGTACCCAGCGCCTCTATCTGTGCAGAAATTGCCGTGTAGTTATCCACGGCATGTACACCCAATCGGGCAGATGAAGACCTTGATCGGTCACTCTTTCGAGATTTTGACTTTTGGGACGCCTTTTCGATAATGGCCCATGCTTCATTGGGGGACTTTGTTCTGATGTCTCCCCCAGCATATACATCTAGGCGTTCCTGTGAGTCATACTCGAGCCCCTGATAGAACATTTGCACCAGATGTCTTTTTGAGATATCATGGTGCGGGACGCTCAAGAGTAGGTCTTTAAATCTCTCCCACGCGGTGTATAATGATTCCTCGTCATCTTGACGAAACGTCATGATGCGATTCCTCAAATTCTGTGTCTTTTCAGGAGGAAAGTATTGTTGCATGAATTGTTGGGACAACTCTGCCCAGGTCGTGATCGACCCTGCGGGTTGTGACAGAAGCCAAGTCCGGGCTTTGTCCCGCAGTGAGAATGGGAAGAGTCTGAGACGGATAGCATCATCGGAGATGGCCGTCATCTTAAAGGTGGCTAAAACCTCTAAGAATGCAGCAATATGTCGGCCTGGATCCTCATGCTCCAGTCCACCGAATTGCACCGAGTTTTGTATCATGTTTACGATACTGGATTTAATCTCGAAATGGTCAGCCAAAATAGCCGGCCGGACAATACTCGGTGCGAGTCCATCTCCTCCTGGACGACCACTATCATTCGGCGGAATGTCGTCGTCCGCCATGATAATGTCACTGTGGGCTTCCGACCCCTCGTCGTCAGCCAGATCGTGCCTCGCCTCGTCAATTGGGACCTCAACTATAGGAGCAGAAATGGGAATATCAGAAACAAGACGCAACTTATGAAGTCTAATCCTCTCGCTTCTCCTCAGGCGCCTTCGCTCCTCGTCAGATAGATCACCAGAAGACCCAGGGTTTGTGGACATCAACCTGCATGTAAGAATGATACAGTTGCAACAAGCGAATATATGACAAACCCAAAAAGGCGATAAAAGACAGAAAAATAAATAAATGAAATAAAGAATCAATAAATTCATGCGAAAATTACGGAAAGCTATATATTCAAGAAAATCAAAGATAAACTAATAGAATCAATAAAATGAACAAAAATAAGCAGACTAAGCCTAAAACTATACAAAGAATGAAATTAATAATTAGTCCAAATGCGAACAAATAAATCTAATTAATCAAATAATGAACAGATCAAATTCATAGACAAACCAATTAATCCAATATTCAATAAATCAAATCTATCAACATCCTAATGAGCGAAAAATCAAATCAAACAATCCTATAAGCAGATAAATGAATGAATCTATATGCAAACCTATAAACCAATCTAAAATCAATCCAAAATATCTACAGACAGATAAATTAAATAAAAATTCAAATAATCATATATGCAAATAAATGAATGAAATAACGAATCAAAGAAGTATAAACAAGTATTCACAAGCATGTACACTGGTAAAAAGTTGACTCGGTTCGTTCCTAATGCTCGTCGCATCCCCAGCAACGGCGCCAAAAACTTGACATGTGCGAATATATACATAATTTTACAATGAAATAACACACGTTTTGCTTTAATATTTATAAAAATGGTTTAGACCTTAATATTAAAACACACACAATAGGGCAAGTGTACCCTGTCATATATATAGTAATGTACAGATAAGAACCAGATATCGATCCATGGACGCGCGCGGAGCAATGGTACTAAAACTCTGTCCCTCATTTACCAGTAGAAAAAGATAGTTTGAGTTTGTTTATAACTAGATTAATTCTAAAACATATATTTAACATATGTAAGACTCCAAATACAAAATATAACTATATAAACTATACTATATCAAACCTAGCATGTCATCTATAAATCATATGAAATAAAGGCGTGTGATCAACATTCCCATTTTCCGACAGTTAGTGTCCCTTTCGGGCATCCTAACATGACAACTATACAGAAAGTTAACACGAGTACACACGTTAACCACTTCAAGTCGTTTATTAGCGAGCAGCTGATATGATCCCACGCAGATCTTCTAAAGATAAGTTAGTTATCCGTTAAGAGTTTTCTAACCTCACTAATTCAGGGAAGCAATACCGAATACACAACACAGCCACCTAAACTAGCATAAAGTAGAGCATTTCACAACCTATTCCATTTTACCAACTTTGAACCCAGATCTACTAAGATCGCTATTTTTACCAAAATAACTACCAAAGATCATTAACCGTGTCAAAGACTAGTAACGGCACCATTAGGCTTTTTAAACCCTTTTACGTGCCGGTAAGCATTTTTAACCGTTATTCGACTGACTTTAACCAAACCAATACCCGGTTACAGTTTCATGGCATAAACTATTTAACAAGTTATCTAGTCTACTACCAGACGATTAATCGGACGGTTTTTCAACATTTACCCGCCTAACACATTCGACATTCGCCAAAATCAATCAAATACAACTACAAATCCAACAACAATGAAACAAGGTTGCGCTATGATCATCAAGATCTAAACGTGAAAAACGCCAAATTTATACGAGACATGATTAACTACACGAATGATTGTTTAACATACTAAATACTATTGTTCTTGCCCGTAGGCGTACGAATAATTATAACATCAAAATAGCAATCCAAAAATCAGATTTGAAACTCAAATGTTTAAAGGATCAAACCATATAAAATGCTAAGAGATGGATTGGATGATTGAAGGATGGATTGGATGGATTCCCAAGCTCGTTCCACGCCTGTGCAGCACTTCAAAAGCTCCAAAAATCGCCAGAAAAGCTTCCCCCAAGATCCAACCACGATCAGTGAGCTGAAATGGCTGTTTTATAGAAGAACAGGGGGTTCAAGCGGCCGCTCGGCCTCTTGGAGCGGCCGCTCGCTTTATCAACAAGTGGACCAGTTGCAGCTGAGATGACGTAGGCCTTCTGGAAGGTCCCCAGAAATATCTGGGAGGGGCGCGCGGCCGCTCGAAGCCTTGGAGCGGTCGCTCGAAGGTTTTGATGGCCTGTTTGCGCGCCGAAATCTTCGTTTTTCCTTCCTTTGTGCTTCCGGGACATCGTTTAAGACCTGAAATTGAAAAGATACCCAAATAAGTACCAATTCCTATGTATAAGGTCAAAAACGTATGAAAATGGGAGTTAAACGGAGACTTTTATATGTGTAATTTAACGTATATCAGGACACATGGCACTCCCTCATGAATTCTCTCATTTTATTATTTAATACATTAAACTCAAATTTAATTATAATAATTGATTTGCAAAACCATCATATAAGTTTATTAAATTAAATTTTAGTAATTATATTAATAATCATAGTTGTAACTGAAATCATTAATAAAAGAAAACACATGATTCTTTTTTATATAACATATTTATATTTATGTATTATTAACTTTAAATTTAAATCATGTACCTTAAATTAACCCATTTTAAAAAAAATTAATCTGTTATTCTAAGTTTAAAATTAATTTTGTTACAATATTTGACAAATGATTATTAAGTTTTATTATTTTGGTCATTGTTTTAGATGTTAAACCATGTTTAGCAAATACATATTAATTTAAAATTTTTAAAATAGTTCAAAAGTCAAATAAACAAATTAATAATAACACAATGCAATTAGTCAAGCTTTTTTGTGAGACTTTTATATTGCTCAAAACAAATAAATAAAAATAAATCAATCAACATTAATCGATTTTATCTATAGTTATAAAAGATAGCAAATGGAGTACACAGAACTCCATTATAAAGCCTATCATTTTATTATTTCAAACAATACATTTATTTTAATTTGTTTCTTTATTTAATAATTATTACTTATTCAGTTTTTATTTGTTACAATTATAATTATTAATATAATTACTGGAATTCAGTTTAATATATATATATATATATATATATATTCTATGTTTTTGTAAAAAAATTAATATAATTATATTTTAATACAAAATTAGAAATAAATTAATAGACATAATTTGAAAATGTTTATGAACTAATAAAAGTAATCTTTATTAAAAATTATTTATTTTTTTAAGATAATGTATTTATATGTTAATAAATTTAAATCGTGTACCTTAAAAACGTGTTTTTAATATGTGGTCTTTCACTCTAAGCTTAAAACTATATTTCTTATAATATTCTAAACAAATAAAATAAAACAAATCAAACCACATTAATTAAATATTTGATTCAATAAAAAACTAAATATGTTTGGCTATTTTCGTATTATAATAACTTGATATATAAAATACATTTTATATATGAAAAATCATTAATTGAAATCTTCATTGACTTTGTTTTTTCAAGTTACTTCAATAGAGAAATGCAATATCTAAACAGTCTTTGCATTACTAATTCGTTTCAATCTTTATTTTCAGGCTATTAATTTACACAATCTTTTTTTTTATAATACAATCAAAATGTCATTATGTTTAAGGACCTTGATGTTAGGAAAAAAATGATTATACACTCAAGGTTAGAAATACTTTGGCTTTGAGGAAACTTGATGTCAAATTCCAAAATGAACAATACTCGATTGGGATGGTTTAACGGATGAGGAGATACTTTCAAATTAATTTTATTTTTTTATATCTTAGCCTAAACAGATTTACCTTTATTACTTTTTTATTTTTGTTTTGTTTTGTTGTACGTGCAGTCTACAAGGTAATAGATGTGTATGGAAGATATATTTTGGAATGTTTGAAAAAAGTTTTACGTGAATAAAAATGTTTTTTACAAGAAATCATTTACGGGTTCATGAATATTTAATATTTTTTCGGTTGTACAGGAAACTTTTTTTATTTTAAATAAAATATGTAATCTAATTTCTCTTAATTATATTTTAAATTTATATATAATATATATAATTTAAATTGTTCAACCCGTGTATCACACGGGTACATAACCTAGTTTTATACAAAGAGAAAGTTATAAAGATAGTGATAGATCAATATGAATATGATTAATAATACATATTAAATATCTGGTCATTGTTTAACGCGTTTAACCTATATAATTAAGAATTTGGTCTATGTTCTTCGTTTAGATAGAAAAGGAGAGTAGTACCTCGTACACATGACATGTTCTTTCATAGTTATGAACATTCCCATAGAATGCAATGTCCACCTTGTATTTATGCCATAGCTTCTGCAAGTTTCCCCTCCCATTGGCCCGCTAAAGGATCCATCTGGAGGATATTTACCACCAGAAGAATATCCAATAAATCAGCCATGGCTATTTTTGTCTTTTAACTGATGCAAAACATTTCTCCAACCATTCATACAGTTCTGAACCCTCCTCCCAATTGAGTTCTGAATCTGATATGCAAAAGTGAAACATACCATAATATATACCTATAACATTACACAATGGAGTAGAAGCATGTAGTTTGATATTGTGTATCTAGGTCCATATGTCTACAAACACCAGAAAGCAAAATGAGCGAAATAAGTGGCATTCTTGTAATATCAAAGTATCGATTCTTAGGTGTAGAGTCTAATTGAAAATGTTGTTGTAAGGTAAATGCAGTTAATCAGGGTTGGGGAAGGAAACCTTACTGTTGAAAACGCCGTTAAAAACATCTTTTACAAAAGAGTAACTGGTGTGGTCTTCATAGCACCGTCTCACCACTGCCACCGTGCAACTGCTACCGCCCCAGGTAACTAAAACATTTTGTACCACAAATTCAGCATGCATGAAAGCAAAGTAGAAACAACACCGCCCCTCTCAACCAATTAGAGAGGGGCTGCATTATTCATCTTTCTGTTTTGAATAATGAAAGTACTGTTGTTGTAACAACTGATGAATAACAACCACTGATGAGTAACTACTGATGAAGCAAACTACTGATCAGTTTTTCAGTAGTTTGCTTCATCGGAGGTTACCACTGATCAGTGTTTAAAGGTGTGCTGCAAAACATATTAAAAGTAGTTTCCCCAAAAGCATAAGCCGCTATAACTACTTAGCAAAGCACATCTGAAACAATATATCGAACCAACATTAGTAAACAACAAATCAAAACTGTATAAGCTGTTATATGAGGAAACAAATAAATTTAATCAC
Source organism: Ambrosia trifida (assembly GCA_028751855.1). Taxonomy (NCBI): domain Eukaryota; kingdom Viridiplantae; phylum Streptophyta; class Magnoliopsida; order Asterales; family Asteraceae; genus Ambrosia; species Ambrosia trifida. The sequence continues at coordinate 53,259,716 of CM054131.1, forward strand.
TTGCATCGAAATATAGGTTTGAAACACGACGACTTTAAGCAAATAAATTTAAATTACTGAACAATTCAAAAACAATAAATCTTCATACCATAACAACTTCCATGGACCAACGAACAGCAAAATGTTTCTCCAAAACCTAATTTCAAAATAATAAAATAAATCAAAGAAAACAATACTCAAAATAAATTTCAAAAGTAAAAAATAAATCAAAGAAAACAATAACAAATTTACCCTTGAATCATGTCGCTTCATTCACCCTTTCTCGTTTCCGCCAGCCATGGTCATCGGGAGGCTAAATCGTAACCACCAGTAAAATCTCCGTCTTCTGATCTTGGGTTTCAGATAGCTGCCATGGTACTATTCATCTTAGGTTTCTAATTATACATAGTATAATTGATTCTAAAACTATTTGTTGCCAGCCGCGAGCCACAAACTTCAATTTCAAGTAATTTGGTCGATTGACCCCGTTGTGGCTGGGGATGAGCACCGACGCGACCAAAGCACATCTCTCTCCCGTTAACGTACACGACCACCGTCGCCCGTGCTCGCGCCGCCACTGTTCACGTGGGGCTGTTGTGGCTGGGGGTGAGCACCGGGATGAAACTTCCCTCGCGCCATAGCTCGCTCGCGGCTCACAACGGACAGTCTAAGTTAGTATATTATAAATTTAATTCTTACATTTTTTTAATAAAAGTTAACTTTTATGATTCAAAGTTAGTAATTTAGTTAACTATTTAACTTTATTAACATACTCAGCTTACCGTTATCAATAATGTCAGAACCAATAATACCTTTTGTTTTTATAGTTTATACGATATAAACACTTGTAGATATCTTTTGGGTATATTATGATTTTATTTTATGGGCTCTATTTTGGTTGCTATTGAAAGTGGGATGTCACACCCTCAAATTCCACTTGCGGGGTTTTACCGCGAAGCGCATGACATACCAGGATCCAAGTCAACGATCACAATAATCGACAACTATATGCTATAAAAGTTACGTAGAAATACCAACCACGCAGTTTATAAGTTCAAAAATAAAGTAGAAAACTACAACGGAAGCTTAAAATGTTTACAAAGCCAAAGTCAAATGTATGAATGCAAACACAACCCGGTTCGCTTATAAATGCAAGACTAGACGCAGTGCGACTCCAGTGCGCCTAAGACTCCCTGCTACCTTAGCGACCTGAGAAAACACGAGAAGTTAGACAACACATACAGTGTCGGTGAGTCACAGAGATAAAGTTTGTAAAAGTTTGCCACAAAGTAAACCAGACCCAACAATCCTTACATCTACACCTGATGCTAGCTAGACATCGTTACATGATACTATAGTGTCGTGAACCACTGTTGAATGTTAAAAATGCCTCACCCCCCGTCACCGGTTCATCACCCGGTGCCGTAAGATATAGGACAAATATGCACTCGCCACCGACCTCCAGTCGGCCCGACTGAGGCTTGCCAGTCCCAATAGATCTATTCACACTTTCCCTGCTATGTATCCACATATTAATGGTTCACAAATAATTGAGAGGACTTTACCGATGAAATAAGAGTCACTAAGTATCCATGTGATATAATGTAATATGTTGGTCTAAAGTTAGAAAGTTTGTACCGCATGTTTCTCCCCCAGAAAAGTTTCGAAAACAGTAAAGGATGAGGCTGTGACACTCACCTTAGTTTGCGTTCTTGAAATAAGAATAAAGACAAGTCTTGATAATCCCAAATACCGGCGATCTATCAATAAAGTTCGCATAAGTGTTTTGACTAATAACCCCAAGGTTAACTAGTCCCCGATTGTCCAGATCATGACTAAGTAAGTTTGAAAACGTGTTTGACTGTTAAACCGACACACCAGACCGACTCGACATCCCGTTGGTGACCCATTACACAAACTAATCGAGTACACATAGATTACAAGTAAGGTTCAAGCATTAAATACTTAGTTTCCATAAAAAATCGCACATGTGAAGTAGTTAGGCCGAATTAGGAAGGAAATAAGCTTGGTTCGACCCCAATCATGTTCCTTCGGCCCTTTCATAAGTTCATGCAACCTAAAACAAGTCCATTCGACCTAAATCAAGCTCGTTCGACTAAACTAATGCACATTCGACCTGTGGAAGGCTAGGTTCGACCCTGGGATCCTACCTTCGACCCCACGATGGTCGAATGTATCCCAGGTTCGACCCTAGCAGTTCTAAACTTCCTAAAACGCATCAAAAACATCCGAAAACTTCACGAAACATCATGAAACACATCAATCAAGTATGAATAACACATCTCCACGAAACCCTACTAATTTTACTCCAAAATCAGTCCGTTTTAATGTTTACCCAAAATGGCAAAATTACGGAGATGTCACATCATGCATGAAAACTTTACCCAATTGGAAAATTTTATGAAATCATTCAACAATCACCTTATTATGCTCAGATTATGATGTGAAACAAAACCCCTAATCACATTATTCATAACAACTTCATGAATCAATCCCTAAATCTATCAAAATCCCCAAATTAGACAAAACATCATCATCCAACAACTTGTGACTTAAGATAATCAAAACTCAACATTTATGACAGTCCTAAAACATCCCTATAATATCTAAACATTATACAAACATCAAACAACACATAACACAACATGAAGGATCATTACCACATGTTAATACATATGAAAACTCATGTTTTATGATAAGCTTTTGTTTAGAAAGGTTATTAATCATAAAAGTTATCTTAGATCAGATCTGGAACTTTTAGGGTTTTATGAAAACGAATTAAAATTGCTCAAAAAGGATTTAGGATGAAGAACACACCTTAGATCTTCACTTGTTATGAAAAACGAGATCAAAAACTCCTTCCCCAATGATAAAAGTTGAAAGAGAGTGTTTAGAGACGCTTAGGGTTTGTGAAATGATGAAAAATGACTAAGTATGGTATTTATAGTCTAGGTAGGTTCGACCCTATGCAGGGGTCGAATGAAGAACCAAGCGGCCAAAAGAGGTTTTTAACCAGCACACAGTCTGGTTCGACCCCCCTTAAGGTCAAACCAGATCTGGTTATTTCCAGATTTTCCAGCTTTGTCGTTTTAACGCATTTTAACACATCCTAACACATGAACATGCAATCCTAACATATGCTAAACATATATAAACATGGATGATTCTCTAAATACCGTTAAAACACGTATTTGCATATAGTACACCATATATGAATCAATCTATGTATAACACTTAACCTGATTCGTGCAATTCACCAACAACGGGACCCAAGACTCGCGTGTATGTAAAATGACACCAATGATCCTCCAGATCATTGAACCCTGGACAATACGTAAGATAATCCCGATTCAACTAACCCAATTAAGTACGCAAAGAAAATGTTTCCCGCTAAGGTAGACTTATAAGTTTAAAAATGTCAAGTCAAATATGTCAGGTGTCACACCGAATACCCGCAGCGTAGCTTGGAGAATCCTACTAGTTATTTATTAAATGTTATTTATTACCCCATTAATTCAATTTTACCTATAAAAAACCTTTACCCCATCGTTTACAAACACAATCATAAAACCGTCATTTTCACCGTCCCCAATTACCCCATCGTTCAAAGATGACACATTAGACTGAAGAAGAAGAGATTGTCCTTTGCACGACGTGGATCGACGCCAAGAACCACTTTCCACGTCGAGGGTCCATTTAGACCCACGTGCTACGAGAGTTCAAAGAGTTGGTCAGTGGTTCGAACCGAACCACCGACTCACTAAACCGCAAGTGGACCGACCTCCAACACAAGTGTCGACATTTTGAGACTGTCCACCAAACTATACTGCGTCAAGCGGCCCCCCCTCTAATACCCCCGACTACAAGGTGTTTAAACTCACCAAAATCGAGTACAAGTTTGGTGGTAACAGTGAGTTTCCTCGCGTATTAGTGTGACTAATGATCTAGGGAACTTAGATTAAGTATAATCTAGGTTATTTTATGTTTTTATTATTAGCTTTTTTTATGTTTTTAATTTTTTGATTAGGTTTGTTTTTATTTTTATTTTTAATGCAATGTTTTCTTAAATACTTAATATTATGTGTTATAGTAATTTAAAAAATAATAATATAGATCCATGGTGAAGTGGAGGCCACCCATCGATTTTCCATGTCACAATCACATCGTGTAAAAAAAACTTTTTAAGAGAAAAGATACATGGATCAACATGGCAGTTCATGCCCCCTCAAGGATATGACCACACCGTGTAGTCTAATAAAGGTTTCGTTCTCCTTTTCAATTGATGTGAGACTTACATATAGTGATAGTGGTATTAGGATGCGTGACCTTTTAGGAAGTCATCACCAAGACAACCGAAAAAAAGATTTGTGACTTTCTAGATAGGGAATCCATTAGGGACAACGAATATTCTGACATGGTCTACTTGGGATTTCACTGTAGAAGTGCACACTTCTTGTGAGGGAGGTCTTAGGTTCAATAATAAGTAAGGAGTAGATTTGATCAATTTGTTAAACAACATGAAATTGGAACAAAAGCGGGAATATAAAGAAAAAAATACTATCTTTTTTTTTTGTTTTTCTAACTAAAATGATGTACCTTTAATGGTTTCGTATCTAAGCTTAAATGTGCGACAACCAATGTTTTAAAAACCGTTTCAACTAGCTGTCGGAAACATCACTAATATAATAGAGTCCGGTCTAATTAGGATATTGGTTTACTTTTTGAACCACTGAAAAATCTGGTATTACCAATGCATCCCAATGAACCGGTTTATACCCATGTTCAATTTTATGTATTAACAAGGATGAACCAACTTCTTAAAAACAAGGTTACTTGTTATATATGTTACGTGTCTAACGTAATTTCATTATATTCTAATTATTAGTAAGTAAAATTTATTAATTTATATTATAGGAAACGAAAATTGTTATGTATAGTGAACTCAATATGTTTCACAATCCATTGCCATAAACCCTTATTGTATTTTGCATAATTTTTTACTATAGAATTATGTAATTTTGTATAATTTTTTTAGGTTCAAAGTTGTATTTTTATGAAATTATACAGGGTTACGCCTGGCATATCGTGTCAGACACGACTCGTTAAAACACGAACACGAAACAAGTAAACACGAATACGAAACTGTTTATAACATGTTAACACGATAAAACACGATAAGACAAGAACTTGTTTATAAGCATTAACCCTAAAAACGTATCACAAAACAATGAAAGAGAGACTGAGCGACGCCGGGGTTGAAAATGAGGACGTGTGATGATAGATGGGCGATAACGGACAGGGATGGTGGATGGGTAACGAGGGGGTGGAGTTGAGAAGGAAGAGGAGAGATGATCGAGCGGTATATATGTCCGTACACTGTGATTTGAAAATTGAAATTATGATTCCTTGATTTTAATCCGCATATGTATAAGGTATACCCACACCCCATATATAACTTTTTTTAATAAAATTATTAATATGTCTTAACGAGTTTTTAATATGTTAACAGGTCTTTACCATGTTTAGACACGAAACTTGTTAAGTCTTTATCGTGTCGACCAGTTTAAAACACGAAACCTGTTAAGATCAAACACAAAACCTGTTAAGATCGAGTAGATTCGTGTCGTGTCTAAAATTATCAACCCTTACAGTGTCATCCGGTTTAACCATCCCAATCACTTCCTCCTAACAAAAAAATAGAAAAATATACATCCTTGCAAAAAGAAATTCGAGTAGGGTATATTGTTACAGAACCTGCAAATTCTCAAAACCATGGCAGATAAATCCATGGAGTTGACTGAGCTAAACAGGAAGTCAACCAACTGGGCTAACATAGTGGACGAAATAATGAAGTTAGAGAAGAAGATCTTCCCCAAACACGAATCACTAGCACGATCTTTCGATGATGAATTAAAGAAAAAGAACAGCGGTTTGCTCTTCTTGCAAATCAATGGAGAAATTGGTGGTTATGTCATGTATTCATCTCCTTCTTCACTCTGTTCCGTCATCACTAAACTCGCAGGTATCGTTTCATTTCTACATTTTTATTAGAGTTTCTGGGTTGAATTTGATTATCAGAATTGCAATCTGAATCTTGTAGCTCTTTATTATTATTATTATTATTATTATTATTATTATTATTATTATTCAAATCCCAAAGAGAAATTATATCGAAACAAATTGAGCTGCTAAACTTTTTAGACAACAAAACTAAGAGGGTGTTTGGGGTTGAGTTTTGAAATGGATTTTTAGATTATTGGGTTTTGAAAACGCAAATAATCAGTTTTTAGTGTTTAGAGTTGAGTTTTGAAATGGATGTTTAGGCTACCAAAACGCAATAATTTAAAAGCAACTCCATCCATACTGTAGCAAAACGCATAATCAGTTTTCAAAAAGCAATCCCAAACACCCTCTAAGGGGGTGTTTGGGATTGATTATTCAAAACAGATTATGCGTTTTGGAAAAGCAGGGGTGGAGCTGCTTATAGATTATTGCGTTTTGGTAGCCTAAAAAACTGATTATCTGCGTTTTCAAAACACAATCCAAACACTAAAAACTGATTATCTGCGTTTTCAAAACGCAATAATCTAAAAATCAGATTCAAAACGCAATCCCAAACACCCTCTAAGTCTTTTAAAAATTACGTTTGGCTATGTTTGTTTAAATTAAATAATGATTTGAATATGGTTCAGGGGAAGTAGGGGGATTGGATTTTTGTATGAAATTGGACAATTTAATGGCTTACATTTGCTGATTTTATAATGTTTTTATTTTAAGCTAAATGAGTTGTGCATAGCTAAAAAAGTTATGAACTTTCTGATGCTCCCAACTGTTTTTAGGGTAAGATTTCTCCTTAGGAGTTTTAACTTTGTGAAAATAAGTAAGCAGTGAATCTGCAGCTCTTTGCATTTATTTTGGAAATCTTGATAAGATCGCGAAAGCTAGGGGGAAATTTTGACGCGTTTACTAATGAATAGGTTGTTTTGGGTTGTGTTTTATCTTAGAAGGTGTCAAAAATCCTTTTAGCTAAATTACTTATAAATGAGTCACCAATGTAGGGCTAGCTCACTTGGTAGAGGCACATGCCTTTTAGAGGGGATGCTTCATATTCAAATGTGTCATTCTTGGTTGTGTTTTATCTGAGAACAGGTCAGATAATCATTTTAGGTAAAATGGGAGTGAGTTAATTAGGGTTGAAGAATCATCCAAAGTATAATTTGAATGCATACAACTTCCTGGATTATTATTATGCGATGATTTAGATTATCGTTGTAGTGAGTGATATAGGTTTTGTAGTCATGTTTAAGACATTAGTTACGAAAAATGGACAAAACTGTGTTTGTCGTGGAACCCAACCCGTACCAAAAATGACTTGCACATGAAAAAGTTTTGAACCATAACCCAACCCGCCCGTCTTGCCACATGTGACAAAAGTTCATCAACAATGATGTGTTTTGAGACTCTAATGCATTTTCTTTTAAGGAGCATGCTGATATGAGTTCTTGTTTGTGTAAAACAATCCACAATAAAAACTTGAACTTTAATACATGTTTTAATGGCTGAATGGGTCATTTTGTGTTGTGGTTTATCTCAAAACGGGTCAAACAATTATTTTAGCTAAAATGGGAATGAGTCAGAAGGATTACAAAAGTTTACCATAGTCTCTTTTTAATGCATACAACGTCCTTGATTATTATTTTGCAAGGATTTAGATTATTACTGTAGTAAATAGTGACATAGGTTTTGTAATCAAATTTGGCAGATTAATTATGAACAGAAATTATTTGAAAATGGACGAAAAGGTGTCTGTGGGGAACCCAGCCCAGCCCGTAAAACAAATGGCATGCTTAAACGCGAAACTAGTTTTGAGCCATAACCCAACCCGCACATCTAGTCACCTCTGACAAAAGCTCATCAATATTGATATACCTTTCATGATTTGGTTATCTTGTGATAAATCACATAAAGTTGGAGTTCTGATTTTCTTTCTATTTTTTTTTCTGCAAATTTATTTCGGTATAGTGAAGGAGAAGTATAGGAGACAAGGGCATGGAGAGGCACTGATGAAAGCAGCAATAGAAAAATGCAGGAGTAAACGCATAAACCGTATATCACTTCATGTGGATCCTTTAAGAAGTTCAGCAGTCAATCTATACAAGAAACTTGGTTTTCAAATAGACACGCTGGTAACAGCTTATTATTCTTCAGATCGCGATGCGTATAGAATGTTCATAGACTTTGATAACGAGTAGCTATAAAACTCAAAAGGTGAGTGCCTAAGTTTTGTACTTACAATTTCTTAAGTTACCTACAACATATTGCAAGATCCTTCCATGACACAGGCTTGACCCGACCGTTCACTAGGGTGGTCCTCCCTTATAGACTGAACCTGAACAGTTAACTGCATTTGGTATAACTGGGCATTTCAGAGATTAATTATTTACTCATGTATAAATAATCATAGTATTCTTGTTGCGGTATAAAACTAGGATCTGTCTAATTTAACAAGTTATCTGAATATCAAATTGTATTATCACAAAGATAAATGTCGCACAAAAGTGGCAGCGAGCTCATAGATAAGGCAACTGCCCTAAGCCCCTATGTCTAGTTGAGCCGAGGGACTTGCACACACATTCTTCGCTTTAGTAAGGGAGTACTTATACCAAAATTTAGCATTTAGTTCTCACTAATATAAGTCTTGTGTCACTTGTGCCTTCTAGCTGGGGAGACGAAGTGTATAGAGTGTATGTACATGGTCTTTAGTTGGAGTTGACTTGGTAGCTCTTTTGAAAGCCAACGTCTCATAAATGTGATATACCTAAGTACATAAATATGATGACTTTCTAAAAGAGCTTTGATCTACCCGTGTTTGAGATACGCCTTTAGGCAAGAAATATTCAAAATGTCCGTTCTTGATCACTATATATAGTGCATATTTCACCTTTTTACCTCCATGTTGATCGCTAGAAGCGTCTTGATTAGGTCTGCACAATGGTTCCCTAAATTGCTAAGGCCACATGGATCCCATGCTTTTCAAATTTGGCACCGGAGGAGAATCCCACATGACTTGGTACACCTTACCGAGTTACCGGGTGTCACTGTATTGCAAGTTTCAGGGAGAGATTTTGTTCAACCCATTTCTTCACATCTAGTCACATGCAATCATCTCATACATTTTATTTTATTTTTATTGTATTGGTTATGGGATGGGTTGGAATATGTAAACCTGAACAGCCAACATGGCCGGTTTTACCCGTTGGCTTAACCGTACAGTTTGAGGTTCAGAATCTTTTTTTAATCATTAGTTTTTATTAAAATTTTAATATAATACAAAGTGTTCGTTGGTTATTATTCATTTACATAACCACAAATTGAACAAATGTATATACCAGTAATAAAAATTAAGCAAGTGGTCTGGTTTACAAAGTTCATTACAATTCAGTTTCTTGCACTGCGACTTCATATGAGGTATACAACCCAACCGAAATAAAGATGGTGTACGCTACAACTAGACGTCCCTCACTGACTAGTCCCACGGCCAACATAAAGTTTGATCCACAAACCTCCATGGCATATTAATTACCTCACCACCCATGAAGACTATTTTGTCTTGAAAAACATGGATTCTTATAACCAAAAAAAATCATAATAACCTGAAACTCGATTAAAAGACACCAATACTACCTGTTGTGGCAGTACCGAACACCGTAAGAGCATGCATGAGCACTGGCGTGAGCAAGCAAAAGGGACAGTGATCACGATGGGCAACGGCTAGTTGTCTTGGATTTTGAGGGGGAGCGCAATGGAGCAGGGGCTTTATTCACAACAGAAGTGAGACAGCAAGGACTTTATCCAGTGCCCAGTCAGCGTCCAGATGATACAATATTATTGAATGAATCCGGATGATAACCCTACACAGTCTAACAAGTAACAACACCCCAATTATAAACCGCCAAATCTACCAGTATAACGAACTTTTTTATACCTTGTGGTAATGTTTAAGACCATATTTAATGTTCAAGAAAAACAAACAAATTAACCAATCTGAAGAAGGTTTTGGAGATGATAACAACAAGGCTTCATCTTTCACTACCCTTTCTCAGTCTCACAAGCTCTCCATCAATCACCACATCGATTCGAACCTTCCACAACAATCAAATCCTCCATTCCACTTCCATAAACAAATGCAGAGATTCTTCATTCAAACTTTGCTGCACCACAAACGATAACAACAACAACAAATCATCTCAGGTTCGTCCATTTACTCTCTCTCTCTCTCTCTCTTTATCGTCAAATTGTTTGAAATTTAGTAATCAATATGTTTCTGTTTTCTGAGTTTCAGGCATTAATTAAGTTTTTTATATAATCCTAGTTCCTGAATTAGAGAATGTTGATTTGTTTTTTTTAGGTCAAATTTTATACAACAGTTTCAATTTAAGAAGTAATCTGATGTGGTTGTGTTGAAATGTAGTGGGTTAGCTGTTGTTTGTATTGCTTGCAGACTAGGGATGTTATAAAACTGTCCAAAACTAGCTATATCGGTCGGTTTGGCTGGGTTAAGAGTAATACAGTTGATTTACGGTTTGACAAATAAGGTTTCATGGTTTGGTTTACAGTTTAGGATAGGCAGGCAAACCGGCCAAGATAATAATAGAAATAAAAAAAATTAAAATAATATAGTTTTTTTTTTTCAAGTATATGATTCTAACAATTTAACTGGTATTTGCAATTAATTAATACATAAAAGGTAAAATTGTTAGGTCCTTTACAAGCCTACCATTTTATTGAAGATCGAATGGCATGATTCCGTGTTAAAAAAAGAAAAACTAACCCAAACCGTCCAACGGTCAAATGCCAAAACTGAACTGGTTTGGCCGATAAGGCCTACTCAGCCAATCTGGCCGGGTTGGTTTAGTTTCTACAAAAACCGTGCTTACCCGTTTGGCTCAGATATCCCATAAAAACTGGCGTCCTGGACCATTGACATCCCTATAATGCAGACTGTTCTGTGCTCATGCATCTTTCTATTCAAAAAAGTCAAAAGAAGTAGTTGTTATCATCATTGTAACAAATATCATATGCTATATAGATCCAATAATTCATATATTTTTTTTAGTTTAAATTTTAATTTTTTATTTTTATTAAAACATAATCGCGAAAAATTACATCAAGATAGCGGGCAGGCGGGCAACAAGCTGCGCCGCCACCCCTTTCTGGAAAGCAAACCCTAGCCTACTAAAAACAAACCCCTGCCCCCCAGAGTCGAGACACTGCTATGAATTGGATTGGATTTTTTGTATGATCAGAATCTAGTTGATAAAGGGGTGCGTAATATTGAATTTTGGCAGGATTTCTCAATCCTGAAAACAAACCTCCAATGTGACAGTGGAAGCACATGGAGCACTATGGCTTTTTATATATTTAGTTTGCACATTCCTCTTAGCTTTGGAGGATTGGCTGTTGTTGCACAACTACTGCATCAAACTGTTCTTGATCCCAACACTCAGGTGATTGATTTAACATTTGATAATTTGAGTAAACGTACGTGTATGTGAAAGTTACCGTTTTTTGGTTTAGAGTTTCACCATTATTGTTGATTGATAATGTTTTCTCTTTCCCTAACAGGCATTTTCATTGCTGCTAATACAAACTGTAGAGCTTGTTTTATTCCTTGCACTGCTGAAGTTCTCCGACATACGTTTCAACATTATTAGCTTGTTTGAAACAAGAGTGCTGCCCAAGGAACGGAACTGGTTACTTGCATCTGTGCTTGGTGTTGGGTTTCTTCTTGCATTGGTCTTCCTTACCTCGCTTATTGCTGACAAGCTAGTCGGCCCCAAGGTTAGTCTCATAACAACTTAGTTTAAAAAATCACACATGAGGCGGAATTCAAAATTGCGTGAGGTGCGCACATTAGGATCACCTCTTGTAAATGGGCAGATTTTGGCACTGGGAGGCTGAACATATAGCTTTTTTAGGCTGTATATAGAAGTTATTTATATCCTAAATGACATAAGAGTTTATTTATATCTAAATTTTGAATACTTGATGGTAGATAACCTTTCAGAAATATAAAAAAATATATATACATATCTTGCGCATCGCGTGGGCCTTCACCTCTCATCTTGGCCCTGGGCACCATATTGCCCAGGTGTGCCTCGCGCTTTTTAAAACTAACACATAACAGTCATTTTGTCTATTACCCAACGCGGCCCACTTGCCCTCTTTGCCACATCTATTCAATACGCTGTATTCTCTGTCATGTTGTAGGACGTTAACAACCCAATTTTGAAGGAAATCCTCTTGGGCGGGCCCCTCTCAGTCACAGGCTCCACCCTCGTTTACTGCCTCGTAACTCCACTTCTTGAAGAAACTGTATATAGAGGGTTTTTGTTGACTTCTCTTGCTTCAACAATGAAATGGGAGCAAGCAGTTGTGGTAAGTTCTATTGTTTTTAGTGCAACTCACTTATCTATTGACAGTTTTCTTCAACTGTTTGTTATTGGGGTTGTTCTTGGATGCTCTTATTGTTGGAGTGGCACATTAGTATCCCCTTTTGTAATTCACTCACTGTATAATGCTCTAATTTTAGTTATCACCTTTACATCTTAAAGTTATTTGTTTCATCAACGCCGTTTTCTCTTTTAAATAGCTTTCACAGTGGTTTAAACATTAAACTAAACCCAGCATGTTTGGTTCACTTGTTTTCAAAATTGTAGTTTCTAGTTCGATCTTGGTTTTTTTAAAAAAACATGCCGAATGAATGAAGCACAAGCCTCCTTTCTTATTCACTAAGGATGAGATGGTGAAGAGCAGTTTGAGACTCGAGATGACGACACTCACTCAGTCGTCAGACTTACGGACAATTCACTTGTTTAACTGCCAAGTAGAATTTTATGTTTAGATTTGGAACTTGGAACTGCTTACCTTGAATCATACACAAAATCCAAACGACCCAGTTACTTTTTTGAATTGGGGATTCACAAGGATGGAGTAATTGTCTACTATATAGCCTTGCTAATGAAACGTTTAACACTGGAGTGCAGACGTGCTTTATATATTTGTGAATGCAATATCGGTGTATTCGGTTTTGTGTGTTAGTATTTTGTGGTTATTAGATTGTGCAATAGTAAGTGAGTCGGTTCTAGGTGAAGGAGGAGCGAAGCTCATACATTCTTTTGATTGCCGTCCCGGGAGGATTTTGAGTTTGGAAGCCTGATCCTTAATCACAAAATCAGAAGGGTAACATTTGATGAAAGGTTATTTGTCACAACATAATCTAGAGATATTTTTTAGAATGAGTGGAGTGTTGGGAGTTTTGATAATAAGAGAGCCAACATGAGTGATTTTGAGACACTAATCATCACCGATGTTAACTTGTTCCGTTCCATCATGTGGGGCATGAAGGGATAAGTTCTTCAACTCATTTGTGACATGATGAGAGGCACCTCTATTGCAAAGCTAGGTGGTGGAGTTTCCACTGTTGGTGTTCATCATGTGCATTCTTAACCTGTGAGCCACGGATAAAAAAAGGAACACAAATAATTGGATGTACCTGTTTAAAGTAAGGACAGTTTGTATGAGTGTGACCCCTGTGATGACACCATTGGCATTTTCCAAGATAGGGTTAACCACTGTTTTGAGGTGGTGTAGGAAGTAGACCGGAAGCCTAGTTGTGTTACCTGTGTTGAGATTTGAGAAAAGGATTGGTTCCCTTGTTTGGTTGTCCATATTTTGCTTATGTTTTCTTTTTGAGCATTGATGACGTAGGTAGCCCAAGGCAAAAAGTTTAACAACCATAAAAAATATATGCTTGAAGTGTTGAAACCTACAAAGGTTCAAACAACGAATAAGCATAGATCAAAAGATGACCTGTCTTGACACCTTTTCCTCGGCCAGCTCAAAGCGACTGTCATGTAAACATTGCACAGCTCGGACCGCAGGTCCAAAGCCATTATCAACCTAAAGTGGCATGTCCTCTTGTTGCATCATGGTCCAAGATAATATGCCTTCCCAAATTAGAAGATACCTCCTCTATATAATCAGGATCAATCCCACAGATCTGATCCATCCATGATTATTCTCTCTTACACTTAATCTTCTATTCCTTTGGTCTACACACACGTGAGGAGTCCATCTCCATCACACGCACACATCACTCAAGTCTTAGAATAACAATTCTGGTATTGAGTAATACTCAGACCAGAATTCTAACACTTCAAAACAATATTATCTTGAACCTCCTTCTAGGTTTTGCAACGTAGGAGGACATCACGACCTGCGTTTGGCAGATCGAAACCCTTGAACCCTTGAACCCTTCCTGTGACTCAGAACTAACGTTAGGCTATTATTTGTTGTAGCAACAAGTTGGCGCCCACCGTGGGGCTACGCCATTGTTTCCTTAAAATATCAATCGTGTAGCTCCGACTTCCTAGCATGTCTGACCCTGAGTCTCAAGAAGAGGTGAACCAGATCTCACCAGGCACAGATCAAACTTCTCCCAACAGATCTGTGTCGTTTTCCACTCCTGGAAGTACCCCTGCTGGTACCCAGACTCCGCCAACTCACCCTGAGTTCACTATCTTCCAAACTCTACCCCCCACACGTTCAGGGATGATGTCTCCTCTCCCTAATGATATACAAGGTCCCAAACGTATAGATCTGACTCCGGAAGGAATTGCAAGCAACTTCCTACAACTCAGGTCTCTCCTAAACCAGCATGTCATGAGGGAAAGAGAGAAAGGGGTCCGCATCCGGCTAGATTACAATGAGGAGGAAGTGTCACTTTCTCCTGGACCGCCCCTTCCTCTCACTAGTCAGCCTAGTCAACAAACTGCTTTTCGAAGTTATGAGGCAGGTCCAAGCAACAGGCTTCCTGCCCATCAAGCAACCAGACCCAGTCCTACCGCTTTTCCTCTGTTCACTACCCAAGCCACCACCACTGGTGCACCCATCGGGTATGAACTCACCCTGGACCAACTCCTGCAGTCACCCATTGCTAGTGTTCCACCACCAGCTACCACCTCATGGGCTCAGGCCATGGCTACTCTGCCTATGGCTCGTAGCGCCTCCATGAGTATCCCCATGGTAGCAAGCAAGGTAGCGGCAACTGAGAGCCTTCAAGGCTTTAACCTCATGCCCTACAGGATGTTTCAAATGATGGCTCACTTCCCCTGGCAACAACTCATCAGTCAAGCTATTGCTGCTCAACAAGGGAACGTTAACGGGAACAACAACGACAGGGTGGAGCACATCACCCATCAACCATATAAACCTAACAGCCTGTCCTGCTTCTCTCGAGAGATAGCAGATTACGAGTTCCCAAAGAAGTTGAAGATGCCTGCTCACATCAGAACTTATGATGGCACTAATGACCCTGAAGACCATCTACAGATCTTTTCCGGGGCTGCTCGCATCGAAAAGTGGGGCGACCCTGAATGTTGCCTCATGTTCATGCAGACTCTGGTCGGATCTGCCCGAATATGGTTCAATGATTTACCTGCGGAAAGCATCAAAACTTTCAACGACCTAGGAAAAGGATTCCTGGCCAATTTCTCACCATAAAGACGTTGTGTCAAGGATGCAACGGTTATCTTTCAGATCAAGCAGAAAGATGACGAAAGCCTGAGAAATTTCATTAAAAGATACAAGAAAGAAGGCCTCACCTATGTTGGTGCAGATGAAAAAATGAAGGTTTCAGGGTTCATGAACGCCATCAACTCGAAATACCTTACAAGAGACTTTAACAAGAGTCTCCCACGAACTCTTGAAGAAGCCCTGGAAAGGGCTGAAGCCCATATCCGAGGAGAAGAGGCTGTAGACATCAAGGAGCAAAGAAAGAGAAGCTCCACCTGGAGAAGCAACAACCCTAGCAGAAAGAGGGGCAACTATGGGACTCATGACAGAAGACCCAGGGGGTCTGAGTCTCGAAGGCCGGAAAGCAGGAACCCTCCAAGCAGGGACAAAAATGTCAACTTCACAGTCCTCACCAAAACTCCTCAAGAGATTCTGGCAACAGAAGAAATCAAGCACACCTTTCGACTTCCCCGTCCCTTGCCAAAAACCAAAAGAAACGAAAACTCCAATCAATATTGTGAGTTCCATGAAGAAAAGGGACATCACACTAACGACTGTTTCCAACTTGAGAAAAGAATTGAAGAAGCCGTTAAGTCTGGGGAGCTGGCTCACTTGGTGAAGGGTGTAAAAGAAAACATGACCGACAACAAGAAGAAAGAAGTTGCTATGGTCTCGTTCGAACAAGGAACACCAAGCAAACGTCAGAGGTTGGAAGCTTGGGAACATCAAAGCATCTATTTTCCTCACACCAAAGAGGACAAACATTGTGATCCCCTTCTCCTTAAAGCCTCCGTTGGTTCCGTGAAAACACAAAAGGCGTACATAGATACAGGAGCAGCTACCGAGATCATGTTTGAAAAATACTTCAAGCTCCCGAGTCCTGAAGAACGCTCCAAGCTCCAACCCACAGAGGTCTCCATAAAAGGCATTGTAGACGTACCCATCAAGTCCCTGGGGTAAATAACACTTGATGTAAATTTCTCCGATGGGAGGATGCAAAGAACCGAACCTCTAAGCTTCATCGTCCTGGACCTACCATCCAATTATGATGTTATCATTGGCAGACCTGGAGTAGTGGTTTTTGACATGACCATCTCCATTAATCGGAATAATGCCAAGATCCCCACTACGAAACAATGTTGATATTTTTGCTTGGTGTCCTAGTGACATGACTGGCATCCCTCGAAGCGTTGCTGAACATGAGCTCAAGATTCCTCCACATGTCAAACCGGTTGTACAAAAGAAAAGGAGCCTTGCCCCCGAACGAAGCAAGGCTGCATGCCAAGATATTAACAAGCTGGTCGAAGCAGGAATCCTCCGTGAAGTCAAATACCAATCCTGGGTTGCAAACCCGGTGATGGTCAGGAAGCCCGATGATTCATGGAGAATGTGCATAAACTTCAAGGACCTCAACAAGGCTTGCCCCAAGGATTGTTATCCTTTGCCTGAAGTTGACTTAAAAGTGGACTCATTGACAGGTTCCCCATTTGCTTAAAGTTGACTTAAAAGTTAATTCACTACCTCAAGGATTGCTATCCTTTGCATGAAGCATGCTTAAAAATTGACTCATTGACAGGTTTCCCCTTCAAGTGTTTTCTGGATGCCTATAAAGGTTACCACCAGATATAGATGAAGGCGGAAGATGAAGAGAAAACCGCCTTTCACCCTGACAAGGGCATCTTTTGTTACCAAAAGATGCCTTTTGGCTTAAAGAATGCAGGTGTCACATACCAAAGGTTGGTTGATAAAGCGTTCGCTGAACAAATCGGCAAGAACATGGAAGCTTACGTGGATGATCTAGTTATCAAAAGCAAGACGGAGGAACAAATGCTTCAAGACATACAAGAAACGTTTAGCAACCTCAGAAAAATCAACATGAAACTCAACCCTGTAAAGTGTTCATTTGGGTTCAAAGAAGGAAAATTTTTGGGACATATCGTGGGAAAGCAAAGCATAAAGGCCAACCCCAACAAGGTTCGAGCCGTCTTGAACATGAAGTCACCACAAACCAAGAAAGAAGTAGAAAGCTTGAACGGCAAAATCGCTGCTTTAAAACGCTTCATGTCAAAACTAGCTGAAAGATCCCTACCCTTCTTCAAAACTCTCAAGGGTTGCACAGACAAGAAAAACTTCAGATGGTCAGAAGAGGCCGAGGAAGCCTTCAACCAAATGAAACAATATCTGGCTTCCTTCCCAACCATTGCAGCCCCTGAAGCAGGAGAGACTATCTCTGTCTACCTTTGTGTTACTGAAAAAGCCCTCAGTGCTGTTCTCACCATTGAAAGAGATAAAGCCCAGGTACCTGTTTACTTCTTCAACAAAACTTTAAAGTTGGCAGAGGTCAAGTACCCTCCTCTAGAAAAACTAGCCTTGGCCCTAGTACAAACAGCTAGAAGGCTCAGAAGGTACTTTCAAGCGCACCCCATACAAGTGGTCACCGACCAACCCATCAAGAGTGTGCTTGAAAAACCTAAAACTTCGGGACGATTGGCCAAATGGGCCGTCGAGCTAGGTGAACACAAAATCACCTACGTCCCGAGAAAGGCAATAAAGGCACAAATATTAGTTGATTTTATAGCTTAAGTTCCAAGGGTGGAAACCACCGAGGTTAACATTGCAATAGACAAACCCTTCGATCCGGGAGCCTGGAAGCTTTACACTGACGGAGCTTCCAGCGTTGAAGGATCCGGAGCAGGTGTTGTTTTAATCAATCCTGAGGGATTAGAATTCACATATGCTCTTCGCTTGGAATTTCAGGCCACCAACAATGAAGTTGAATATGAGGCTCTGATTGCAGGATTGAAGCTTGCAAAAAAGATGGTCGTTCAAAAGCTTCAAGTGTTCACTGATTCACTCTTGGTTTCCAACCAAGTAAATGATAGCTACATAACCAAAGAACCAAACATGAAAAAATACAGAGAAAAGGCAAAAGAAATCATGAACACCTTCCAGGCCTGCAAAATCAAGCAAGTTCCAAGATCACACAACAAAAAAGTTGACGCTTTCAGCAAGCTTGCCTCATTAAACTTTGCCCATCTCCCCAAAAAAGTGTTGGTTGAAGTAATCCAACATCCCTCCATATCCGAACTCGAAGTACAAGATGTAATCACTGAAAATGAACCGAATTGGATGACTCCATACATAACATTCCTGAAAAAAGGTGAACTACCTCAAGATCATGTTGAAGCCGAAAGGGTCCGGATCAAGTCAACGCAATACATCATCCAAGAAGACATACTCTATAAAAAGGGTATCTGGCTCCATTGATTCGATGTGTTGGCCCGGAACAGAGCAGATATTTAATTAAGGAAGTTCACGAAGGTATATGTGGAGCTCATTGCGGTCCACGATAAGTGGTAGCGAAGCTCATGAATCTCGGCTACTTTTGGCCCTCCATGCACAGAGATGCATCGGAGCAATTGAAAAAATGTGAAGCCTGTCAAATACACGCCCCAGCCCCAAAAAGCCCCTAGCATGACCTGATCCCAGTCAACTCAGCTTGGCTGTTTTACAAATGGGGGATGGATATCGTTGGACCCTTCCCACCTGCAAAAGGAGGAGTCAAGTTCTTGTTGGTTGCCGTTGATTACTTCACAAAGTGGCCAGAAGTGAGGCCTTTAGGCAAAATATCCGGAAAAAAGATCATTGACTTCATTTGGGAAAGCATCATCTGCCGGTACGGCTTACCCGAAATATTGGTCACAGATAATGGGAAACAATTTGCAGAGAAACCATTCAATACTTAGTGTAAGGAATACCGAATAACTCAAGTTTTCAGTTCTGTGGCATACTCACAATCAAACGACCAGCTTGAAAGAATGAACCGAAGTGTGGTTAAAAGGATCAAGGTTAGACTCGGCAGGAAAGGATGAAGGTGGTTGGATGAACTCCTAAGCGTCTTATGGGCCATCCGAACCACCGAAAAAACAAGTAACAAGAAAACGCCATACAGTCTTACTTTTGGATCCGAGGCAGTTATCCCGGCCGAGATTGGGGTTACCACACCCCGAACACTTCACGTTGACATTAAGACCAACGAGGAAGAAGCTCTGCTCAACCTAGACCTCTTAGAAGAAGCAAGGGACTCAGCAGCAATTCGAGAAGCTCAATACAAACAAAAGATGGAGTCCTACTACAATGCTAAGGTAAGGCACGAATGCTTCAAGCCAGGAGATCTGGTCTTAAGGAACAACGAAGCAAGCAAGAAAGAATATCAAGGAAAGCTAGGACCAAAATGGGAAAGTCCCTACACCATCCTAGAATCCCACAAAGGAGGATCCTATAAACTTGCCAACATGGAAGGCAAGAAGCTACCACGCCACTGGAATAGCAAGAACCTTAAAAAGTTCTTTGTTTAGGCTTTCAAGAAATGTAGTTCCTCTCCTAATTGAATGATGTAACATTGACTTGTTAAATCAATGAAAGGATCAGTAGATCCTCTTTTGAAAATTTGTCTTTCTATCCTTTTTTTAAGGCGAATTTCTTGCTCCTTGTGAGACTTGAACTCAAGACCTCACACTTTTAGTGTATTAAAAGGCTTTGTCTTGCCATTGGACCACCAACCCCAATGGTTGAGAACCTTGCAAGAAACTCCATGGCAAGGGCCATGTAAGGGGATGAGCTCCCAGGCCATATCGCTCAATAGGTTCAAGGGTTGAATGAACCTATATAAGGGTGAGTTTCTAGGTCAATCCAACTCCATGAGACTTACAAACTTTCTCTTTACATGTCTCATTAACGGGTCTGAGCAGCCTACATCAATTGTTCCTTAAGTTTTTGAACAAACTTACGAAAAAATAGAAAACACTAAGTAGTGTATAGGATAGATGGTGACTTGTTTACCTAGACTACCTTTAGGATGAATGACTGCAGCATTCAACCTTTCAAGGTGCTACCGGCTAAACACTCCCAAACATAACAAAGACAAATACCATAGAACAAACATAGTCAAAAAGCCAACAAAGAAAGTAAACCTAACATAGCCTTAAGGGCTTAAAACATTAAAGGCCTTAACAGGCCAAGTAGTACAAATTGTTCAAAAGGCTATCAAAGCCTACCACCATAAAGGAGTCCACTAAGCTCCAACAAAAAAACAAACTATCCAAACACCAGTTAATTGTTTACAGACAAATTACTAACGAAGCTACGAATAAAGGACAAGAAGCTAAGCAACATCACCAGACCTTGAAGGCTTCGAGGCTTCATCCTCTCCGACCACCTTCGCCACCTTTGCTTTTTTAGTCTTCTTTCCCTTCTTCAATGGCTTCTCGCCAACAATCCCAGCCTCAGAAGCTTCAACACTTGCATCCTTGGACAATAACTCTTCAGCATCTAAAGTCTCCTCGCTGTCACCAGAGCGAGCCCTTTTCTTGGAAACTGATTCAAACACTTGAGCACAGACAACTTCATTCAAACCGATGGGCTTCATCTGTTTTAGCACCTGCAAAGGTTTTCCATAGCAGGAAGACACCTGGGAAAAATAATGATAGGATTTTTGCTCCATTTTCAACACTGTCTCTTTGAAAACATCCAGGGACTTAGGCTGAAACAAAGGAGACTCCTCCATAACTTCACCCGCTTCATGAGCTTTAAAACCAGCAACAAAACATGTATGTTTTCCATGAATGAGGAGTTTGGTATAAACCTCCCCAAGAGTAGAATTGAACTCCGCAGAATGAAGCAGATACGCAACAACTTGCTGGAAACCTTCCTCAATCAACCATTGATTGTCATCCAAGGCACCAGCAAGGGAAGTCTCCAACCCAACCCTCTCTTGTTCAAACACCTTGCTCTCTGCTTCAAGAGTTAACCTATCAACCTCAAGCTTCACACGAGCAGCCTCATGTTTAGCAACCTCAGCTTTATGCCCTTTTTTCAACTCATCTATCAAACCAACAAGGGTCTTCTCTTTTTCAGCCTATTCCAAAGCATCCGTCTTCAAAGAAGCCAAAGCTTGCTTCATCTCTCTTCTTTTCTTGGCAAAATCACTATACTCTCCCATCATCTTCCTAAACCTGCTCACACCTTCAGGAAGCATTGCAACCAAATTGCAAGTCCCAACCATCATCTTAGTCAAAAGAGCATCATCATCCAACCCCTCCAAGTAGGCCTTGGCACCAGGGGTAGCAAGATGTGCAAGAACATCCTCACAAACAGAAGATGATTTGAAGGTATCAGAGGGTTTCACATTCCAACCAGGGACCCCTTCACCATCAACACTCGTGGAACCCTCACCATGCTTCATCATCACAACCTTTGTAGCCACCTTCTTACCCTTACTTTTCTTACCAACAACTTTACCAATAACATCTTCAACCTCCTGATCCTTCTCCTCCTCGGAGTTCTCTATATCATCACTCACATCAACCGCTTCAGAAACATCCGCAGACTTCGCAACCTTCAATAAACGACGACTAGACCTCCTAGTCGAAGTAGGCTTAGAAAAACTTTTCACATTGGGAACAGCGACATATTTCATTGTATGCATTTAGTGGTAGAAGTGATTTCCCAGGAGTAAGGTAACGGAGTAGTGGGAGTATTGTTAGGAATTTCATATTTAAATTGATGTTATGCATATTTGTTTTTCAATGAATGAAATATAGAAAATTGCTCCAAACGAGTGTCTCTATTCTTGTCTAATTCTTAGGAGTTTATAGGTGTTCTCCGTAAACCTATCAGGGAATCTCGAGCATGGATTGCAATCGGTTTGTAGGTTGGTTGGTTGATCGAGCCCATTCAGGATAGCAACTATCACGTCTTCTTCATCCATCTTTTTACCTAGAGGCACATGTATAGTAGGTACATGTATTTTAAGTTTTATAAATATTAGTATCAAATTTCGATATTGCATATGCGGAAGTGTTTAATGAGTTTTATCAAATCACATGTGGCATCTATAACCTATAATCTATAACTTATAATAAAAGAATTGAACTTAGATGATGTGGTATTCAATGGTGGCCTCAACCCTTCCTTGAATGTGCCACATGGCATAATGAGGTGAAAATGTTATTTTTTTATTATTAAAATCTAATAATAAAATTAATTAAAACCCTATACAAGATATACATATCATAAAATTTAAAATAAAAGATTTACTTATTGAGATATTTTAGAAAAAAAGTTTAAAAACAAAATTAGATTTTTCTTTCTCATTTTCCTCTCATAATTTTTAAACGTTAATATCTTTTATATACGGGTTTTTTTAAAGAAAAAAATTACACAAAATTAACGATCGTTTTATTATCTTTCTAACGAGTACCATAGTGATATATAAAAACGAAGAAAAAAAAACGACCAAATTAATGAGCGTTTTATTATTTTTTTCAACGAGTCCATAGTGCTATATAAAAAACGGAGAAATTATTAAGCGTATTCACCTGCATATTTGGTAATAGCTGCAAGAAATCAAAAGACTAAATTACTACTTCTATCAATCCAAATAAACTTTCTAAGAAAATAGGGATTACACTACAAACAAACTTTTAGTCATTATCTATCAGCAGTTAGCAGCACAATCCAAAGTATCCAAAAAACTTAAAAGAATCTGAATTTGACTACAACCTAAGTGCAATCATTAACGCTTAAACCATCCAATATGTTTAGAATTAAGTCATTACTCATTATTCATTATTCATTACGTAATTTTCCCGGCCACCTGACCCCGTTGTGGCTAAGGGTGAGCACAGGAGCGACCAAAGGTCATTTTCCCCCGTTAATGCACGCGACTGCCATCGCCTGTGCTCGCGCTGCAGCTGTTCACGTGGGGCTGTTGTGGCTGGGGTGAGTGTCACACCACGACAAAGGCGGAAACACGTGGCGCGACGGTTCGAAAGCATAAAGTCAAGGTTATGGCTAAACACAAGTAATTTAAAGAAAATGGGTCATTTATTATGACGTCGAATTAGTTTCAAACATTACACAAAAGATAATTGTTTTTGAAATAAACTTAGAGGTTTCTCAAATATATCCCAATGCCTTGGGAAATAAAGGTGAAACCCCACAAAAGCTCGACGTTTGCATTGGAGATTCCCCGACCCTGCCTGCTTGATCTTTCATCTTCTAATTACCTGAAAGATATGTTTAAAAAGTTTCGTCAATATAAATATATTGGTGAGTTCACAGGTTTTCAGTTTCTAAAACTTGAATACTTGGGAATACCATGTTATGACAATATATAGGAGTTGCAAATTCCTATAAATCTACTTGAGACTATAATCAAACCAAGACATATAATAATTGTGCCCCGCTCCAAGTCGTTACTCGGTTCCCACGACTTAAGTTCAGAATATTTGCACCCCAGGCATAACCTAATGCATAATCGACGCTATCGATTAGGGGTGGGCCTTGTCAGGCACCAATAGTACTATTCGAATATTCCTCCGGTTTCAATTCCCTGAACAAATGATTATAGAGGCGAGGACTCAACCCCGAGTGGCGGTCACACCTCAAGTATTAAGCCCGTCAAACACTATCCCTAACATATCTTTCCCCCGGAAAACGTAAAATAGTTAAAATGGGGCCGTGAAACTCACCTGTAACTGCGTCTGGCTCAATAAGGTGAATAGCAAAGGGTGGTCTTGCACCTATAAACGTCCTAACCATATAAGTCACTATTCCTATAGTGTATGTGCCTTGGCAAGTTGTACACCCAACTCCCGACCACAAGTGGTTCCAAGTCCCGTTTAATTATGCGTGTATCCTAGGTGTTGTTGGCGTTACATTACCCTTTGTGTTACAAGTTATATATTACTCTTGTTAATATTTCCATAACTTGTATCTTATTATCATCGACTCGACTTCACTTAACATATAATTATTTTCCCATTTAAATAATTATACTTAAGATCGCATCGCTCGATATAATATATAATTCAATCCTCGACCCGACTCACTTTGCCACACATTTGTTTTCCCATTTAAACAAATATGCTAAGATTTTGTCGTTCGATCGCATATTCTTAACGTCCGATTCAACTCACCACGCCGTATATTTATTTTCCCATTTAAACAAATATACTAGGATTTCGTTGATACGACGTACACATATATATATCCTTGTCTTCTCGTCGCGGTTTTCCTTCCCGCATATCTACTTTCCCATTAAGTAGATATACTAGAATTTTGCCGAGACGAGCGTACAAGTATATAAATGTGTAATTTTTCTCGTTAAGTATATACGTTTGTTTTTAAAGTCTTATTTGTTTACGTCAAGTGTTTCTCCCACGAATTTATCCTCCAACACTTAGGAAAGTGTTTATTTATTTTCACCCAAGTATATATATATTTTACCTCTTAAAATATATATTTTTCTCATCTTGCCGCAATGGCATTTTTCTCATATTTTGTCCGGTTATGGTTTGTTAACGCGTTTTAGTTCGATATCTTAACTTGCTTAGTTAATTTTTTTCCAAGTTTTTCCCAACATGTATCTTATAGAAATATTTAACCATATTTCTTCCTATTCTCACATGTTACTTGGATGGTTAAAATACTTATGTATTTTTAACCCAACTTGTCAACTTAACTACAAAAATGTTTCCAACACTTTTATATCCCCATTTATATAAAAGTATTCATTTTTGTATAAGTTTCCCAAGTTTGTTTAATATTTTTATAAAATCTCTATTTTATAAAAATGCATATGTTAAAACCCTTTTATATTTTATAACTTTCAAAAATACACTTTTACACAAAATACCTAAGTATTTTTACTAGTATTTTCAAAAATCATCCTTAGACTTTAATACTTACATTTTTGACACCAAACTTTCCATACTTGTATTTTTGGACTAATAGTTCCTAAAATGTTCATTTTAGTCCCTTAACTTTCAAAGTTACAATTTTAGTCCCTTAACTTACAAAAGTTGCATTTTTCTATTCTAACTTTCAAAGTTGGCATTTTTCACTCAAAATAGTTAACTTTGAAGATTCAACTTTTTATTGGTAAGTTATTTTTGTATCAAAACACTTGTGTTAGTCTTATATTCCATATGAAAGACTAATTATAAGTGTGTTTTATGTATTTGCTCATTTTATCAAAATTTCATTCATCTAAGTGAGTTAACTTTAATTTTCCATCTTTTTCATTTATGAACTTCTAACACGTTTTACCACATATTATTACTTAAATGATCATAATAAGATGAATTAAAGTTAGTTTTATCATATTCAAGTTCATCTCAAAATATTAACCAAAACATCATCCTACTTAGTCTTATATGTAAACTTCATATATTTTCAAGACTAATATATCATCATCATCAAATCCATGGTTTATTTTTATATCTTTAACCTTCCATTTTTACACATGAAAACCTATTAAAGATTATGTTCAAAACCATTTTTTAAACCCTTCATGTACAACTTGCTACTAGGAACACATACATGAAAAATAACAATCAAAAACAAGATTAAGAAGCTTACTACTAGCACAAGGCTAGGGAAGACAAAAACCTTGGATTTGAGAGGGGTTTAGTGTGTTCTTCCTAGTGGTTTAGCTCCAAGCTCTTGAAACACACAAAAGGGGTTTGGATGATGGATGATTTTAAGTGATTTGGAGTTGTAAAAACTTGAAAGAACAATGTGTATGTATGCTTGTAAACCCACGGCTCTATGAAGGAAAAAGAAGGAGGGTTTTGCTTTGATGCTTCAAGCCTCTAACATGTGTTATTATATATCCAACTCATGTAATGATGTTAGAGATTTAGGAGATCTTATGGAAGATCATGAATGTACTAGGGAGATTTTTGAAATGAGGTTAGGTGTGTGTGTATGAGCCGTATGTATGGATGGAGAGTTAGGAGTTTGCTTGCAATCTTGGCTAAATCTTTATGAATGATCATAATCTATATATAAGACTTTACCTTGCATGCATACATACACTAGGTCATGATGGTTGGCTTGTGTCTTGGGTTTTCAAGGCCATATGGCCGAAATCTTCCATCAAGGGGACAAGGAGGTGGCTCACTTTTGTACTAGATGTCTACATATACCTTTTCTTCCACTTTTGTCTTCATGTGTATGCATGTGTTATCTAAGTTCATAGGTGATTATTATTATCCATACATGTGTATAGTTTTGGCCTTCTTAGGCCGGCCCCTTTGATGGGTATAAGTGGGGTTTACAACTTCAAACATTTACCCATTAATTGTTATGTTTAATCCCCCGTCGTTCGGGTGTCGTTCGGATATTTTTCGGGTTTTAATCACGCGTCATCCGGACATTAAATATACCTTAAATAACACTTAAATATAGTCTATTTTAAGCGTTGATTGGTTATTTAGGCCTTTACCGGGTGAAATTATGAGTTATACGCGTATCGGGTGCGATACGCGCACTTTATTCGTTACCGGGAGATTTGTACAAGACGTTTTCATTTATGGTTTTGGAGTTCCAAAACTCATTATATCTTATGAAAATACCCTTTATTTTATATCCTGGGTGTCCGGGATTCGTTTCGTTTATTTACTTATTACCGGGTAATTGCCAACATCCGTACCGGATAGCTTATTCGCACATGATCCAATCATGCTTTACCATTAAACGTATGCATTCCTATGCACTATTTGGAAATTGCTATTCCCTAAGGCCTTGCTAATTAAATCACACATAATTGCATTTAATTACGTTAATCATATATTAATTAATTGTACGGAATTACCTTATTTTTGCCGGTTGTTACATTCTCCCCCCGTTAAGAGAATTCCGTCCCGGAATTCACTTCGAGTTCTCCGGTACAGGTGTCTTCTCGAATAGGGCGGGGTATTTTTGCTTCATCCGGTCCAGCCTTTCCCACGTGAACTCCGGTCCACGCTTGGCATTCCAGCGCACTTTGACCAACCTGATCTTGCTGCGCCTTAATTTTTGGACCTTCCAATCAGTTACCTCGATTGGTTCTTCCACAAAATGTAACTTGTCGTCAATCTGGATCTCGTCAGCAGGAATAATGAGAGTTTCGTCGGATAGGCACTTTTTCAAGTTCGACACATGAAACGTGTCGTGTATTCCACTCAGCTCTTGAGGCAACTCGAGCTTG
Source organism: Ambrosia trifida (assembly GCA_028751855.1). NCBI lineage: Eukaryota > Viridiplantae > Streptophyta > Magnoliopsida > Asterales > Asteraceae > Ambrosia > Ambrosia trifida. The sequence goes on from CM054131.1 coordinate 53,287,329, forward strand.
TATGCCACTGTGCCTACCCTTGACAAGACTTTGAATGGTCCAATATATCGCGGGTTCAGCTTCCCGCGCTTTCCAAAGCGCGCGACACCTTTCCAAGGTGACACCTTTAATAGGACCCTGTCTCCGACTTGAAACTCTAAAGGCTTTCGCCTCATATCAGCATAGCTTTTCTGGCGGTCCCGGGCCGCTTTGAGTCGTTCTTTTATCAAAAAGACCTTATCCGTGGTCTCTTGAACAATTTCGGGCCCGGTGAGTTGCTTTTCCCCAACTTCCGCCCAACACAATGGCGATCGGCACTTGCGTCCATATAGAGCTTCAAACGGCGCGGCTTGAATGCTCGTATGATAACTGTTGTTATAAGAAAATTCTACCAATGGCAAGTGCGTATCCCAATTACCTCCGAAATCTATCGCGCATGCCCGTAGCATATCTTCCAGGGTCTGGATGGTTCGTTCACTTTGACCATCCGTCTGGGGGTGATATGCGGTGCTCATGTCGAGGCGAGTACCGAGGGCTTCATTTAAACTTTCCCAAAATCTTGACGTGAAGCGACTATCCCGATCGGAGATGATAGATACAGGTACACCGTGTTTAGATACCACTTCCTTAATGTACAAACGGGTCAGTTTCTCCAATCTGTCCGTTTCGCGAATCGGGAGGAAGTGTGCAGATTTCGTCAATCGATCTACGATTACCCAGATCATGTCATGGCCGTTTGTCGTCTTAGGTAACTTGGTAATGAAATCCATGGTGATTCGTTCCCATTTCCATTCCGGTATTTCCGGTTGCTGGAGCAAACCGGAAGGTCTCTGGTGCTCAGCCTTGACCTTTGCGCAAGTCAAACATCGCGCAACATAGGCTGCTATATCCCTTTTGAAATTCGGCCACCAATAAAGTTCCTTCAAATCGTGGAACATCTTGTCTGCACCAGGGTGAACCGAATACCTAGAACTGTGAGCTTCGGCCAATACTAGCTCACGCAATCCACCATATACTGGAACCCAAATTCTATTCATGAAATACAATGTCTGGTCCGCTTTTGGTTCCAATGAATCAACCATCTTTCGTAACCTTTCACCTTTGACGTTCTCGGGTTTGAGGGCGTTAACTTGAGCTTCACGAATTCGTTCGGTCATATTCGTGTGGATAGTCAAACCCAAAGCTCGAACACGCAATGGTTTAACCCGTTCCTTACGACTCAAGGCATCAGCTACGACATTCGCCTTACCGGGATGGTACTTTATCTCACAATCGTAATCGTTTAATAATTCAACCCATCGCCGTTGTCGCATATTCAAATCCTTCTGATCGAAGATGTGCTGTAAACTCTTGTGATCAGTGAAAATCGTGCACTTGGTTCCGTACAAATAGTGCCTCCATATCTTGAGAGCGAATACCACTGCACCCAATTCCAAATCGTGTGTAGTGTAGTTCTTCTCATGGATTTTCAGTTGCCTGGAAGCATATGCTATTACCTTTTCTCGCTGCATCAATACACAACCCAAACCTTGATGCGAGGCATCGCAGTAAACCACAAAATCTTCCGTACCGTCTGGAAGCGACAGTATCGGAGCGCCACATAACTTGTCCTTTAACAATCGGAATGCTGCCTCTTGCTTTTCCGTCCACTCAAATTTCTTGTCTTTTTGGGTTAACATGGTTAAAGCTTGCGCTATCTTTGAAAAGTTCTCGATGAACCTTCTGTAATAACCCGCGAGGCCTAGAAATTGTCGTACTTCGGTAGGAGTTCGAGGTGCTTCCCAATTTTTAATCGCCTCGATCTTGGCTGGATCAACGTGTATGCCCTTCTCGTTTACCACATGACCTAAAAAGTGAACTTCCCGAATCCAAAAGTCACATTTCGAGAATTTAGCATAGAGCTTCTCTTTGCGTAATACTTCAAGAATTAACCGAAGGTGATTCTCGTGGTCTTCTTTCGTGCGTGAATAGATCAAAATATCGTCAATGAAGACAATGACGAATTTATCCAGGTATGGCTTACACACGCGGTTCATTAGGTCCATGAAAACCGCTGGTGCGTTGGTCAAACCGAACGGCATTACCAAAAATTCATAGTGTCCATACCGGGTTCTGAAGGCCGTTTTTGGTACATCTTCTTCTTGTATACGCAACTGGTGATAGCCTGACCTCAAATCGATCTTGGAGTAATAGCTGGAACCTTGGAGCTGATCAAATAAATCGTCGATCCTGGGGAGAGGATAGCGATTCTTGATGGTTAGCTTGTTCAGCTCTCGATAGTCGATGCACATGCGAAATGTGCCATCCTTCTTCTTCACAAATAAGACGGGAGCTCCCCAAGGTGAGAAACTCGGCCTTATAAAACCTTTGTCCAATAATTCTTGTAGCTGGCTGGACAGTTCCTGCATCTCTGATGGAGCTAGGCGGTATGGCGATCGTGCCACAGGAGCTGCTCCGGGAACGAGGTCGATGCGGAACTCGACTTGTCGAGGTGGTGGCAACCCCGGCAAATCTTCTGGAAATACATCCGGAAAATCTCTGGCGACTGGAATGTCTTCCAACTTTCGCTCGTCGGCCTTCTTGTCCACTACGTGTGCCAAGAATGCGACAAGCCCTTTTCTCAGGCACTTACGAGCCTTCATGCTCGAAATAATCCTTAGTGGCGTCCCGTGTCTTTCCCCTTGAATTGAGAGAGTTTCACCGCTTACGAGGGGAACCTGAATAACCTTATCGTTACAAACCACAATGGCACGGTGCGCGGACAACCAATCCATGCCAACAACGATGTCAAAACTTCCCAATACGACCGGTAATAGATCAATTCCAAACTCGTGCCCACAGAGTTCTAACTTACAATCTTTAGCTACCTCTCTCGTTTCAATAGTTTTACCATTAGCCAGTTCTATAGAGTAGGGTGTATCTAGTTTGCTAGTTTTTAAACCAAGTAGTCTTTTAAACTCAATGGATACGAAGCTAAAGTCAGCACCGGTATCAAATAATACAGAGGCATAATGACCATTTAGAGGAAACGTACCAGTGACCACATTGGGGTCTTGCCGTGCGTCACCGGCTCCAATAACAAATGCCCGGCCACGGGCCTGATTGTTGACTTTGGGGCAATCTTTCTTCCAATGGTCCAATGACCCACATGCAAAACAGGGTCTGGCCCCTCCGTTCTTTGGTGCTCCAGATCGGCACTCTTCAGTCTTGTGCCCGTTGCGGTGACACTTCCCGCAAGTCAATCCATTGTTTCTCCCTTGGTTTCCCTGCTTGTTGTTGTTATTGTTACCACGTCCTGTGGCGGCATAACCCTTTCCTTTCTTGTTCGAGCTTCCCGATGCTCGATCCCTTTTCCCTTCATCTCTCTTCCTTTTCCCAAACCTTTGCCCGTTGCCCTGATCATTAGTTGTAACCGCTGAACTTGATCCTTGTTTCTTGCCCTCAACACTACTTGCTTCAGAAATTTTCAACCCAGAAACTTGGCGGATAAGGGTACCCATGCGGATAGCATCCTCAGTTAGACTCAGTGCCAGATCAATTGCCTCGCGCATGGTCGTGGGTTTGGAAGAGGTGACCATGCTGCGAATCTGTGGTGCTAGCCCGAATAGGTATCGTTCCACCTTGTTCTTCTCTGGTGTAACCAGGCGAGGCACCAGTCGTGCGAGATCATGAAATCTTGACGTGTACCCAGTGACGTCTGCTCCTATCATGGTGAGGTTCCAGAATTCAGTCTCCAACTTCTGAACTTCACTTGCCGGGCGGTATTCGGCTGTCATCAATTCTTTCAGTGCCGCCCATGATAGAGAGTATGCAACATCATCTCCTAAGGACTGTACTTGGCCGTTCCACCAAGTTAGCGCTTGATCCAAGAACAGATTAGTGGCGTACATGACCGACTGTCGAGGGGTACACCCGCTGATGCGGATAACTGCCTCGGTCTTTTCGAACCATTTGACCAGGCCTATGGATCCCTCAGTGCCGCTGAAGTTTAGTGGCTTACAGTCCAAGAAGGCCTTAAAAGTGCAGCCGCGCTCTCCCGAGGCTGTCCCTGTAATAGTAACATAGTATGTTATTATCGGATAGGAGTTTGTGAAATATTCTCCCATCGCTTTTTCATATATTTATAAACCTCTTACCACTGGGGGAGGTCTCACGTCGCTCGCTCCCGGTTCTGTCATGGGAGTGTTCCGAGCGTGCGGCTTCGTGTTCAGCGATGGCACGAGCTATTCGTTCAGAAATCATAGTTTCAAGCTCAGCAGGTGTTGTGGGCAGTCCGTCTGCACCACTGTTGCTTCGGGTGGCAGGTGCCATTTTTCTTCAATAATAATTATCAAAGGTTAATTTGGCAAACATTTATACAATACAAAGCATAAATAGCATACCAAAGCATGAACACAATAATCAACACCATATCATCACACAACATACCAACACATCATACATAAATATAAATAGGAATCAACACAACATCACCACACAAATATACAAACCACAACACATGGAGTAAGCAATAATAATCATAGACAACAACATATTTCACCATAATAATAAGATTTTTCATTAATTTCAATAATGTCATTACAATGCTTGTTCATAATACAAAATGGAGAATACACTTCTCATACAACACATTGTTTTTGAAATAATAAAACATCATATCATACGCCGTAATACCCGTACGGCTGGGCAAAATGCAGACGAGTGTCATAACCCGTGCTGTACTACCATAGTGCTGCTAGTATATACATAATCTGGTGCGTCTTCAGTGCATCCCCAATATATCCTACTGTGGCGGTGGCGGGGGGTACTGGTACTGCGGCGCGTGCGTACTGATCGTCATACTGATCTTCATGATACGCTCGTACAAGAAATGTCGATGCGCAAAGTGCGCATCCCCTGTGATACCGCACTGAGCGTCCAGGCTCAGCAACTCCTCCGCGTAATGCGCCAAAGCATCCCGCGCATCTATCATCCTCGTCCACATCAGACGTGTCTGATGCTCCACCTGTGTTACGGTGCGCTGCACCGTATCAGCGAGAGTCTGAAAATCCCGCTCTAGTGTGATGGCAGTGGACCATGCTGGTCCAGACAAGGGTGTCGTCCTGGGTGGCTGGGATGGTCCGGGTATGTCTGGGTGTGAGGATGGGAATGGCCCGAAGGGGAATGGTACTGGTATGTGGGGCAGTAAGAAACTGGGTGGTCTGATGGAAAAGTGGTGTGGCATCAGATAAGGGTCCCCTGCACCTAGAGGGTATGGTGCAGGTGTCATGCTGGGTATGGCGGGGATAGGCATAGTCATGGCAATGGTGGGTGGTGGCATGGGCTCAGCTAGTGGGGCTATCAGTGGCTCAGAAACAGTGGCCCACTCTGGAGTGGACACCACTACAGGGGGTGTGGGAGGGCTCGCAGTGGCGAAGGCCTCCAAGCCTGCCCTATGTAGCTCGGAGCTACGGGCGGGACTACCCTCGTATATAAGTGCGGCTGGTGCTGGCTCCTCCTGGGGTAGGGGCTCGGGTGCTGGTGGGGCTATGGGGTCCGCTGGGGCGTCCTCTAGCATGGGAGCCACTGGCTCCTCCTGGGCAGCCTGAATCTCGGGCACCAGCATGTGCCCTACTGAACCTACCGACTCGTCATCTGAGTCGTCGGATATCCATCCGTTTCTTCCACGGGGAATGGGTAGGAGTCTCATACCAGCAGGCACGTGAATGTGGGGTACCGGTGCCGGCTCGTGCTCGGCGTGAGCCTGGAAAGGAGACTCTGCTGCGTCTGACTGGGCAGGAACTGGTCGCGAAGGACCGGCACAGCCGTCAGGGAAATCCCTGATGGCTCGAACGGGGCGTACGGCCAAAGGTGCGGCCGGTACGATGGGCTGTGGTGCGTCGACCACGGCCGGTGTCCAGTCAGGATCCTCGCTAGGATCTGTCTCGTCTGAGTCGTCGTCTGACCCTCCTGCGACGTCCATCTCTACGTCGTCTTCCTCTGCATCGAGTACAACCAACTCGACTGGCTCCGGTGGAGGTGCGGGTATAATCTGGATACTGCTGTCAACACTAGGTGCTATACTTCCTGCGTCCGACATCCTGGCAAAAGAACCGTACATGTATACATGATTTATTTAAATTAGACAGTTATGGCTTACTCTATAGTAACCTTCCTAACTTCTAATTTTACGTTAAAGCATAACAATACCCATGGCTGGCTTGGTCGGAATCTCCTCATGCCCAATGCTTCTTGAAAATTACTTTTAAAACATCTTTATTTTTCTTTCGAAAACTTTATCTTTAGAACCAAATCCGGTTATAGTCTAGTTTTTAAAGAAAATACTCTAGTTCGCTATAACCTTGGCTCTGATACCACGTTCTGTCACACCACGACAAAGGCGGAAACACGTGGCGCGACGGTTCGAAAGCATAAAGTCAAGGTTATGGCTAAACACAAGTAATTTAAAGAAAATGGGTCATTTATTATGACGTCGAATTAGTTTCAAACATTACACAAAAGATAATTGTTTTTGAAATAAACTTAGAGGTTTCTCAAATATATCCCAATGCCTTGGGAAATAAAGGTGAAACCCCACAAAAGCTCGACGTTTGCATTGGAGATTCCCCGACCCTGCCTGCTTGATCTTTCATCTTCTAATTACCTGAAAGATATGTTTAAAAAGTTTCGTCAATATAAATATATTGGTGAGTTCACAGGTTTTCAGTTTCTAAAACTTGAATACTTGGGAATACCATGTTATGACAATATATAGGAGTTGCAAATTCCTATAAATCTACTTGAGACTATAATCAAACCAAGACATATAATAATTGTGCCCCGCTCCAAGTCGTTACTCGGTTCCCACGACTTAAGTTCAGAATATTTGCACCCCAGGCATAACCTAATGCATAATCGACGCTATCGATTAGGGGTGGGCCTTGTCAGGCACCAATAGTACTATTCGAATATTCCTCCGGTTTCAATTCCCTGAACAAATGATTATAGAGGCGAGGACTCAACCCCGAGTGGCGGTCACACCTCAAGTATTAAGCCCGTCAAACACTATCCCTAACATATCTTTCCCCCGGAAAACGTAAAATAGTTAAAATGGGGCCGTGAAACTCACCTGTAACTGCGTCTGGCTCAATAAGGTGAATAGCAAAGGGTGGTCTTGCACCTATAAACGTCCTAACCATATAAGTCACTATTCCTATAGTGTATGTGCCTTGGCAAGTTGTACACCCAACTCCCGACCACAAGTGGTTCCAAGTCCCGTTTAATTATGCGTGTATCCTAGGTGTTGTTGGCGTTACATTACCCTTTGTGTTACAAGTTATATATTACTCTTGTTAATATTTCCATAACTTGTATCTTATTATCATCGACTCGACTTCACTTAACATATAATTATTTTCCCATTTAAATAATTATACTTAAGATCGCATCGCTCGATATAATATATAATTCAATCCTCGACCCGACTCACTTTGCCACACATTTGTTTTCCCATTTAAACAAATATGCTAAGATTTTGTCGTTCGATCGCATATTCTTAACGTCCGATTCAACTCACCACGCCGTATATTTATTTTCCCATTTAAACAAATATACTAGGATTTCGTTGATACGACGTACACATATATATATCCTTGTCTTCTCGTCGCGGTTTTCCTTCCCGCATATCTACTTTCCCATTAAGTAGATATACTAGAATTTTGCCGAGACGAGCGTACAAGTATATAAATGTGTAATTTTTCTCGTTAAGTATATACGTTTGTTTTTAAAGTCTTATTTGTTTACGTCAAGTGTTTCTCCCACGAATTTATCCTCCAACACTTAGGAAAGTGTTTATTTATTTTCACCCAAGTATATATATATTTTACCTCTTAAAATATATATTTTTCTCATCTTGCCGCAATGGCATTTTTCTCATATTTTGTCCGGTTATGGTTTGTTAACGCGTTTTAGTTCGATATCTTAACTTGCTTAGTTAATTTTTTTCCAAGTTTTTCCCAACATGTATCTTATAGAAATATTTAACCATATTTCTTCCTATTCTCACATGTTACTTGGATGGTTAAAATACTTATGTATTTTTAACCCAACTTGTCAACTTAACTACAAAAATGTTTCCAACACTTTTATATCCCCATTTATATAAAAGTATTCATTTTTGTATAAGTTTCCCAAGTTTGTTTAATATTTTTATAAAATCTCTATTTTATAAAAATGCATATGTTAAAACCCTTTTATATTTTATAACTTTCAAAAATACACTTTTACACAAAATACCTAAGTATTTTTACTAGTATTTTCAAAAATCATCCTTAGACTTTAATACTTACATTTTTGACACCAAACTTTCCATACTTGTATTTTTGGACTAATAGTTCCTAAAATGTTCATTTTAGTCCCTTAACTTTCAAAGTTACAATTTTAGTCCCTTAACTTACAAAAGTTGCATTTTTCTATTCTAACTTTCAAAGTTGGCATTTTTCACTCAAAATAGTTAACTTTGAAGATTCAACTTTTTATTGGTAAGTTATTTTTGTATCAAAACACTTGTGTTAGTCTTATATTCCATATGAAAGACTAATTATAAGTGTGTTTTATGTATTTGCTCATTTTATCAAAATTTCATTCATCTAAGTGAGTTAACTTTAATTTTCCATCTTTTTCATTTATGAACTTCTAACACGTTTTACCACATATTATTACTTAAATGATCATAATAAGATGAATTAAAGTTAGTTTTATCATATTCAAGTTCATCTCAAAATATTAACCAAAACATCATCCTACTTAGTCTTATATGTAAACTTCATATATTTTCAAGACTAATATATCATCATCATCAAATCCATGGTTTATTTTTATATCTTTAACCTTCCATTTTTACACATGAAAACCTATTAAAGATTATGTTCAAAACCATTTTTTAAACCCTTCATGTACAACTTGCTACTAGGAACACATACATGAAAAATAACAATCAAAAACAAGATTAAGAAGCTTACTACTAGCACAAGGCTAGGGAAGACAAAAACCTTGGATTTGAGAGGGGTTTAGTGTGTTCTTCCTAGTGGTTTAGCTCCAAGCTCTTGAAACACACAAAAGGGGTTTGGATGATGGATGATTTTAAGTGATTTGGAGTTGTAAAAACTTGAAAGAACAATGTGTATGTATGCTTGTAAACCCACGGCTCTATGAAGGAAAAAGAAGGAGGGTTTTGCTTTGATGCTTCAAGCCTCTAACATGTGTTATTATATATCCAACTCATGTAATGATGTTAGAGATTTAGGAGATCTTATGGAAGATCATGAATGTACTAGGGAGATTTTTGAAATGAGGTTAGGTGTGTGTGTATGAGCCGTATGTATGGATGGAGAGTTAGGAGTTTGCTTGCAATCTTGGCTAAATCTTTATGAATGATCATAATCTATATATAAGACTTTACCTTGCATGCATACATACACTAGGTCATGATGGTTGGCTTGTGTCTTGGGTTTTCAAGGCCATATGGCCGAAATCTTCCATCAAGGGGACAAGGAGGTGGCTCACTTTTGTACTAGATGTCTACATATACCTTTTCTTCCACTTTTGTCTTCATGTGTATGCATGTGTTATCTAAGTTCATAGGTGATTATTATTATCCATACATGTGTATAGTTTTGGCCTTCTTAGGCCGGCCCCTTTGATGGGTATAAGTGGGGTTTACAACTTCAAACATTTACCCATTAATTGTTATGTTTAATCCCCCGTCGTTCGGGTGTCGTTCGGATATTTTTCGGGTTTTAATCACGCGTCATCCGGACATTAAATATACCTTAAATAACACTTAAATATAGTCTATTTTAAGCGTTGATTGGTTATTTAGGCCTTTACCGGGTGAAATTATGAGTTATACGCGTATCGGGTGCGATACGCGCACTTTATTCGTTACCGGGAGATTTGTACAAGACGTTTTCATTTATGGTTTTGGAGTTCCAAAACTCATTATATCTTATGAAAATACCCTTTATTTTATATCCTGGGTGTCCGGGATTCGTTTCGTTTATTTACTTATTACCGGGTAATTGCCAACATCCGTACCGGATAGCTTATTCGCACATGATCCAATCATGCTTTACCATTAAACGTATGCATTCCTATGCACTATTTGGAAATTGCTATTCCCTAAGGCCTTGCTAATTAAATCACACATAATTGCATTTAATTACGTTAATCATATATTAATTAATTGTACGGAATTACCTTATTTTTGCCGGTTGTTACAGTGAGCACCAGGCTCGCTCACGCCTGCTTGCTCACGACCGACCACGGATAGTCTTAAACACAACTGTTTTTGAATATTTTTGTTCTAGGTGATTAGGGGACCAATATAATTAAGATGGTAGCATCTTAGGCGGTTAGGGGATACGGTAACAGTCGAAATGGTTTATATTTTTTGTTCTGATTGTAGATAATTGGTGTTATAGTTTTGATGACAATTCGTAATTTGAGTTTTCTTCTTTTATCATTTTTTTATTAAGTCATGTTTAATTTTTCAATCTCGGGACCTTCCCGGGATAACCAGCTAGTTTTTTAATAAATTAAAATCAATTACCCACAAATCCACAATCGATTTCGAGATCTCTTTACTTTCCACTTATGCTTCTCTTTTTGGTCGTATTATACCTAACTATTCATAATTTTCACTTAATTATAAACTAAATCAACTACTGTTATACAATACCCCAGAGTAATTAAATCTCAAACAATGCAACTATTCTAAAAAAATGCAACTACTCCTTTTTATGTGTGGCAAAACCAAAACAAGCAAACAAACAATGTGTACTATTTAGTTATAGAAGATCGGTAATAGAACAAAATAACATATTTATCGTATAACTGTTTATAACAACTAATAAACTATATAAAAGTTAAGGTTATAAATTTTGTATCCGTTCTATATAAAAATAGATATGACAACCGTGCATAAAAAAAATACAAACTCAAAATAACTCCCTCTCCCAAAACGTCGCCTTCCTTCGTAGCGCCCGCTCTCCTCTACACTAACTTCTCTCCCCCGTCTAAACTACTGCACGCCAATAAACTCGATGATTAACTTTTTTATCTTATTAATTTGAAAAAATAGCATTTTATTACCCTTGACTTTTGATACCTTTGGCACCGAAAACTACCCGTTTCCTAACCAGGTCTAGCGAATTATTCATAGTAGTGTCTCGGCTCCGAGTGGGCAAAGTTACGTTTTTAGTAGATTAAAATTTGTTATTCAGAAAAAGATAACGGCACAGCTTTTCATCCACCTACTCACTATTTTGATGTAATTTTCTCATTCATGAAATGAAAATTACTATTAACATTGAAAGGGTTTTTTGTTTTTTTTATTTACATGATTACTTTTTTTTTTTTGAACGGCAAATTTCTACTCCTATAAGACTTGAACCCATGACCTTCCCTTTAGGTATTCCTAAAATCTTAGCCTTTACCATTAGGCCACTAACACCATCGCAATTACATGATTACTTAGAATATACTAGCATGATGCGTTGGCATAAACTCTAGAATATTTTTGGATCCCCTCTAATCACTCACACGCTATCAACTTCCATCCTACTCCAATCAACGACCCACCACCAATCACCTCATCATATCCCTCAAATCAACGGCCAATAACCAAACCCCCAATTTTCACTCTCTTCTCTCCGCTCCTCTCCTCGTTCTCCAATAATAATAACAATAATCAAACCCTAACTTTCACCCATCAAAAATATTCTCTCAACTGCCCTCTCCTTCCTTCATTTACTGCAACAAACACTCTAATACCAATATTATGTCTATGGTTGAGATTTATTCGCTTCAAATCCTCTCTGTTATTCACCAACAATCCCTTGCCATGATCGATCTAATACCTCTTCGTTTCCCCAAACACTCCATACAATCCACGCCTCGATGTTGTAAGTTTAAACCTTCCTTCGCTTAATCAACGTTAATATTCTGTTCTTTACGTCAGTTTCTGTTGCACTCTGTTTGAAATTTAGGTTTCTAGGGTTTCAAATGTTGCAAAACTGAGAATATTATGTTTCTAGGGTTTCAAATGTTCCAAAACTGAGAATATTATGTTTCTAGGGTTTAAAATATAGCAAAATTGAGGAAATTATGTTTCTAGGTTTTAAAATGTTGTGAAATTGGGGGATTTAGGTTTTTTAAGGTTTTGTGTTGTTTAGAAGAGTGGATTGGATGGCTGGAAGAGGTAAGGAGTTAGGGTTAGTGGAAAATAATGGAGTGATTAGTTTGAAAGAACAGTTGGCTAGGACTGCGCTTAGGAATGTGCGATTGAAGGGGCATACATATGTTGAACTTAGGGAGGATAATAAGAAGGTTATATTCTTCTGTGTGTTGTGCTTGGCTCCGTGTTATAGCGATTCGGTGCTTCATGATCATTTGAGAGGGCATTTGCATAAGCAGATGTTTGCTGCTGCGAAGGAGACTTTGTTGAAAAACAATCCGTTTCCATTTAATGATGGGATGCTGTTTTTTCATAGTCAGGGCGACGAGGATAGTCCCGTTGGAGGTTCGAACGGTATCGGTAATGGGATCGGGAATGGGAATGGGAATAGTCTTGCTATTGTTCCGTTTAAAGGGGAAGAATCGGAGAATGAATTTTCTTCTGATGGTGATGAGGGTGTGGATGTTGATGATTTGATAATACCGGATGTGCTATGTAAAGATAAAGTTTGTGATTTGGAAGTGAGAGAAGTCGGTGTCGGGAAAATTTCGGTTAGGTATTGGGATAAAGAAAAGGGTTTGAAGGGAATCAAGAAAATTTGGTGTGAGTGGCTTGGAAAAAGCGATTCGGTTGATGATGATAAGATCCCCGATCATGATTTTGCGGTTGTGTCGTTTTCGTTTGACTTTGATTTGGGTAGGAAGGGGATACTTGATGACTTGCAGAGTTTTCTTTCGTCAAGTTCTAGGTTAGGAATCGAGGGGAGTAAGAAAGGAAAAAAGAGGAAATCACCATCGGATACTGATTTAAGTGGATCTTTAAGTAACCAAGAGGAGTCTTCTGGGGAAGAATCGGGTAATTCTAGTTCGAAGAATCTTTTAGATGTCTATGATGATAAATCACTGCAGTTAAGACTAGTACCGAACAAATGTACAAGGAAAGAAATCAGGATGCGTCAGCGTTTAGCTTCGGAAAGAATTTGTGACATATGTCAGCATAAAATGCTTCCCGGGAAAAACGTGGCTGCACTGGTTAATATGAAAACTGGTAGACTCGTTTGCAGTAGTAGAAACTTGAATGGGGTACGTGCTTCTTTTTAATCTACGTTTTAATCTTTTGCAAGCCTTCTTTTTATCTGATCCGTAATTTATATATATAATGAATGATGCAGGCATTTCATGTGTTTCATATATCTTGCCTTATACATTGGGTACTTTTATGTGACTCTGAAGTTTATACAAAACCTTTGGTTGGTCCTGAACCAAAGAAAAGAACTAGGCGGAAAAAGGGGGCGAAATCGAAAAAGGTTGACGAGGATGCAAAAAAACAAATATGTTCTGCATTTTGTCCTGAATGCCAGGGTACTGGTATAGATCTTGATGGAGATGAGCTAGAGAAACCAACTGTCTCCCTTGCTGAGGTAAGTTAAGTGTGTTAGTTTTCTTGGTTTGTAGTAGTAAATTACATCAGTTTTTAACATATTATGAGAAACTGATTATTCGATTGTTATATTATTAAAAAATAAGATACGTAATATGTTTATTCTTATGTTGAAATACTGATTAGTGCTACTTTAGATTGTCAAGAATTCCATTACCAGCTATTGTATCTATTATCCAGATAGGAATTCTTCCATCCATGTATGTAGGGGTAGAATGGTAATTTGACTTGGACAAATGTAAAGTCAAACGAATAGATTCTGCTCCGAGAACATGTAAATCAGGCTCTAATGAGTTATAACACACAACACAAAAGTGGAAACAATTGGGATTATTTAGAAATTGGATGCAACCTTTTCTTTGTGGTGTGTTGAGTGTTGACATAACCTTTAGGTCGAGTGGGGTCGCATGCATTTTTCTCATGGTCAGGGTTGAAAGTAAAACCAAGTATAATAGAAAAATGGGTTAGAATCGGTTGTAACCATTGGCATGGTCGCCACTCCTGGCTAATATAAAAATGAATATATTAGGTCAACCTGCTATGACCCGATTTGTTTTGACAAGAGCCTCTTTGACCATGTTTTTCAAAAGCGGACCGTTACATGACTTGAGCTTTTTGCCCGTCATACGCTAGTCCAAACAGTCCTGTGTATATTAAGGATTTGTATATTGTTTCAGATGTTCAAGTATAAAATGAAAGCTAGTGATGGACACAAAGAGTACATAAAAGCCCCCGAATTGTTGCAGAACTGCTCAACTGGTTTTTGTTTCCCTTCCCAATCTGAAGAAGCCATGCAGGTTCAGCAATTTATTATTGTTTTTTCATTTTCTTTTATACATATTATGATTATTTATTTATTTTTAAATGTATTTTCAGGAAAACGTTGCACCATTGAAGTTGCTTCGATTTTATCATGCTGTGGAGTAGTGGTATGAAACAGGTAATCCAGATATCTGAAATTTGTTTACATAAATGTAAATGAGTTGTAAATAGCATCTGAATTGTTGAATGCTTTTAAATTTAGGAATTTAACTTCTGTAAACAACATTTTCTTAGATACCTTTGTTCTTTACCAGAATGTTTCCAAATTGTATATGCGTTATTTCGTATAAACTTGGAAATTAAATCGTGCATGCATAGCTATCAATATATTTGTGTATCTATATAGACATAATTAATTCTAGCATCCAAGTATGAGGATTGTCTGTTAGACAACCATGTAACCATCCCGACACCCATCAGATGGGTTGGCAACGACCACTACCAAGCCATGGCCTAGACCATAACGCCTTGGTTACATGGTACTGATTCATCAATTAGACATGGGTTTTTGTCTTCTTAGGAATTCTTGATACAGAGGTATGAGCCTATAGAACATATCATGTTCGGGTAAGGTTGTTTCAAGTATGTGATGTTTAGGAATTAACTAAAAACGAGGGACTTAGGTCAAGCAAAATACACTATGCAAATTACACTATTTGTAGATGCTAAACCGGTTTGCAAGAAAGTTAAGTTGAATTACCCTACTTAGATATGAGCTATACTTGTAGGGATGGTGAGTCTCTTACTGGTCTAGGAACCTTTCACTTCGTGTCTCGATAAATTCATCTAGTACACTCCTCGATAGCTGCAGTAGTAGAGGTGCACAATACGGGTTTTTTAGAACCCGAAGGTGCACAAGACGGGTTTTTTTAGAACCCGGAACCGGGTCCGGGTTTAGTCAACAAAGCCAATAACTGGGGTAGGGTGGGAACAGGTACTTGGTACGTTTGGGTTTTGACCGGTTTGGCTGGGTTTTTTTTTTCCGGGTTTTGGTCAGTTCGGGTTTTGACCTGGTAGAGGTGGAACCGGTTTCGGTGGTTCCTGGTCGGGTCTGATTCCTTTTGCTAACCCCGGGTCTGGTACTGTTCTGTACCCGCTGGTTGGGTAGGGTAGGAACTGGTTCCGGGTCAGGTCTGGAACCGGGTTTTTTTGTGCATCTCTACTCAGTTGCTGTTTTTGGGTCACCCGACCTGAGTTGTACCCGTTAAGTGACAAGTTTCCACAACAAACTACTAAATTTATATCCAGCCCAAAATGGTCTCAACACCTTAAATATAGTTGTGGATTTAGGTAAAGTCAAGCCTTGTATTTTCAGCAACTAGAGTGCAAAATAGCGAGTTTCAGTTTTGTTGTAAACCATTATGTGATTTTATTGTGCCACTAATAGTTATGATAATAATAATAGACATAACAAGTAGGACTAGATGTTCAATAAACTCGTAGGCTTATTTTACAAGTCATAATGAATAACTATTAAATTTAATTAGACTGATATAACAAAGGAGGTAACGCTGATTTGGCTGATAGATTGTAATGAAATAAGTTCTGATGCATGCCCAAATTAAGAAATACTATAGTCCTTGTCCAAAACAACTTGAACACAGTGTCTTCTAACATTTGTTTAAGTTCGTTCATGTTATTTTATATATTCATATAAGATGTTTAGAACGATTGCAATTTAATCTAGTTTTATTAAATTAAAATATCACCTCTTACAAATTAGTCTAGTTTTATTAATCTCTGTTTATGCTCAACATATTGATGATGTTCACGTTTAGTTTTAATTGATGTTCGCTTGGTTTTGTATGTCCATCTTTTTTTAATTGTGTTTGTCCATTTGTGTCCTTTTACGCCCGCGAATACACACTATTTTTCTAGCGAACGGATGCAAACAGTTATGTTTGTTTACTTCACATGCTACTGGATTGATTGTTCTCAATACTAGTTATCCAAGTAATTTTTATGTATCTGATCTCTGGTACCCAAATTAAAATTAGCAAATCTTGTAGACGTTATGATCACAAAATGAAGTGTTTAATTTCCAAGAAACTGGCAAATCTTTTACATCTCAAAATGGGTAATTAACCCGACTGTACCAACTTTCTCTTCTCGTAATCTTCCCTGAACACCTTGCTATCGTTCCACTGCGTCATGAACTCTTCGACCTAACATTATAAGCAATCAAATCGCGTCAGTCACTAAAATTTTCCATAAAGTTTGTTACATGTAACTTCAATGTCGTCTATTGGTATTTTGATTGTTATTCTGGAATCCAGAATCTGGATCATGTGGTACAACTAACATTACCTGCGTATCGCATGCTTGTTTTAGTTCCACCACATCCCGTTTATGTGCGAGCACTTTTGCGCATATCATGAGTGATTGATACTCGCTGTAAGATGACCTCTGAATATAAAACGCAGAAGTTTAGTATCTCCTTGGAGTTTATGAATGTAATTATGTTTAGCAATATAGGAAAACAAATACCGATTCATTGTTTTGCTCTTCTAGATCTTGAGCACTTCTATAGGCTTCACTTCTCTTTTTGTTAACATTTTTAACCTCCTTTTCTAGAGAGCTAATGTTCTTTCTTACATGTTCCAACTCTGCTTTAAGTCTCGTAACTTTAGCTTTACGCCCAGTTATTTTCTGCTTTATTTGCTCAACTTCCTCCAACCGGATCTAACCAAAGATAGTTTATTACATCATATAGATAAAAAGAATAGTAGCACAAAAGAATGATCCTACCTTTACCCTATGCTCCATTTTATGCTTCCATTTTCTCTCATACCTTACAATTGTTTTCCACGGGCGATCATCATAAGGTTTGGGTTCTGGTGCGTTGTCGACTGTGTGCTTGAAATCGCTCATTTGTTGATGGATCTTCATTTCATCTACCCGTTTCTTGTTCCCATGTTGTATACTTTGCACCATGCTCTTGATCTTTACATGTTGTGGGAATAAACATTAGGTTAGGGTAGTATAATAATTTTGTTACCAGAGTTTGCTGGGATTCTATACGATCGTGTCCCCACTTGTAAGCATTCGAGCTGGTAAATATTTCTTTCATTTATTTATTGAATGTTTTCAAATGTCGAAATATAAAAGGTCATGTTAAGTCAAAGAAAACATATTTGCTATAGTTTATTCAAACATACCATATCGTTTAGTTCGTGTGTACCACATGATGTTATTCCAATGGAATTCTTTGAACCTACGAGTTGTTCCTCAACTTGTTGCACATACTCCATGTCCATCATCCCTTTCTTGATCAGTCGTTTCTGACGACGTTTTTGACCCTGTCGTATCATTGTTCGAGCATCTATTTCGGGCAAACGAAAAAAACCAGTTGTTACTGGTTCCAACATAAATGGCAAAATATGCCTGCTTCCTAGTTCACAATGTTGAAGGCCCTCAATTTCTTGCATCTTCCGTTTTAGGTCTTTATCAAGATGTGAAAACTCCATTATTTTCCGGTTTATATAATTTTCTTCAGCCTGTTAACCATAGTACAACATATATAGAAGCGTATGTGAGGTCTAGATTTTAATACTACACACATATCATCACTATGAACACTCTAATCGAATTATGTTTACCTTCAAATTGGCTATTTCTTCATTGATGCTAAATCGAGCACGATTCATAAAGCGACATAGCTTGTCAGCCTCTTCTTTTTGGTGTTCCTCACGACCAGGCCGAAACTTGACGATATAAAACTGATGATTGGGGTTACCCATTTCGCTCGATGACATCTAATTAGCTAACAAAAGAAAAATGGAAATTGGCTAATTAACACCACGATAAGATCCAAATGTTATGTTACTTGTATAGTTGTATTTATGATGCTATTAACTGTACTTGCACCCCACGGCAAGAAAGTCAACTATGCTTATGGTTCTAGTTGTCTCGTATATTATAGTGTTTTTGGTGTGTATACAAAACAACGAATGGAATATGTCATGACTACATCAAACCTTTTAGTCCAAGACAATACCTATCAATATTTTATTATTAACGATCAACCACCAAAGTCACTCTTCATTGCATGCCAAAGCCACACCACATTTAGGGGTGTGCAACGGTTCTGAACCGGACTGAACCAGCCCGAACTGAACCAGAACCGTTAAATGATAAATGTAAGAACCAGACCTGGACCGTATAATTTTCTACCGGTTTGGTTCGGAACTGGGTTAAACAATTCTTATGTAAACGGTTCTTGCCGGAACCAATTGTTAATTAAATCCTATAATTAACAATTAAATAAAAGACAACTTTAGTAAACTTAAGTTGTGATTTCGTAGTTATATGCAGTGGCGGATACATAATTTTTTCGTACGGGGGGCACAATACGGGTGGGATTAAAATAGGTATAAAACGATGATAAAGTAACTTTGTTCATTGAATGCTTGAATGTAATAACGACATACCTTGATTATAGTTGTCCTTTACGTGTTTTCATCTTATGGAAACGCTCGATTACATCTTCATTAGCAATATTGAGAAGTTCAGCCACTTCCACATCACATATTACACAAGCGTTTAAGAAATCATCACTAATACGATTGCGCAAACTTGACTTTACACGTTTCATCACCGGAAAAAATCTCCCCACAGATGCAGTTGTGGTTGGCACGGTTCTTTTAACCAATACTTTCTTTTTATGTCATATCTTTGATTTGGATGGTAATCTAAAATTCTTATCTTATTAGCGACATCTCAAGGTAGATTATCCAAATCAACTAATTTAGGCATAGTAGGAATAGAGATATGTCCAGGACTATTCGTACTATCAGGTGGAATTTCACTTGATGATGGTTATTTTCTTTTTAAGAAATTGTTAAACAGAATTCCTAAATGAACAAAAAAAATTTAACATAAATAATACAATTACACAAACAAAACATAAACCACAACTTGCTTAAGAGGGTAAAAAAATACTCACGTTGTTTAACTTTATGTGAAGACATATTCGAATGATTAAATCACCAACAAATCAACGATCCAACTCAAAACCACATATTATTATAGCATGTATATTTGTAAATTAGCAAATAATTTGTATTAATATTATACTATCAAATATCAATTATGTTAAACTTATAGAAAAATTAACAAACTGACAAAAAGGATATGTAAAATATAAACTCACAAATCACTAAAGGACATTTAATTTAATATATTCTATTTAGCAAGGCAAATGTGCATTACTATGTTGTACTGTTGGCTTTAAGAATGCGTGGGTTGATTTACAGGTTGATCGGTTGTCCAACAAGAGCCTTCGAGAGGGATATTTCGTGTGGGCAACGATGGATTAGGTAAGAAAACTTGAATGCGTGTAGTTAATTTGCGCTCTGTCTATAAAATTAATCACTAGGTCTACTTATTACGTGTGTAGCTTTCAACTTGATGGATGGGCATGGTCAACTAGCGTTGCTTTGCATTGTTCCTTTCACGTGAGGAGGGGATCATTAAGAATAATCAACAGGCAGGTTCGGTTGGAATACAAGTCAAAATTAAGATTGTTAAATGAGTCGTGTGGATTGTTTCGACATAATTATATTTTGGAAATGAGTTTGTTCAATTGTGGGGTGTGTCAACATTTCGCGCATGGCGCTACCAGTGCACACTCAAGAATTACAGTGAGAATTGTTGGCATGTTTTGTTTGAAATAGTTTTGAACATTGATATCAGTATTAAACGAACTTTGTGAATAATCTGTCCTGCCGTCGCAACGCGCGGCAGACAAAAATTTAGTTCTAAAGAATATCCACTGCCATTATGCCAAAAGCATACACAAACTGTAACAGTACTGATTTCTGGGAGATTAACATGGACCTTTGTATGACACACTAGACAAATCTCACATCGGCCGTGGCCAGGAGAGATCTTTGGTTCATAAGTAATCCAAAGCCTCTTAAATCACCAACGCATTTTGGGCTTAATGTTAGTGGATGAGAGGAGAACTCCACAGTTAAGCGTGCTCAGGTGGGAGTAGTATCAGGATGGGTGACCTCCTGGGAAGTCTCCCCGGGGCGACCAAAAACAAATCCGTGAGCTCTGGATGGGCAACCCATCAGGGCAAAGCGGACAATATTGGTGGTAAGAGAGGCCGGATGTTACAAATGGTATCAGAGCCACTCTTGTGCCGTTCGGGATGGTGGGGCAAACCTCATCGAGGACGATGAGTCCCTAAGGGGGGGGGGGGGGGTGATTGTAACAGTACTGATTTCTGAGAGATTAACATGGACCTTTGTATGACACCCTAGGCAAATCCCACATCGGCCGTGGCCAGGAGAGATCTTTGGTTCATAAGTAATCCAAAGCCTCTTAAATCACCAACGCGTTTTGGGCTTAATGTTAGTGGATGAGAGGAGAACACCACAGTTAAGCGTGCTCAAGTGGGAGTAGTATCAGGATGGGTGACCTCATGGGAAGTCTCCACCGAGGCGACCAAAAACAAATCCGTGAGCTCTGGATGGGCAACCCATCAGGGCAAAGCGGACAATATTGGTGGTAAGAGAGGCCGGATGTTACACAAACTCAAAAGTCAAAGAACATCAAATAATATGAATATAAATTTTGTTCAGATATACAAATGATATTAATTACCAACACAAAGGACTGAGAGAGCACAGAAGGAATGCGGGAATTCATATAGGAGTCTGCCTAATCGGAATGACAGATCGCCGGTAACGGTTTCTTCTTTCAACTTTGTGTCTCTGTTGGGTGGAATATATAGTTGGCCGCCGTTTCTGTATCTCCAATCAACGGCCGCCGGAATGATGCGTCTTTGTTCGATCTGCTGTTCGGCTCTTGAAGGTTCAATGACGGACAAGAGGGAATGGATGTTCTGTGCCGACTGTTCAAGTTTCAATATCATTTATTCATCCGGTGGGTTGTGGCTTTGTGGGCACTGGGGTATTGATTAGGGTGGGCACTTGGCTTTTCATTAAGAAAACTAGATGGGCACTTGGGCATTTTCTATACAAAACTATGCAACTTACGGTGGGCACCGGCCCACCGTCGTTTGTGGGTGGCTCCGCCAATAGTTATATGAATGACCTATCATTTTTTTAGAAGTGCATGGTACCAACATATAAGTTTGACACTACGAATAATATGTAACATGCATTACTAATGTTATAGGCTATTTGAAAAACCCCCCTTAAATTAATAAGGTTTTTAAATATAATATTTAAAGTTTAAACCTAACTCTGTTCTAGAGATTCTTTAAAAGGACCCGCAGTTCCGAATCAAATTGGGAACCGTTTTCACTAAAATTTAAGAACTGGAACCTAAATACGAAAATACGGTTTGGATCTAGCGGTTCGGTTGCGGTTTCCCGGTTCTGACGGTTCCAAACCGTGAAGTGCTTAGCCCTACCCACACTTCTAGGCTACATGGTGTGAGCTCCATTTCGCCACCTCAGCGCTACATAAGCGTCAAGCTTAAAGGGGGCTTTATTATCTCGTTCAAATAATACTCAAGAAATAAAATAAAGCCCCCTCATCATTACCAATCGTTTATTTATTATTTCATTTATTTAAACTTAATAAAAACACATAAAAGAAAAAACATCAAACTAAAATAATAATACCTAATATTAAAAGTAAAAATATATAAAATTTATAATTTAGTACCCAATATTTTTATTTAATTTTGTTTAGTTTTTTTTAATTGTTTACCCAAACTTCACCCTTTCTTTTTTCCTCCTTCCCCCAAAACCCTTCTTTCTACCACGTAGGGCTGCAAACGACTAAACTTTTAGCGAACAATTCATGAACCGTTCGACGGGAAGTTTGTTCGTTTAATAAATGACCTAACACGAACAAAACAATTGTTCGTTTAGTTAAATGAACGAACATGAACAGAGACCACGTTTGTTCATTTATGTTCGTGAACGTTTGGTAACGTGTTCGTTTATGTTCGATAGTTTTAGAGTTTTTATTTTTTATAATGTTTTTAACATTCATTAAATTTTTTTTTATTATTTTACCAAAATAAATAAATAATTTTGTGTGAGTTAAGTATATTGCTATATGAGATCAATAAACCACACTTTTAGTATAATCGTTAAATATAATTAATGAAGAGTTCAAATTTAAATACATAGTTAATGAAGATTTCAAATTTAAGATGGGAGCTTAGTTTTTTTAGACATTAATTTATTATGTTTACAATGTTATTTAAGTACTAAGTTGTTTGTATAACTAGGTTATATTTTGGGTGGATCTAGTTAATTTCTTAACATATGTGAATTCGATCTTATTCGAAAGTTAATATATATATCCCTTTGTGTTTGTTTTCGTTCATGAACACTTCTTTGTCTTCGTTTGTGTTCATGAGCACTTGTTTGTGTTCATTAATATTCTTGTGTGTTCAAACACGAATTAACATGAGTGTTTTCTTAACAAATGAACATGAGCATAAAATTTTGTTCGGTAAGTGTTCATGAACTGTTCGTGAACACATAATTACCTTAACAAACGAACATGAACAAGGCTTTGTTCGGGTTCGTTCGGTTTGTTTGCAGCCATAATCCTACCTCCTTCCCCTTTCTTCAACCTTCATCAACCGAAAAAAAGTTAAAGAAAAACACAACAATAGTAGCAAAGGCAATCATAGTGGGCCCCGTCTCTGTCCCTGTTTGTCTCCGCCATTGAAGCCGTGGAGCAACACTGACGCCTTGCGCTGGGAAAACAGAAGGGGTGGGGGGCTATTTACATAAAAATGAAGGGTTTTGAACTTGTATTTGTAAAGTTACTATACAATTTTTTTGTTTAATTAATTTCTTGATGAAAAAAACGAGGTAACCCTAATCCTCCGACGACAATTTCAAAAGATCCAAGACGACAATCAGAGGAGGAGTGGTAGGATGTTCCAATTCGTAAAGGTAGAGGTCAGAAGCAGAAGGAAACAGGCAGTTCAAAGGTAATAACAAAGTTTTTTGTTTCGAATCTTCCCCCGAAATGTTCTTCGTCAGATTTAAAGGAGGTTTTTCGTTTTTTGGTTCGTTCGAAGGTTCTTACATTGCTA
Organism: Ambrosia trifida; assembly: GCA_028751855.1. Lineage (NCBI taxonomy): Eukaryota > Viridiplantae > Streptophyta > Magnoliopsida > Asterales > Asteraceae > Ambrosia > Ambrosia trifida. The sequence goes on from CM054131.1 coordinate 53,310,823, forward strand.
GGAAGTTAGATAGATTGGGGAAAAGGTTTGGGTTTATTTCGTTTAGTTGTATCATGGATGTTAAGCGTTTAACGTCGGAGATGTTAGATGTATGGATGGGTTCCTATAAGCTTTTTGTTTCTCCGGCTCGTTTTGTGGATGGGGAGAGGGTGGATAGTCTTAACGACGTTGTTGACAACAATAGGAAGGGAAAGGAGAAGGCATATACTTTCCATGCAAAACCTAGTGGCGGGGGATCACGTCAGGAGAAGAATAACAATGGAGAAGGTTTTTCGGATGTTAATGGGGGGAAAAGGAAGAACGTTCTTAGATTCTCTTTTGAATAGAAAAAAGGTTGATGTGTTAACTGTTGACGACAATATGGTGGGGTTTTTACAGTGGCATAATGTAGCGGTTGTGGGTAAAGTTAGTAGCTTTCAAAGTTTAACTGAATTGCATATGTGGTTAAGGTATCAAGGGTGGAAGGGTGTTGGAATAAAGTATGTATTAGGCTTTACGGTTTTGCTAATCTTTAATGATGAGAAGGGTTGTGATAAGTTTTTGTTGGATAAAGTCACTTGGTCGTCTGTTTTTGAGTCATTGGAAAAGTGGGATGGGAATCAAAGGGTGGCGGATGAGAGAATCGCTTGGTTGCAAATCAATGGGGTCCCAGTGCAGTTAGCGATTGAGCAGATGTTTGACATGGTGGGAAGACGGTATGGAAAAATTATTAAGCCAGCTAAGATCTCAGATGATGAACATAATTTCTCATACACGTATGTAGGGGTGTTGTGTAATGTTCGGGGTCGGATTACTGATAGAGTGGATATTTCTTGGAGAGGGGCCATGTTTAACATTTGGGTTGACGAAGATGTAGGTGAATGGGTTCCGGATTGTGTGGAGGTTTTGGATGAATCGGGTGAGGAGATGTCTAAGGAAGGTAGGGACAATCGGAGCGTGAGGTGACTTGATGATGTTGACCAGGAAGTGGAAGTTGAGGTGGGAGAGATTCGGGAGAATAATGCAGTTGGGATTGATCTTATGGCTGATGGTGGGGTTAGTCCGATTGTGGCCTGTGAGGAGGAGAGTGGGAGAAAAGATTCGGGGCAGTGTACTTGTAAGAAGTTTAGAAGACGTTCGTTGTTTAAGAATAGAGGGCAGGCGAGTAGTTCTCAAGAGAGACTGAAAAAACGACAGAGGGATGAGAACGATATTTTTTTGACTTGGATAGATTCATTGGTATTGTTGGTTTGTCTTCAGAGCAAACAGGTGAGGTTGGAAGGGAAGGGGAACATGAGTTTTGTACTCCGAACTTGAATAGTAATTCGGAAGATACGGGGAAGATTATCAACAAACTGGATGCCGGTGTAGAAGGGGAAGATATTCTTGATACGAGTGATAAGGAAGAGGTGGCGGATGTTCATGTTGAAGCGGAATCTACTGTGAAGTTGGGCGAGGTATTAGGGGCAACAAACTTGGGTAATTTTGTTCCAAAGATTCAAGAGGCGATAAGAGAAGAACGTTTTCAAGCGGGTTATCAATGAATATTATGTCTTTGAATATTCGTGGGTTGGGGAGTTCGTGTAAGGCAGATTGGGTGCGTAGTCTTCGCGTCCAAAATGAGGTTCACTTTATTATGTTGCAAGAAACTCAAATGGTATCGTTAGAAGGTGTGGACGTAGCTAGCTTTTGGGGTAGAGGTGAGTATTCTTACGAGTGGGTTCCGTCTTCAGGTCGGTCCGGTGGCTTATTATCTATTTGGGATTCTAAAGTGTTTACGGCAGAGATGTGATCTATAAGGGTGAGAAATTTTTGAAGGTTTCCGGTTATGTTAGAGGTATTGGTTCATTGCATAATTTGTTTAATGTGTATGCGCCTCATACCGCGGTGATGAAAAGGGCTCTTTGGGCGGATTTAGGAGGGAGGATTAGCGATTGTGAAGGGTTTTCTATTGTTGCGGGAGATTTTAATACGGTTAGACAAGAAGGGGATAGAAGAAACTCGTTTTTTAGTGTGATGGAAGCTTAAGAATTTAATATTTGCATCGAAGATTCAAACTTGCACGAGTATTCGTTGAAAGGTAGAAGATTTACATTCATGGCTTGGGCGTCAAGACTTTTCTGCTGTTATTAAGGATGCGATGGGTACTTTGGAAGTTGATGGGGCTCCGGACATGCGATTGCTTTTGAAGTTTAGGAAGCTTCGATCTTTGATAGTGGATTGGGAAAAGAAATGTATAGTGAAAGAGCGTGGAGAAAAAATTCTGTTGGAGCAACAATTGGCTCAGTTGGATGTGGATATGGAAGAGCGTCTACTAGAGGAGGAGGAGATGTGGAGTTATGAAGAGATCAAGAGAAGATTACGGGAACTTGAGTGGTATCGTCAAAGAGACTTGAAGCAGAAGGCTAGGAATAATTAGGCTTCTTATGGGGATGACAATACTCGATTTTTTCATGCTTGTATTAATAAACGGAAAGCGGCTAATTACATCCCGGGGTTGATGGTTAATGGGGTTTGGGTAACGAAGCCGGAAATTGTCAAGAGAGAGGTGCTTCGTTTTTTTAGATCTAAGTTTGAGGAAAAAATGGTGGAGAGGCCGAAACTTGTGTGCCACGAGGTGAAAAGATTGAATAGCGTGGAAGCCGATTCTTTGATTCTGAATTTTTCTATGCAGGAGGTTAAAGATGCGGTGTTTGAGTGTGGGGCCGACAAAGGGCCGGGACTGGATGGTTTTAATTTCCGTTTCATTAGATATTTTTGGGATGTGTTCCAAAATGATTTTCTTGAGTTAATGACTTATTTTCATGAGGTGGGAGGTTTTAGTCTGGGTGTGGCGTCGTCGTTTATCACGCTGATACCAAAGAAGGGTGATCCGGTTGATCTAGCAGATTTCAGACCAATTAATTTGATTGGTATTATTAGTAAGGTGGTATCTAAAGTTTTGGCTAACAGATTGAAGACGGTTATGGGTAAAATTGTTTCAGAAACACAGTCGGCTTTTTTTGAATGGGAGGTACATTCTTGACGAGCCATTGATGGTAAATGAGGTGATTTCGTGGGCTAAGAAGCGTGATAAGAAGTTGTTTTTATTTAAAATTGACTTCGAAAAAGCCTATGATAATGTTAATTGGGATTTTCTTTTGTCGGTGATTGAACAAATGAATTTTCCTATGAAGTGGTGTTTATGGATCAGGGGGATATTGAAATCGGCGAGGTTGGATGTGCTTGTTAATGGCTCGCCCACGTTTGAATTTGGTTGTAAGAAGGGTATTAGGAAAGGTGATCCTATTTCTCCTTTCTTGTTTATTATTCTTATGGAAGCATTCTCGTGTTTAATGAATATGGCCTCTGAAATGGGAGCTTTTTATGGGGTGCATTTACCGAATGGTGGTCTAGTATTGGATCATTTGTTATTTGCGGATGATGCCATGTTGAAGGGTGAGTGGTCTTCTTTTAACTTTGATAATATGAGGCGCATTCTGAGGATTTTCTATTTATGTTCGGGATTGAAGATTAATTTACATAAGTCGGTTTTGTATGGTATTGGTGTTGATCATGAAGAGTTGATGGGTAAGGCGGCTTTCCTTGGTTGCAAAGGGGGATCTTTACCATTTACCTATTTGGGCATAAAGGTAGGTTCAAATATGAATTGGATAACTAATTGGGAGCCATTGATTACCACGTTTAGAAGACGCCTATCGAAGTGGAAGGCAACATCTCTATTGATAGGGGGTAGGGTGACGTTGATTAAGTCAGTTCTTAATAGCCTCCCCACGTATTATTTTTCTTTGTTCATGGCACCGAAGAAAGTTATTGATGATCTTGAAGGTTTGATGAGGAGGTTTTTGTGGGGAGGTTCCGACGAGGTTAGGAAGTTGAGTTGGGTTTCATGGGAGACGGTTACAAAACCCATTGAGGAGGGGGGATTGGAAATTGTTAAACTTGACTTGAACAATAAAGCGTTGATTGTTAAGTGGATGTGGTGGTATTTACATGAGCATCAACATTTGTTGAGAAGAGTCGTGTTATCCGTTCATGGTTCTAGGCGTTCGTGGGGTACTATACCGGTGAATAATGCTTACACGAGTGTGTGGAAGAATTGTGGGAAGGTTTGTAATAAAATAAAAGTAGAGGGTAAAGGGATTGGTAGTGCCATTTGTGGTTAACTGGGAGCTGGGAAAGTCATTCGCTTTTGGTGGATACGTGGTTAGGCGATGACCCGTTTAATACTAAGTTTCCTAGACTGTATGCCTTGGAAAAAGAGAAACGAGTTCGTATTTGTGACCGCTTGAGAACTGATGGAGCTAGTCGAGTGATTACTGATGGGTTAGTTAAAAGATGTGTATAAAAGCATCTATGAATGAGTTTTAAGGAGCGTTAAGTCGTCAAATGGTGTTGCTTTGATATTATTATGTTATTTCAGGATTTGATGATTAAAGGAAGCAAATATGACGTTTTGGAGTTGCTCGGGCAAGATACGGAAGCATAAACGAGCTGGAAAATCAAAATCTGAGGTTGAAGGAGGTTTTGGCGTAGGATACGCCAAAACTGGCGTATCCTACGCCAGTGGCGTAGGCAAGAACACAGCAGCTTGCGTAGGGCAGCAGACATCAGCTCAGGCAAATCTGACTTAGCGTAGGATACGCCAAAAGTGGCGTATCCTACGCCAAAAGTCAAAATGGTCAAAAAAACTTCCTTTTTCAAGTCAATGATCATCAAAAACATTTTAATGGCGAATTTATGACCCAAGACTGGTTTTTTGGCTGTTTTGGATCTCTATCTTGATTATAAAAATCAACACCATTGAAGACATATTATCACACAACATTCTCCAAGCTTAGTAACAATTCTTTGAAGATTGAAGAACCTCTTTTGAAGATGATGAACACCATAGCCATGCTTGGCTAAAAACACTTGTATTACACTAGGGATGTAAGTTTTTGATACCTAGGGCTTTAACATTTAGGCATTGCTTAAACTTTTGATTAATGTTTTTATGTACTTGAATTACTTGTGTTGACTAGTGATTAATCTTATGTTGAAATCATTTCTAGTTAATTGATCTTGTGCCAATTTCTAAATGATATGAACATGGTTCCTTGCATCAACACTATCATAGGATTGTATGTTCTAAATGATAAAGTATAGTTTAGTCCATTGTGAATGTTGATGAAACTTGATACCTAAGTTTATTGAACAATCAATCCGTTAGTACCAATTGCATTATCTTTGTTTATCCAATTATGCCTAATTGTTGAAAGCCTTAGTGTTCAATTGCCCAAATCCTTAGTGTAATCATCTTTATCTTATTGTTTACAAGTCTTGTTAATTATTTCTTACACATTCAATTTATGCTTCATATTAATCAACAAACCTTTCAATCAAATTTCTAAACACCAATTCATAATTTACATAAGTAATTAGCACCTTCATAAACGACAAATTCAAAGTTAACTAGGAAATACTCACTAACCACACGCTCCTTGGATTGATACCCTACTTACCCTATCTATTTAGGTTATTTAGGCTTTGCATGACCCGTGACGACCGGCTCATCAAATGGCGCCGTTGCCGGGGAGCTAGTGCGCTTAGTGTTTAGTTTTTTTAGTTGATTATTGTGATTAACTGTTTAATTTGTCTTTGTTACTTCTTTTTGTTCGTTTTTACGCGTGGTGTGTGAAGTGTGCAGGTGACAGATAATGCATGCATGCCACTTGTGTAAAATCTGAAGATTGGGAATTTTGCAAGACTTAATCGTCATCATCACAATGTATTGGGAAGATGATGATAATACTTGTCCTTGTTGTGGGAGCCCATATCATTTGTGGCGAGATTGTGAAGTTGGCCGTAAGAAAATGGAAGCATCCAAAAAACGACAAGATCGTATTATTTTTGGGCTCGAAAAACCTGGAGGTTCACATTTATCTTCTTCACATCGTCAGTCACGCTATTCAAACTCCCAAGGCTATTATCAGTTAAATAACAAGTATCAAGGGAGTTCATTTAGCCAAAGGACGCAACAATATCGAAACCATGAGGAATATGATGACTACTATACTAATAGCCCTCAACCGGCATATGAAGAACCTCAAAACTCACTAGATTCCAAGTTTGATGCTATCATAAATATGATGAAAGAGTCGCAACAGCGAAATGAAGTGAGAGACAGAGCTCATGAAGCTTTGGTTATGCAGGTTCATCAACTAGCCGAGGAATTTGCCCAACTTAAACGTGAGCGTGATGAGTTGGCTAGTGGTGTAGTGGTAGATGCTGATATAGATAAAGATACTGCAAGTCTTTCTGAATGGTTAAACCCAACTGAAGACTTAGCACCTCATGAAGATTTGGTGGCTGAGGTGAAAGTTCATCACGAATCGCATCCCGTGTTGATTAAGGCACCCAATAAAGAGGAGGATGAAGGTTCAAAGATGAAGAAGAGGAAGGTGAGCTGGGAGGACATTGGGCAATTTATTATAAAATGGCCCCGCAACAAAAATCACCCAATTCTCATGCCAATAATTGAGAATCGATTATGGATTTGGCATGTAGACTACCGAGTGCATGTTGGAAACTCGGTAGGAAAATGTGGGATAAAACTTTCATGCATATATTTGATGAACAAGTGGAAGGAGAAGGAACAGATTGGGGAACATAAAGTAAACTACCGAGCTTATCTTGGTAACTCGGTAGGAAAATGTTCACTTCGACCACCGTGAGTAAGAGGTACTTGTTAGTATATGTATATTTTTGTATTTTTTTTTGTTCGTTTTTTTTTTGTTTGTTTGGTAGGTAAATAAACGTTGTGGGTGTGTTTCCTATATAACCCTGACGAGACCTCACTCGTCCTCATAACCGGACTACCGGGAGGTTTAAAGGATCTATCTTAGTTAGTGTATATTTTGTCCACTGATCAAAATTAACTAAAAGATTACTTGGTAATTCTTTTCAACAAAAAGTAAAATCGATAACTCTTAATGATTTTGTGAGAACTTGCTTCTACACACTTGCGAGTTGCAGGTTTATTTATGATGGAAGTGGAACTATTTTGTTGAAGAACACATGGAATTGAAGAATGAAGAACAACCAGGTGCATCTATTTCCATCTCTTTAATTTTGATCGTTTACTTAGATTTAATAAGTGGATTGTAAAATGTATATTGTTGATTGGGGTGAATTCTTTGGTTGGCTTTATCACATTCCCGCAAAACAATTTTAAACTTTCCCTACACATTGAGAACAATGTGGACTTTAAGTGTGGGGAGAGGAGAAAAATTTAAACATTTTAAAATCCACCATTTAAACACTACACATTGAGGACAATGTTGGACTCTAAGTGTGGGGATGGGGGAGAAAATTTGAAAATTTTTCAAAAATGTCTTTGTCCTTGTTTAAATATTTAAAAAAAAAACGCAAGTAACTAAGTCAACACGGGATGGTATGAACCATTTTGGTCTTTTGTCATGGTCAGGTTCTGAAAAATTCGCATGATAACTCTCAACTAGTTTTGGTAAAAAGAATTACGGGTGGTTATCTGGGAGTAGTTTGCTTGAAAGGTCGATTTATTACACACATGTCATACACCTACCCATCTTTCCATGTGAGATTTTGAGCCACCACAACATGTTACACTTTATAAAAAATTCTATCCATTTTGCATGTTGTGTTCCTTTGAATTGAGTGTGCCATTATAGTTGCATACGGTAGAACTTGCACCTTTAATACGTTTACCGCCCTAGACCGATTGTGAACACAAGAATGATTAAGGCATTAGGTTAAACCTTTTATTTTTAAACCATTTTTATCATCCCTGACCCATTCCAATATCCCTTAGTTAACCAATCTTGAGCCTTAAACATTTTTCAATTGACCACCCATATCAACCCAGTTGACCCATAAGCCTTTTTTCACTTTAAACCCGAGTGATGAAAATTCGATTGTAGGTTGTTCCTTTGTGTTGTAAATAGTTTAAAGTTATTATTGTTAGTTGTTTGCTGAAAAAAAAAAAAAACTGCAAAAGCATTGAAAAAGAGCAAAGTCTAAAAAAAAAAAAAATGCTCTAGTTAGTCGTTGAATAAAAAGGCATATCCTTGCTTTATAGTTGAGTTAGTTTGTTTGTTCCTATTAGTTTGTTTGATGTAATAAAAGTCGAATTTTCATCACCTCAGTCACTTTAAATATCCCATTCCACACCCTTCGCACAGCCACGTTACAACCCTTTTAAAGACCTTTTGACTTGTGTTCACTTTTATGTAATTTGGTGAAGTGCGATTAAGTTGCAAGCATATACCAATATGCATTATAATCGGTTTTGAGAGTACCATATATATACTAGTACATCAATACTAGTCAATTGAACCGAGTGGAGAAAACATTGCGAGGGATACGTGTGTGGTTTATTGGCTTTAGAAGGTAGGCTAATCTTGGGTAACCACTTGAGTTTTGAAAAGAAATATTAATTGAAAGTTGGGTAGTCTTGATTGTAGAAGCCATAGGAACTGGGTATGACATTAGACCTTAACTCTTTGAGAATGGGAAATGCGTTTTGTGTTTGAAATTGTAAAAGCGTAATAAATTTGCTTGAGGACAAGCAAAAAGATAAGTGTGGGGATGTGATGGGTTAGTTAAAAGATGTGTATAAAAGCATCTATGAATGAGTTTTAAGGAGCGTTAAGTCGTCAAATGGTGTTGCTTTGATATTATTATGTTATTTCAGGATTTGATGATTAAAGGAAGCAAATATGACGTTTTGGAGTTGCTCGGGCAAGATACGGAAGCATAAACGAGCTGGAAAATCAAAATCTGAGGTTGAAGGAGGTTTTGGCGTAGGATACGCCAAAACTGGCGTATCCTACGCCAGTGGCGTAGGCAAGAACACAGCAGCTTGCGTAGGGCAGCAGACATCAGCTCAGGCAAATCTGACTTAGCGTAGGATACGCCAAAAGTGGCGTATCCTACGCCAAAAGTCAAAATGGTCAAAAAAACTTCCTTTTTCAAGTCAATGATCATCAAAAACATTTTAATGGCGAATTTATGACCCAAGACTGGTTTTTTGGCTGTTTTGGATCTCTATCTTGATTATAAAAATCAACACCATTGAAGACATATTATCACACAACATTCTCCAAGCTTAGTAACAATTCTTTGAAGATTGAAGAACCTCTTTTGAAGATGATGAACACCATAGCCATGCTTGGCTAAAAACACTTGTATTACACTAGGGATGTAAGTTTTTAATACCTAGGGCTTTAACATTTAGGCATTGCTTAAACTTTTGATTAATGTTTTTATGTACTTGAATTACTTGTGTTGACTAGTGATTAATCTTATGTTGAAATCATTTCTAGTTAATTGATCTTGTGCCAATTTCTAAATGATATGAACATGGTTCCTTGCATCAACACTATCATAGGATTGTATGTTCTAAATGATAAAGTATAGTTTAGTCCATTGTGAATGTTGATGAAACTTGATACCTAAGTTTATTGAACAATCAATCCGTTAGTACCAATTGCATTATCTTTGTTTATCCAATTATGCCTAATTGTTGAAAGCCTTAGTGTTCAATTGCCCAAATCCTTAGTGTAATCATCTTTATCTTATTGTTTACAAGTCTTGTTAATTATTTCTTACACATTCAATTTATGCTTCATATTAATCAACAAACCTTTCAATCAAATTTCTAAACACCAATTCATAATTTACATAAGTAATTAGCACCTTCATAAACGACAAATTCAAAGTTAACTAGGAAATACTCACTAACCACACGCTCCTTGGATTGATACCCTACTTACCCTATCTATTTAGGTTATTTAGGCTTTGCATGACCCGTGACGACCGGCTCATCAAATGGCGCCGTTGCCGGGGAGCTAGTGCGCTTAGTGTTTAGTTTTTTTAGTTGATTATTGTGATTAACTGTTTAATTTGTCTTTGTTACTTCTTTTTGTTCGTTTTTACGCGTGGTGTGTGAAGTGTGCAGGTGACAGATAATGCATGCATGCCACTTGTGTAAAATCTGAAGATTGGGAATTTTGCAAGACTTAATCGTCATCATCACAATGTATTGGGAAGATGATGATAATACTTGTCCTTGTTGTGGGAGCCCATATCATTTGTGGCGAGATTGTGAAGTTGGCCGTAAGAAAATGGAAGCATCCAAAAAACGACAAGATCGTATTATTTTTGGGCTCGAAAAACCTGGAGGTTCACATTTATCTTCTTCACATCGTCAGTCACGCTATTCAAACTCCCAAGGCTATTATCAGTTAAATAACAAGTATCAAGGGAGTTCATTTAGCCAAAGGACGCAACAATATCGAAACCATGAGGAATATGATGACTACTATACTAATAGCCCTCAACCGGCATATGAAGAACCTCAAAACTCACTAGATTCCAAGTTTGATGCTATCATAAATATGATGAAAGAGTCGCAACAGCGAAATGAAGTGAGAGACAGAGCTCATGAAGCTTTGGTTATGCAGGTTCATCAACTAGCCGAGGAATTTGCCCAACTTAAACGTGAGCGTGATGAGTTGGCTAGTGGTGTAGTGGTAGATGCTGATATAGATAAAGATACTGCAAGTCTTTCTGAATGGTTAAACCCAACTGAAGACTTAGCACCTCATGAAGATTTGGTGGCTGAGGTGAAAGTTCATCACGAATCGCATCCCGTGTTGATTAAGGCACCCAATAAAAAGGAGGATGAAGGTTCAAAGATGAAGAAGAGGAAGGTGAGCTGGGAGGACATTGGGCAATTTATTATAAAATGGCCCCGCAACAAAAATCACCCAATTCTCATGCCAATAATTGAGAATCGATTATGGATTTGGCATGTAGACTACCGAGTGCATGTTGGAAACTCGGTAGGAAAATGTGGGATAAAACTTTCATGCATATATTTGATGAACAAGTGGAAGGAGAAGGAACAGATTGGGGAACATAAAGTAAACTACCGAGCTTATCTTGGTAACTCGGTAGGAAAATGTTCACTTCGACCACCGTGAGTAAGAGGTACTTGTTAGTATATGTATATTTTTGTATTTTTTTTTGTTCGTTTTTTTTTTGTTTGTTTGGTAGGTAAATAAACGTTGTGGGTGTGTTTCCTATATAACCCTGACGAGACCTCACTCGTCCTCATAACCGGACTACCGGGAGGTTTAAAGGATCTATCTTAGTTAGTGTATATTTTGTCCACTGATCAAAATTAACTAAAAGATTACTTGGTAATTCTTTTCAACAAAAAGTAAAATCGATAACTCTTAATGATTTTGTGAGAACTTGCTTCTACACACTTGCGAGTTGCAGGTTTATTTATGATGGAAGTGGAACTATTTTGTTGAAGAACACATGGAATTGAAGAATGAAGAACAACCAGGTGCATCTATTTCCATCTCTTTAATTTTGATCGTTTACTTAGATTTAATAAGTGGATTGTAAAATGTATATTGTTGATTGGGGTGAATTCTTTGGTTGGCTTTATCACATTCCCGCAAAACAATTTTAAACTTTCCCTACACATTGAGAACAATGTGGACTTTAAGTGTGGGGAGAGGAGAAAAATTTAAACATTTTAAAATCCACCATTTAAACACTACACATTGAGGACAATGTTGGACTCTAAGTGTGGGGATGGGGGAGAAAATTTGAAAATTTTTCAAAAATGTCTTTGTCCTTGTTTAAATATTTTAAAAAAAAACGCAAGTAACTAAGTCAACACGGGATGGTATGAACCATTTTGGTCTTTTGTCATGGTCAGGTTCTGAAAAATTCGCATGATAACTCTCAACTAGTTTTGGTAAAAAGAATTACGGGTGGTTATCTGGGAGTAGTTTGCTTGAAAGGTCGATTTATTACACACATGTCATACACCTACCCATCTTTCCATGTGAGATTTTGAGCCACCACAACATGTTACACTTTATAAAAAATTCTATCCATTTTGCATGTTGTGTTCCTTTGAATTGAGTGTGCCATTATAGTTGCATACGGTAGAACTTGCACCTTTAATACGTTTACCGCCCTAGACCGATTGTGAACACAAGAATGATTAAGGCATTAGGTTAAACCTTTTATTTTTAAACCATTTTTATCATCCCTGACCCATTCCAATATCCCTTAGTTAACCAATCTTGAGCCTTAAACATTTTTCAATTGACCACCCATATCAACCCAGTTGACCCATAAGCCTTTTTTCACTTTAAACCCGAGTGATGAAAATTCGATTGTAGGTTGTTCCTTTGTGTTGTAAATAGTTTAAAGTTATTATTGTTAGTTGTTTGCTGAAAAAAAAAAAAAAAACTGCAAAAGCATTGAAAAAGAGCAAAGTCTAAAAAAAAAAAAAATGCTCTAGTTAGTCGTTGAATAAAAAGGCATATCCTTGCTTTATAGTTGAGTTAGTTTGTTTGTTCCTATTAGTTTGTTTGATGTAATAAAAGTCGAATTTTCATCACCTCAGTCACTTTAAATATCCCATTCCACACCCTTCGCACAGCCACGTTACAACCCTTTTAAAGACCTTTTGACTTGTGTTCACTTTTATGTAATTTGGTGAAGTGCGATTAAGTTGCAAGCATATACCAATATGCATTATAATCGGTTTTGAGAGTACCATATATATACTAGTACATCAATACTAGTCAATTGAACCGAGTGGAGAAAACATTGCGAGGGATACGTGTGTGGTTTATTGGCTTTAGAAGGTAGGCTAATCTTGGGTAACCACTTGAGTTTTGAAAAGAAATATTAATTGAAAGTTGGGTAGTCTTGATTGTAGAAGCCATAGGAACTGGGTATGACATTAGACCTTAACTCTTTGAGAATGGGAAATGCGTTTTGTGTTTGAAATTGTAAAAGCGTAATAAATTTGCTTGAGGACAAGCAAAAAGATAAGTGTGGGGATGTGATGGGTTAGTTAAAAGATGTGTATAAAAGCATCTATGAATGAGTTTTAAGGAGCGTTAAGTCGTCAAATGGTGTTGCTTTGATATTATTATGTTATTTCAGGATTTGATGATTAAAGGAAGCAAATATGACGTTTTGGAGTTGCTCGGGCAAGATACGGAAGCATAAACGAGCTGGAAAATCAAAATCTGAGGTTGAAGGAGGTTTTGGCGTAGGATACGCCAAAACTGGCGTATCCTACGCCAGTGGCGTAGGCAAGAACACAGCAGCTTGCGTAGGGCAGCAGACATCAGCTCAGGCAAATCTGACTTAGCGTAGGATACGCCAAAAGTGGCGTATCCTACGCCAAAAGTCAAAATGGTCAAAAAAACTTCCTTTTTCAAGTCAATGATCATCAAAAACATTTTAATGGCGAATTTATGACCCAAGACTGGTTTTTTGGCTGTTTTGGATCTCTATCTTGATTATAAAAATCAACACCATTGAAGACATATTATCACACAACATTCTCCAAGCTTAGTAACAATTCTTTGAAGATTGAAGAACCTCTTTTGAAGATGATGAACACCATAGCCATGCTTGGCTAAAAACACTTGTATTACACTAGGGATGTAAGTTTTTAATACCTAGGGCTTTAACATTTAGGCATTGCTTAAACTTTTGATTAATGTTTTTATGTACTTGAATTACTTGTGTTGACTAGTGATTAATCTTATGTTGAAATCATTTCTAGTTAATTGATCTTGTGCCAATTTCTAAATGATATGAACATGGTTCCTTGCATCAACACTATCATAGGATTGTATGTTCTAAATGATAAAGTATAGTTTAGTCCATTGTGAATGTTGATGAAACTTGATACCTAAGTTTATTGAACAATCAATCCGTTAGTACCAATTGCATTATCTTTGTTTATCCAATTATGCCTAATTGTTGAAAGCCTTAGTGTTCAATTGCCCAAATCCTTAGTGTAATCATCTTTATCTTATTGTTTACAAGTCTTGTTAATTATTTCTTACACATTCAATTTATGCTTCATATTAATCAACAAACCTTTCAATCAAATTTCTAAACACCAATTCATAATTTACATAAGTAATTAGCACCTTCATAAACGACAAATTCAAAGTTAACTAGGAAATACTCACTAACCACACGCTCCTTGGATTGATACCCTACTTACCCTATCTATTTAGGTTATTTAGGCTTTGCATGACCCGTGACGACCGGCTCATCAAATGGCGCCGTTGCCGGGGAGCTAGTGCGCTTAGTGTTTAGTTTTTTTAGTTGATTATTGTGATTAACTGTTTAATTTGTCTTTGTTACTTCTTTTTGTTCGTTTTTACGCGTGGTGTGTGAAGTGTGCAGGTGACAGATAATGCATGCATGCCACTTGTGTAAAATCTGAAGATTGGGAATTTTGCAAGACTTAATCGTCATCATCACAATGTATTGGGAAGATGATGATAATACTTGTCCTTGTTGTGGGAGCCCATATCATTTGTGGCGAGATTGTGAAGTTGGCCGTAAGAAAATGGAAGCATCCAAAAAACGACAAGATCGTATTATTTTTGGGCTCGAAAAACCTGGAGGTTCACATTTATCTTCTTCACATCGTCAGTCACGCTATTCAAACTCCCAAGGCTATTATCAGTTAAATAACAAGTATCAAGGGAGTTCATTTAGCCAAAGGACGCAACAATATCGAAACCATGAGGAATATGATGACTACTATACTAATAGCCCTCAACCGGCATATGAAGAACCTCAAAACTCACTAGATTCCAAGTTTGATGCTATCATAAATATGATGAAAGAGTCGCAACAGCGAAATGAAGTGAGAGACAGAGCTCATGAAGCTTTGGTTATGCAGGTTCATCAACTAGCCGAGGAATTTGCCCAACTTAAACGTGAGCGTGATGAGTTGGCTAGTGGTGTAGTGGTAGATGCTGATATAGATAAAGATACTGCAAGTCTTTCTGAATGGTTAAACCCAACTGAAGACTTAGCACCTCATGAAGATTTGGTGGCTGAGGTGAAAGTTCATCACGAATCGCATCCCGTGTTGATTAAGGCACCCAATAAAGAGGAGGATGAAGGTTCAAAGATGAAGAAGAGGAAGGTGAGCTGGGAGGACATTGGGCAATTTATTATAAAATGGCCCCGCAACAAAAATCACCCAATTCTCATGCCAATAATTGAGAATCGATTATGGATTTGGCATGTAGACTACCGAGTGCATGTTGGAAACTCGGTAGGAAAATGTGGGATAAAACTTTCATGCATATATTTGATGAACAAGTGGAAGGAGAAGGAACAGATTGGGGAACATAAAGTAAACTACCGAGCTTATCTTGGTAACTCGGTAGGAAAATGTTCACTTCGACCACCGTGAGTAAGAGGTACTTGTTAGTATTTGTATATTTTTGTATTTTTTTTTGTTCGTTTTTTTTTTGTTTGTTTGGTAGGTAAATAAACGTTATGGGTGTGTTTCCTATATAACCCTGACGAGACCTCACTCGTCCTCATAACCGGACTACCGGGAGGTTTAAAGGATCTATCTTAGTTAGTGTATATTTTGTCCACTGATCAAAATTAACTAAAAGATTACTTGGTAATTCTTTTCAACAAAAAGTAAAATCGATAACTCTTAATGATTTTGTGAGAACTTGCTTCTACACACTTGCGAGTTGCAGGTTTATTTATGATGGAAGTGGAACTATTTTGTTGAAGAACACATGGAATTGAAGAATGAAGAACAACCAGGTGCATCTATTTCCATCTCTTTAATTTTGATCGTTTACTTAGATTTAATAAGTGGATTGTAAAATGTATATTGTTGATTGGGGTGAATTCTTTGGTTGGCTTTATCACATTCCCGCAAAACAATTTTAAACTTTCCCTACACATTGAGAACAATGTGGACTTTAAGTGTGGGGAGAGGAGAAAAATTTAAACATTTTAAAATCCACCATTTAAACACTACACATTGAGGACAATGTTGGACTCTAAGTGTGGGGATGGGGGAGAAAATTTGAAAATTTTTCAAAAATGTCTTTGTCCTTGTTTAAATATTTAAAAAAAAAACGCAAGTAACTAAGTCAACACGGGATGGTATGAACCATTTTGGTCTTTTGTCATGGTCAGGTTCTGAAAAATTCGCATGATAACTCTCAACTAGTTTTGGTAAAAAGAATTACGGGTGGTTATCTGGGAGTAGTTTGCTTGAAAGGTCGATTTATTACACACATGTCATACACCTACCCATCTTTCCATGTGAGATTTTGAGCCACCACAACATGTTACACTTTATAAAAAATTCTATCCATTTTGCATGTTGTGTTCCTTTGAATTGAGTGTGCCATTATAGTTGCATACGGTAGAACTTGCACCTTTAATACGTTTACCGCCCTAGACCGATTGTGAACACAAGAATGATTAAGGCATTAGGTTAAACCTTTTATTTTTAAACCATTTTTATCATCCCTGACCCATTCCAATATCCCTTAGTTAACCAATCTTGAGCCTTAAACATTTTTCAATTGACCACCCATATCAACCCAGTTGACCCATAAGCCTTTTTTCACTTTAAACCCGAGTGATGAAAATTCGATTGTAGGTTGTTCCTTTATGTTGTAAATAGTTTAAAGTTATTATTGTTAGTTGTTTGCTGAAAAAAAAAAACTGCAAAAGCATTGAAAAAGAGCAAAGTCTCAAAAAAAAAAAAAAAAAAGCTCTAGTTAGTCGTTGAATAAAAAGGCATATCCTTGCTTTATAGTTGAGTTAGTTTGTTTGTTCCTATTAGTTTGTTTGATGTAATAAAAGTCGAATTTTCATCACCTCAGTCACTTTAAATATCCCATTCCACACCCTTCGCACAGCCACGTTACAACCCTTTTAAAGACCTTTTGACTTGTGTTCACTTTTATGTAATTTGGTGAAGTGCGATTAAGTTGCAAGCATATACCAATATGCATTATAATCGGTTTTGAGAGTACCATATATATACTAGTACATCAATACTAGTCAATTGAACCGAGTGGAGAAAACATTGCGAGGGATACGTGTGTGGTTTATTGGCTTTAGAAGGTAGGCTAATCTTGGGTAACCACTTGAGTTTTGAAAAGAAATATTAATTGAAAGTTGGGTAGTCTTGATTGTAGAAGCCATAGGAACTGGGTATGACATTAGACCTTAACTCTTTGAGAATGGGAAATGCGTTTTGTGTTTGAAATTGTAAAAGCGTAATAAATTTGCTTGAGGACAAGCAAAAAGATAAGTGTGGGGATGTGATGGGTTAGTTAAAAGATGTGTATAAAAGCATCTATGAATGAGTTTTAAGGAGCGTTAAGTCGTCAAATGGTGTTGCTTTGATATTATTATGTTATTTCAGGATTTGATGATTAAAGGAAGCAAATATGACGTTTTGGAGTTGCTCGGGCAAGATACGGAAGCATAAACGAGCTGGAAAATCAAAATCTGAGGTTGAAGGAGGTTTTGGCGTAGGATACGCCAAAACTGGCGTATCCTACGCCAGTGGCGTAGGCAAGAACACAGCAGCTTGCGTAGGGCAGCAGACATCAGCTCAGGCAAATCTGACTTAGCGTAGGATACGCCAAAAGTGGCGTATCCTACGCCAAAAGTCAAAATGGTCAAAAAAACTTCCTTTTTCAAGTCAATGATCATCAAAAACATTTTAATGGCGAATTTATGACCCAAGACTGGTTTTTTGGCTGTTTTGGATCTCTATCTTGATTATAAAAATCAACACCATTGAAGACATATTATCACACAACATTCTCCAAGCTTAGTAACAATTCTTTGAAGATTGAAGAACCTCTTTTGAAGATGATGAACACCATAGCCATGCTTGGCTAAAAACACTTGTATTACACTAGGGATGTAAGTTTTTGATACCTAGGGCTTTAACATTTAGGCATTGCTTAAACTTTTGATTAATGTTTTTATGTACTTGAATTACTTGTGTTGACTAGTGATTAATCTTATGTTGAAATCATTTCTAGTTAATTGATCTTGTGCCAATTTCTAAATGATATGAACATGGTTCCTTGCATCAACACTATCATAGGATTGTATGTTCTAAATGATAAAGTATAGTTTAGTCCATTGTGAATGTTGATGAAACTTGATACCTAAGTTTATTGAACAATCAATCCGTTAGTACCAATTGCATTATCTTTGTTTATCCAATTATGCCTAATTGTTGAAAGCCTTAGTGTTCAATTGCCCAAATCCTTAGTGTAATCATCTTTATCTTATTGTTTACAAGTCTTGTTAATTATTTCTTACACATTCAATTTATGCTTCATATTAATCAACAAACCTTTCAATCAAATTTCTAAACACCAATTCATAATTTACATAAGTAATTAGCACCTTCATAAACGACAAATTCAAAGTTAACTAGGAAATACTCACTAACCACACGCTCCTTGGATTGATACCCTACTTACCCTATCTATTTAGGTTATTTAGGCTTTGCATGACCCGTGACGACCGGCTCATCAATTACATGGGAATGGAAAAGTCTTCTAACTTGTATAGAGGAGGTAGAAGAGAGGAGGGCTTTGGAAGATTTATTAAATTCGACTAGGTTGTCAGCCACGAGGGATAGATGGATTTGGTATGATGGCCGGCAGAAGGATTTTGCAGTGTCTGAGGTGAAAAAATGGTTAAAAGGCGTGACGAATAATGCGGGCAGATTTGGGTTCGTTTGGAGCAAGTGGGTTCCCTTCAAATGCAACATTTTCATGTGGCGGCTCTTTTTGGATCGTATCCCGACGAAGAAGGCTTTGATAAGGAGGAACATTTATGTGCCTAATCCGTTGTGTAAATGGTGTACTAATGAAGAAGAATCTGCCAACATTTGTTTACAGGTTGTGGTTTATCGGCAGGAGTGTGGTATGGTATCTCTAGATGGTGTCGAATACCGGCGATATTTGTGTTTCACGTTAAAGATTTGGTTATGTTACATGAGTGTTGTGGTGCAATGTGTACAAAGAAGGAAGTTCTTAAAGGGGTTATCATTATCGCTTGTTGGGTTCTGTGGAAGGCTAGAAACGACAAGGTTTTTTCAAACGTGGACTTGAATGTGGTAAGGATAGTGACCGACATCAAGACTTTGGCGTTCCTTTGGTATAAACATAGATTCAAATATGGTAGTGTGGATTGGGTTAGGTGGTCTAATTTTGATTTGATGTAATTGTATAGACGTTTTGGTTATTTCTTGTTATCTCTACCTTAGGAATAGCTTGTGGTTGGTTTCTTAATAAAAGTCTCTTAAAAAAAAAAAATTAATTTCTTTGATGGACACCCTCCCGTAGAAACTTTCTTACAGTGGAATGCTCTTGTCTTGGTCTAGATTACATAAAAATGAAGGGTTTTGAACTTGTATTTGTAAAGTTTAAATCCCTTAACTAGTACAAAAATGGGCAACTAAGGCTATAGGCCGTGGAAACACAAAAAATGTTATGTCTCAGTGCCACAGAAGAATGTAGGATGTCACCTTAACATGTTGATGTCTCAAGCATCTTGAGACATGAGAGGGGTGTGGAAACACCAACACTCCATGTCTCAAGCATTCAAAAAATAAAATAAAAATAAAAATAAAAGGAAAACACCCTCAAATTCAAAAAAAAAAAAAAAAAAAAAGAAAAGAAAAATGGTGATTGGTGCGTCTCGTATGTCTTCACAGAGAGGGGAGGGATGGGGTCTTTGGGACGGGGGTAGGGGGCTGTGTTGGTGTTCGAGACATGGCAAAAATAGGAGAACGGGGGTGGTGCCTCGTCTCCACACCCCTTAGCCTAATATGACGATTTTTCTATCAAATATGGCGGTACATTAATCGTCTTAAAAGACAACATTGTTTTTGATCATCTGACCGTCTTTTTTAGTATTAAAAGCTTTTAAGACGGTTTAGTATGACCGTCTTAAATAGCTTAACAACTTGGTTGACCGTCATATTTAATATATTTTTTCCTAACAAAATATGATGCCATATTAAAGCCTAATAAGACGGTTTGTGTTGTGTTAACCGTCATAGTTAGTATATTTATAACATAACTAGCATTCTATTATCCCGCGCTTCGCGGCGGGAGCTCCTGTTGTGTTGAAGGTTTGGTGAACGTTTAAGATCACGCGTTTGGGAGTTCCTGTTGCATGGAGGGTTTCGTGAACATAAAAGATAATATTAAGTGACTGTTATTTTCACGTAGACTTCAAAAAAATACACGCAACAAAAAGCTAAAAGTTTGGTGGTCAAAGTTTGAAAGCCTAAAAGCTAAATGTTTGATGTTCAAATTATAAGAAATTAAAGTGCTAGTAAGAAAGTTATTAAAAAAAAATTTTCTTTATTACAGTATAGTAATACATGGACCATAGAATGTAGCTAGGGAAATTGTAATCAGCTAGTAATTCATATGAACAATATGTTAAATAAACTTTTGATTTTTACAAAGACAATCCCACTTATATACCCCTCATAGATTTTTATTCTTGACTTTTAGTTTATTTTGCTTAGAAACATAGAATTTGTGAGCAAAAGTCCAATGCAAATCAAATGTAGGAAATTAATTAATAAAGTATTGTATTCTTGATAAAAAAAAAAATCAACGGTGAAGATGTAAGAAACCAACACGTGAATCAATCCTAGGAAGGGTGACACTATTAACGTCAATTTAAATTGTTGTTATATATAATAAGGCGTGACATTAAATGCTAATAAGAAGAAATTCTTCTTATTAGCATATTTTATCCACGCCTAAACCTATATATAATTCACCATTTGTTCATTGACCATCAGATTTATAAAAACAATATACCAAACGGTACCATTTTATAGATAGCTAAAGAATCCATCTTGACCCATTAGTCTAAAGCATTCATCTTAACAAAAGAACATACAAAAAAGCATCCAACCATTCACTTTCACACATACAAAAAAGCATCCAAAAACCACTTTGACTTCCAGCAACCTCCTTTATCCACTGCAAGCTCCGAGTACCACTAGCTCGCTAGAATTCTTTTGCCACTGACCATAACACACAAAAAAATCTATTAGCTACCATTAAGGATTAAAATAAAGCAAGATCCTGGATTCCAAGAAACCAAAATGCATAAGTCATGCCCAACCATAGTCAACATTAATACAAAGCCCTTTGGTGCGTCTAGGTCGTAGAGATCAAATAAACATACGAGTCAAAGTGACTTAACCATCTGTGTAATTAACTAACAACATAATGTATTAAAAAGACTATGTTCTAAGGCTCGCTCAAGTGTCCTAATTTATAAAAATGCACAAGACAATGAAAAAAATACTTATACTAGTACAATACTAACATACTTACCTTCATTAATCCTTCTCATCCTCGCCGTCACCAGAAGATGATATAAACACCTTTAAAGTACGCTCTACAAATATGTAATAAGATGGTTTTTATAATAATCGCCATAAAAGAAATTTAGTGACCGTCTCTTTTGAGCATTTTTGTACTAGTATAGGTAGAGTATCGTATTCACGATGAGCATGTGATCAGTATTACATGTTTTGTTGAATTATTTAAAGAATATATAACTAACTTAATTTAAAGTAGAACTCTGGATTGGTTTGGAACAACTTTTGCAATTAGTAAACATACTTTAGTTGGTTGGAGAACAAATACGAGAAAAGGATGACCAACTCTAGAATTCAGGTTTAGCAAACAACAATTCCAGTTTAACATAGTGTGTTGGTTTTAGGCCCAAGATAACACACAACAAATCTCACGTATGTATATGATAACTAGTGGGATGCCCGCGCGATGCGACGGGACGACATATATTAAAGCAAATAATGAAATGTTAGTGTCGCGTGATGCGGCGTTGATTATAATTTACAATGCGACACTTGTTTTATGTTAGTTTATCAATCCTCTCGTAATATACTTTATACTACGTTTGTTAATTTTCTTTTTCATATGATCATTGTGGTCTATAAATGTCATGAGCGTTACATATCACAATTAAATAATAAAAAAACGCATGACTAACAAAATATCAGCCATAAATATAGTACGTAATTTAAAAATAAAGTTCGAACACAAGAATAGGAAAATATCAGTCATGAATATAGTAATTTAAGAATAAATTCCGTATGTTAACCAACTGCATCGTAATGAAATCAACTTTTGTCACATACACCAACTACATTGTTCGACCACCGATCTTCATCATTGAGACTCTTGTAAAAAGAGCGACCGAGAATTTCATCTTCCAATATCACTACTCCATCTCCCTGTTTCACCGAGAGTTTTATTTTTGCTTTATATTTTGTCACTGTTACATCTACCACAACAACTTAGGGCATTAAAACAATACAAAAACTAAACTATACAAAGCATGGTTAAGTTGACAAACTCTATTTAGTTCTCTTGATGTTATGGACCTAGTAGTTTAATAAAAAAAAGAAATAAAAAACTTGAGTTATATGAATAAAATTGGCTTCCAATCTGTTACTAAATTATTCTAACACATTACTTTTAATAAACCCTTAATATTGTTATTATGGTTGCCGTCTAGAAAAAAAAACCACTTTGATGCTATCCAATATAAAAGTATTAATGAGCCAAATTTGATGACAACGATCAGAAATTAAAAAAAAAGTTATTAGATATTGATAAATATTATAGTCATTAAGAGGTTTTAACGTGTATGGATGAAGATACTTACAAGATTTGTGTTTCAAAGACGTCACAACGCGTTGGGTATTGCTTCCCTTGCGGTTTGATTTTAAAAAGCATGAAAAAATGTTTTAAGATTTTCAGAGAAAATCATGAGATTATCAACAAAAGATGAACAATCTATATAGTGAATAATATATGAACATATTCGTATTCGTTTATCAGACTAAAGATCATTTAAGTGTTCCTTCCCTTGATCATTGCAAAATGAGGGAGAGAATGTGATGTTAGTAACTATTGTACGAGGGAAGTGAGAAAAGTGAAAAGTTGTCATCTATATTTATTTACTATTTTTCTTAGAATATGAAGAGTTAGAGGTTAGCATTAATAAGGAAGAAAGTTTTAATGGTTGTGATTACATAATTATTTGAATTTTAATTATACATATAACTTAAAAGGTTTGTACAATGTGCATTATCATTTATAATTACTTAAGAACAATTAATCTTTACGTACTAGGGATGAGCAAATGGTACCGGGTACTGATACCGAACCGGTACCGGTACCGAATTCCTGGTACCGAAACAATTTCGGTACCACTACCGGTACCCATATTTTTGGTTTTTCGGTACCGGTTCGGTACGATACCGTTATTTACCGATTTTTACGTTCAAATACCGGTACCGTACCGATACCCACTTTTAGGAAATTTCGGCACCGGTATTTTCGGTACCGGACCGGTACCATGCTCTTCCCTATTATGTACAAAAACTAGTCAGGTGCCCGCGTGTTGCGACGGGAAACAACATTTATTTAACATGTGCATTGTCTGCTGTACTTTAAGCAATTATACTGTAAAACTTAAATTTTAGAGGTCAATAAGAAATGTATTATAATATAGTATAGATGATTTCGGTTCATTTTCATTTTTTTTCGTTTTGGTTATTACTTAACCATAACATATCATTTATAAATAAAACAAAAAACTATAGAAATACTATATTCAAATTAAAGAGAAAAAATGTTCGTTTATACGGTATAATAATATTAGGAAAATATTAACGTATAAAAAAATTATGGATGTTTAAAAATTGTGGGTGCAGTTGGTTAAAATAAGGGTGAAAAGTGTAATTGTTATATAAATAAAAAAACTTGAGTAAAGTTGAGGGGAAAATGTGTAAGTATTGTATACAAGACATATTTGCCCTAAAAAAGTAGTTAACATATGCATTGTGTGTTGTACTCTAAGGAATTATGCTTGTAAAACTTAAATTTTAAAAGGTCTCTGTGAAATGTATTATAAGATAGTATAGATTATTATCTCCATTTCATCTAATTTAATACTCATGTAGAAAAACCATTTGGCGCTTTATTAACTTAAGTAAGTTGTTGCACCATAAGCATAAAATGTTATAATTTCTTAATTTTTGTTGGAATCCTTCTCTCATGCTTTATAATATAGTATTAGGGGTGTACAAAAAGCTCGCGACTCGAGGCTCGCTCGAAAAAAGCTCGCTCGAAAAGGCTCGTTTTGTTTTCGAGCCGAGCCGAGCCGGCTCGTTTTGAAATTGAGCCGAGCTCGAGCCAGGGGTGTTCAGCTTGTGGCTCGGCTCGATGGCTTGACTCGTGGCTCGGCTCGATGGCTCGACTTATGGCTCGACTCAGGCTTGTGTATGTGTAATTAATATATAGATGAAAGTAATATATTTTGGCTCCAAACGCAATTCTAAAATTCAAATATTGAAAGCCCGCTCATACTACCTATCTATCTCACCTCTTCATAATCCAATAAACCCTAACTTAGAAAAATAAAAAATATACATGTATATGTGTAATTTTATTTTATTTTTGTTTTGTTTTTGATTTTATAAATATTTATAAAAAAATAATAAAAAATAACGAGCTGGCTCGAGCTAGCTCGAGCTCGGCTCGAACATTTACGAGCTCGGCTTTTCAGCTCGACCAAAAAAACGAGCCGAGCCGAGCTGGCTCGTTTAAGTTTGAGCTCGAGCTCGAGCTTAGCCTGGCTCGGCTCGACTCGGCTCGTGTACAGTCCTATATAGTATAGATAAAAAAACATTCTGTGTTGCTTTGATATGGATATGAAGAGATTACTTGCAGAGAGTTTAAAAAGAAATGAAAAGCTACACCTTTATTGAATAAAATAACAAGCTATAAATAGTCTTTACAAAAGTAATGTAAACCATCAAAATAGCAACAAAATAGTACTTCACCTAAGGAACCGGATAAGTGATGACCCACTCTTTTCTTTAACGTACACATTCTTAGCAAAGAATCCGGTCAATCCTTAACCAACTTTAACTTTGACTTAGTAAACTTATTCAAACTGAAAATACTGCATAATAATAAACAAAAACACACAAACAAACGACCAAATACCCAGCTGACTTATTTGACCCGTAACCCGTTTGACTTGTAACCCGTTTGACTTGACTCATCAAGATTATCCAACATTCACCCCCATAATCTTGACGTCAATTCGTTTTTTCAAAGTAGTGGTTCCTCCAACTCAATCAAGTTGGCTTCATTCTCCTTATCCTTCCATTTAGTACACTCATTTGCAAAGTGTCCAAATGCTCCACACTCATAACACCTAAACCTGCTTTTATCACCTTGACCCGAGCCTCTTCCACGTCCTCTTTCACCTCTAGCCGATCCTCTTCCTCGACCTCTTCCGCGTCCATATTGCCTATCAACATGCCCACCATTAGTCAACAAAAGTTTCCCTTGAACTTCATCATTTTCACCATGATTTTGAGCCTTTCTTCGTATGTTTTGAGTCTTCCCACCGCTTCTTCAAACGACATGGTTTCAATATCCGAGTATTGCTCGATGGAGGCTACAATTTGGATGTATTTCCTTGGCATCGCATTGAGAAAACTTTCTCACAACCAATTCTTCTTCAAGATGCGAACCAAGACTTTTAAATTTTGCCATTATAGCGCTTATCTTACCCGTGAAGTGGTTGATTGTCTCGTTGTCTTTCATCTTTACCAACTCCAACTCGCTTCTAAGAGTTTGCAAATGTGCCTTTTGGACTCGATCCGCTCCTAAGTACCGAACCCGAATCGACTCCCAAACATCCTTTGCATCTTTGTGTTTAGAAACCTGCAAAAGAATGTCTTCAGGTAGAGTTTGAAAAATTATAGCTTTTGTGGTATAATTTTTCTTTTCATCACCGGATGCTCCCGTGACCGGATCAAGCAAGTCCCACAACCCGTATACTCTTAGTATCATCTCCATCAAGATCACCCATGACGTATAGTTCGTCTCGGTCAGTTTAGGACATTGGAGGGTCACATTACCTTGCTCACGAACCGTAACCGCACATGTGTTTTCTGCCATTTCTTGCTTAAATCTTTCTGTCTTGCTCTTTTCTGCTTCTATTTCTTGCTGATCTTTCTTTA
Organism: Ambrosia trifida; assembly: GCA_028751855.1. Lineage (NCBI taxonomy): Eukaryota > Viridiplantae > Streptophyta > Magnoliopsida > Asterales > Asteraceae > Ambrosia > Ambrosia trifida. The sequence continues at coordinate 53,336,810 of CM054131.1, forward strand.
ATCTTGGCGCCTCTTGCTATACCTGATGCGCGGTTGCAGGCATCATGTTTATTTGCATGTTTTGTATAGTTTTGAGTCGTTTAGATAGTATTTTTATTAGTTTTAGGTATGTACTCTATTATTTTAGTATTGTATATATTTTATTACTTTTTGGTTGTTTTTACTATTAATTTATTTATTTTATATTTTTGGTAGGTGATCGTATGGAGCGGGACTAAAACAGTACAAATTATATTCGAGACCCGAACACCCGAGTCTAGAGCACAGGGTCATAATACCATTAATAATAATAATAATAATAATAATAATAATAATAATAATAATAATAATAATAATAAATTTGACATAAATGGCCCAAGGCCCATTTCTACGAAAGAAAAATAAGACCTGCTTCTTATTATGAAGGGGTAATTAGCTTTTAAAGTGGGAGGCCGCATATTATCTTGGAGGCGACAATTTATATTTAGAGGAGAGAGCAGATCGCATTTTTTCTTGGGGGGGAAGAAAGAAGTTCGCACAGAGGAGGGCACGGAAGTAGGAGACAAGAATATTTTTTTTTGAAGAAGAAGAGGGATCCAACTTTTGAGGCATCAAGCTCTATGGCCATGCTTGGCTAATCCCTTTGTGTCACATTAGGGATGTAAACTTTTGAAGATCTAGGGTTAAACAAATTGGGTATTGTTCTTAAACTATTGTTTTATGTTTTTGTGTGTTTGAATTAACTGTGTTGAATTGTGATTAACCTTATGTTGAACTCATTTTAGTTAATTGATCTTGTGCCAATTTCTAATGATATGAACATGGTTCCTTGCTTTAACACAAACATAGGATTGTATGTTCTAGGTAATGAAGTGTAATTTATTCTATCTTCGATATTGATAAAATTTGACACCTAAGCCTATCGAGCAATCACTCCGTTAACACCAATCACATTACTATTGTTTACCCATTTGTGAAATCCCTAGTATTCAATTGTTGAAACCCTAGTGTGATCTTTTTAATTAAAATTGTTTACAATCTATATTACTTTTTTTATTCTTATAATTTCAATTCAAGTCCAGTATAATAAACGAAACTTTAAAATCAAATTCTTAAATGAACAAGGCACAAGCTTCATAATTTTTCTAGCATCTTCATAAGAAATACCATTTAATCAACTAAAATATTATCCACTAACCACACGCTCCTCTGGATTCGATACCCTACTTACCCTAGCTACCTAGGTTAATTAGGTTTTGCATGACCCGTAACGACCGGCTCATCAAATGGCGCCGTTGCCGGGGAGCTAGTGCGCTTAGTGTTTAGAGATTAGTTGATTTTGTGATAATCTGTTTAAGTGTTTGTTTGGTTTATTCTCTATTTTTTTCTTTATTACGCGGGTGTGTTACTTGTGCAGTTTACAGGTAGTGCATGCGTACAAGACATTCGGGGAGGACATCTCCTTTAGTGTTTGAACCAGAAATTGAAAGAGTAGCAAGAAGAAACCGACAACACCGGTTAGAGGAGCCGATTCCTTCTAACCCTCAATCACCACTTACACACCAAACCTTGTCTTTTGGAACCATCCAAATGGCCACTTCAAATCAAAACCGTCGTTCGGGTGAAAACCGTATACCACCCACTCCACCACATCCAAACCGAACCCAACACCCACAACAACACCCACCTCCTCAATCAAACTATAACCAAATTCCCAACACCCGAAATGTCAATCAAGGCCCCTCTGTATCAAACCGTGGCAATCCCACATTTGACCATGTGAACAGATTTAATGAAGCAAGATATGATGACCTTGAGGATAATATTGAAGAACTGAGAGGAAATATCAACGATGATGAACCATTTAGTGTTCCAAGTTATCAGTCATCAGAGTGAGTCAGTGTTCACACGTATCATTCGGGGGAAGATGAACAGTCAGAAAGGGAGTATAATGAAGAAGAAGATGGTTGGGGGTATGGCAATGGTAATGGTAGTCATGAAGATGAAGAAGACCACCAAAGTGATCATCACTCCAATGTGGGTGCACACCAAAATGTGGGAAATGAAGGGTACTATAATCATGACTTTGTCAATCGACCGAGGCAAAACCCAAGAGGGCACCGAAATCATCAGGGTAATTATTATCGGGATGCACATTATGTTGGTCAAGCAAATAGAAGACCCCCTGTGAGAAGGCAACAGAGAGAAGAAGAGGTTGATGCACCGCGAAGAAGGCCTCATGTTCCAATGCAAGGGGTTAATAGTCGGTTTAGACCACTTGCCTCCGAGAATGAATCACCCATTGTACCTCCACCTGCAGGAAGAAGATCTTTCGATTGTAAACCGAACTATATCAACATTCTTCCTCATTTTCATGGGATGGCTACTGAAGACCCATACGATCATCTTTCTGAATTCAAAGCAATGTGCGGTACTATGGGAGGTCACAATTTCTCCTTAGATGAAGTTCAGTTAAGGTTGTTCCGGTTCTCCCTCAAGGATAAGGCAAAGACTTGGTTTCTCACTTTGGGTATGTTTGGCAAGGAGCTTTTAAGAGCTTTTAGGAGCTTCAAGCTTCAAGCTTTTAAGAAAAAGCTCCTACTTAATAAAAAGCCTTGTTTGGTTGAAGGGGCTAGAAGCTTTTAGGTTAGAGAAAAAGCTCTACAGTGAAAAGCTACTAGTAGTAGCTTTTAAGAAAAAGCTCTACTAGCTACAAGCTTTTAGTTAGTAAATGACACAAATACCCATTCTATTTTAAAAATAAAATAAAAACTTCTTTAAAATATTTTAATTATGACCATTTTGGTCATTTTATACATTTTATTAAAAGCTCCAGCTACTCTGCCAAACACCAAAATATATTTAAAAAGCTTCCAGCTAACAGCTTCCAGCTATCAGCTTGCAGCTACCAGCTTGCAGCTTGCAGCTTCCAGCTACCAGCCTCCAGCTAGTTTTGCCAAACATACCCTTTGCCTGCACACAGCATCTATACTTGGGGAGATATGCAACAGGTATTCTTGGATGAGTATTACCCTAGTTTCAAGACGGATGGGGCTCGATTAGAGATTCGTTCCTTTCAACAATTACAAGGGGAACCACTTCATGAAGCCTTCACTCGTTTTAAAGAATTGATTCGGAAATGCCCACATCACAACATCGAATTATGGGAATTGGTTAATAGTTTTGTGAACGGGTTGAGCAAAGAGGAAAGGAAATACCTAAAGTCCACTAGCAATGGGACTTTATTATCTAACCCGGAGCAAGAAGATTGGGATTTTTTGGAGAGAATGAGTAAGAACTCCAAAGCTGAAGAATCCGCAGACAGAAGAACCAAACACCCCATTTCAAAGTCTCTTTCAGATGTGGATACCAATGCAAAAGACCGAATTGCTACTTTGGAAAGAGAATTGGCTCGTATGAAGAAAAGGGAAGTATCATTGGGGCCATATGCGGTGTGTGGAGTATGTAACGAAATGGGTCATAAAACTGACGAGTGCCCGGAAAATTCGGTTCAAGAAACTGCTGATGTAAATCAAGTGTATGGAGGGGAAAAGAAATATGACATGAACTCCAACACTTATCATCCAGGTTTAAGGAACCATCCTAATTTCAGGTATGGTAATGCTTCAAATCAGATGAATCCGAATTTTCAATCAAACACTCAAGGGGGTAACCAAGGTGGATCATATCAGAACCGCCAAGGTAACTATAATCAAGGTGGTGGTTATCAAAGAAACTATAATCAAGGTGGTAATTATCAAAGAGGGTTTAATCAAGGTGGTTCGTCAAGCAATCAAGGTGGAGGTGATGAGTCCTTGAGTTCAAAGTTGGATGCACTAATGAATATGATGAAGGACTCCAACAATGATATCAAGGAAATGAAGAAGGTGAATGAGGTGAGAGATAAGTCTCACGAGGCCTTAGCTAAACAAGTGGGGCAACTAGCGGAAGAAATGGCTCAATTGAGAGGAAGCACGGGGAAGCTTCCTAGCGATACCACTATCAACCCGCAACATCAAGGTTCGAGCTCAAAGAACAATCACAATGCTCCAATTAATAAGGTAACTGTTCTTCGTAGTGGTAAAACTGTTAATAATAAAATTGATGATAAAAGTGAGCCACCACCACCCCAATTTGTCGAAGGGGTGGTGGAAGATGTGAGTGATGAAAGTGAAAGTGAGGAGGAAACGGGTAAAAATAAAAGTAAAAAGTTTTTTGATAAACCAAAACCCGTTGAAAATGAACAAGTTCCCAACACTAAGGAAAAGGGTATGGAGGGTAATACCATCCCTTATCCCGATGCATTGTTGGAGCCATCTAAAAAAGTGGTTAAAAGAAGAGGCCCACAACAGGAAGAGTTATGGGAAATTTTTAAACAAGTAAAAATTAATTTACCACTTTTAGATGCAATCAAACAAGTTCCTTCTTATGCAAAGTATTTGAAAGATTTGTGTACCCAAAAGAGAATTCACAAAATTCCAAAGAAAATTGATTTAACCGAAAATGTGAGTTCTATTCTTCCGGGTTCACTCCCACCAAAGTTGCAAGATCCGGGGGCGCCCATCATATCCATTCAAGTTGGAGAATTTAAAATGACACGGGCACTCTTGGACCTTGGAGCTAGTGTAAGTATCTTACCGGGTAGTCTTTATGACCAGTACGAATTTGGTCCACTTCAGGAGTCTAACACCACCGTGGTGTTAGCTGACTTGACTCCTAAACTACCCCGTGGGATGGTTACTGATGTGATAGTAAAAGTTGAAGATTTTTATTATCCGGTGGACTTTTTAGTACTTGATTATGTTTCCATGGACCTAACCAAACAACCAACAGTTATACTAGGTCGACCATTTTTGGCCACAGCCAATGCTCAAATTAACTGCAAAACGGGCACGCTTGACATGACCTTTGGTAACCGTAGGTTTCGGTTAAATGTTTTTTCAAATGGGACTAACCCTCTAGTCAATGATGAATGCTATATGGCGGACATTGTTGACGAGTGCATACCTCTATACGACACCGTTGTAGACGAGGAAAGCACAATAGAGGAGTGTTTTATGTTTAACAGGTTACAGGTGGAGATATTGAAGAGCATGGAAGAGGAGGAAAAGACTCAAGAAGCGATGGCGGTACAGGAAGGAAGACCACCATGGACTCATCAAGTGGAGAGTCTTCCAGATCACATTGATACAAAATTGAAGCCATCTTTAGTTGAGCCACCACAAGTGGAACTGAAGGAGTTGCCTAAGCATTTAAAATATGCTTATGTTGGTGAAGGCAACACGCTCCCGGTGATTATTGCATCAAACTTAACCAAGGAACAAGAAGAGAAATTGATGACAGTACTGGTGACCCATAGAGCTGCTATTGGGTGGACTGTGGCGGATTTGAAAGGCATTAGTCCGTCAATTGTGATACACAAAATCATCATAGATGAGAAAGTGATTCCTGCAAGAGATGCTCAAAGGAGGTTAAATCCTAACATGCGGGAGTTTGTGAAGAAAGAAGTGCTTAAGTGGTTAGACGCGGGTATCGTTTACCCAATTTCAGATAGCCAGTGGGTTAGTCCAACTCAAACCGTTCCAAAGAAGGCAGGTATTCAAGTCGTGAAAAACGACTCAGGTGAGGAGGTAGCCACCCGGCCGGTAACCGGGTGGCGCATTTGTATTGATTATAGGAAGTTAAATGCTGCAACTTCCAAAGACCATTTTCCTTTACCTTTTATTGACCAAATTGTTGAGAAATTGGCCGGACAAAAATTTTATTGTTTTCTGGATGGGTATTCGGGATACAATCAAATTGCTATTCATCCTGAGGATCAACAAAAGACTACATTTACTTGCCCATATGGCACATTCGCATTTAGGCGAATGCCATTTGGTCTTTGTAATGCCCCTGCCACCTTTCAAAGGTGTATGATGAGTATCTTTTCAGATATGGTGGGGGAGTCATTGGAAATCTTTATGGATGATTTTTCTATTTTTGGGTCATCATTTGAGTCTTGCCTAAGTCAATTAGAAAAAGTTTTGCAAAGATGTGTGGAAACGAATTTGGTCTTGAGTTGGGAGAAAAGCCACTTTATGGTCCAAGAAGGGATAGTATTGGGTCATATTGTGTCAAGCCGTGGGATTGAGGTTGATCATGCTAAAATTCAAGTTATATCAACATTACCTCATCCCACAAATATTAAAGGGATTCGATCATTTTTGGGGCATGCGGGGTTTTATAGGAGGTTCATTAAAGGTTTTAGTGATATTACAAAACCCTTATGTGCATTGTTACTAAAAGATGCTCCATTCGAGTTTAATGAAAAATGTGTCGAGGCTTTTGATATGTTGAAAAAGAAATTGATTGAGGCCCCAATTTTGCAATCACCTAATTGGTCTTTACCTTTTGAAATTATGTGTGATGCGAGTGGGTACGCGGTTGGGGCCGTGTTGGGTCAACGGGTAGATAGGAAACCCGTTGCTATATACTACGCAAGTAAGACTCTTTCGGAAGCACAATTAAATTATACTACTACCGAAAAAGAGCTACTAGCAGTGGTATATGCTCTAGACAAATTTTGGTCTTATGTGTGGGGTAGCAAAATTATTATTTATACTGATCATAGTGCTGCCAGGTACTTAATGGATAAGAAGGATGCTAAGCCCCGGTTAATAAGATGGATACTCTTATTGCAAGAGTTTGATGTGGAGATCCGTGACAAGAAGGGCACGGAGAATGTGGTTGCAGACCATTTGTCTAGACTGATGATTGAGGAGGAAGACTCAACGAATGAAATTAATGAGTCATTCCCAGATGAGCACTTGTTAGCTGTTTCGACATTACCTTGGTTTGCTAATATTGTTAATTTTCTGGTGACAGGTACAATGCCGGAACATTGGGTAAGGAAGAAGAGGCTCCACCTTTTGTCCCAAGTGAAACATTACATTTGGGATGATCCTGACCTGTTTAGAGTGGGAGCGGATCAAATCATTCGAAGATGCATCCCGGATGAGGAGATCATGAGTGTGTTGAAGCACGTGCACTCTTATGCATGTGGAGGACATTTCAGTGGCCAAAAAACGGGTCACAAGGTTTTGTCTAGTGGGTTGTATTGGCCAACAATCTTTAAGGATTCATTTGAGTATGCTAGAAATTGCCTACATTGCCAACAATTAGGAAGCATCTCAAGACGTGATGAAATGCCAATGCAACCCATAATGGTTGTTGATGTGTTTGATGTATGGGGAATTGATTTCATGGGACCATTTCCCAATTCATTTGGTAATCTATACATTTTGGTGGCAGTAGATTATGTCTCTAAATGGGTTGAAGCTATTGCCACCAAAACCAATGACCATATCGTTGTTTGCAATTTCATTCAAACACATATTTTTTCAAGGTTCGGGTTACCTCGCACAATTATAAGTGATGGGGGATCTCATTTCAAAAACCGGAAATTTGGAAAATTGCTTAAGCGATATGGTGTTGATCATAGGATTGCCACCCCATATCATCCACAAACTAGTGGACAAGTTGAGGTTTCCAATAGGCAAATCAAAGAAATTTTACAAAAAACGGTTCGTGCGGACCGAAAGGATTGGTCAACAAAGCTAGATGATGCTTTATGGGCCTACCGCACAGCCTACAAAACACCTATTGGAACAACTCCTTATCGATTAGTATATGGTAGAGATTGTCATCTCCCTGTTGAATTAGTTCACCGGGCATATTGGGCTATAAAAAAGGTTAATTTGAGTTATGATGATGCAGGTCGAGAGAGGAAACTCAAGCTGTGTGAGTTGGAAGAGTTAAGGGATGAAGCTTACGATATTGCGTCAAAATACAAGGATCAAATGAAAAGAGCTCATGACGCGAAGATTCGTAAGAAGGAATTCGAAGTGGGTCAAAAAGTTTGGCTCTATAACTCCAAGTTAAAGCTCTTCCCTGGGAAGCTCAAGAGTAAGTGGAATGGCCCGTACATAATAACGCGGGTTGGAAAGCTTGGCGAGGTGGACATTGAGGACCCAAAAGATGGGTCGAAGCAAACCGTGAATGGGCATCGTCTAAAGCCTTACGTGGAACAGCTCACGGAGCACGGTAACATTGTCGAGTTGGTAAGCTTCTTAGAGGGCTTACCAACCTATGAAATCAATTAAAAATGCAGGTGCTAGCTCCCATCCCAGGTACGTATTCTAATTGTAGTATTGGGGACAATACTAATTTTTTTTTTCGGGGGGTGGGAAGCGTAGTTGTAAAAGTGTACAATTTTTATATAGGTAAACCTTAACTCTAAAAAAAAAAAAAAAAAAAAAGGTATGATTCTTGTATAGTTTGTATATTTATTTATTTTGTTTTATTTTTCTTTTATTTTTAGTTAGTATTTTGAGTCTATTTTGATTTATGGGAATGCTTTGAGTTTAACTTGCAATCAGATAACTTGCCTGTACTTAATCTCCATTCAGGCGAGGTAAATCTGTACACCATCGGTGTATCAGGCATCCCAAAATTTTACGTTTTTATTTTTCTTTGAGTCTTAGTTCAGGTTTGTCTATCGGCCGTGAATGAAATGCTATACGGTTCGATTGGGAGGAATTCCAAAGACTCATACGCGCACTGCCTATATCCAGGGGAGTCTGTTCCTTTTACTCTTGTATTTTATTTTTATTTCTACTTTATTTTATTCCTAGCTCACATTGAGGACAATGTGTCGTTCAAGTGTGGGGGTGGGGAAATTTCGTTTTTATTTATTTTTGTGTCTTAAAAAAAGAAAAAAAAAGTTGTGTTTAAAAAATAAAAAAAAAAATTTGAAAAAAATTTGAAAATTAAAAATGTCTTGAAAATTGTTCCTACAAAAAAAAAAAAAAAAAAAAAACATTCTAATCAGGCATAAAAGCAGCTCTTTCGGTACATACCAGTTGTTTCTTGATTGTTTTGGCAGTAGATCCTTAGTCATGGTCTAATTTGTGGAAAAGTAGTATGAACCGTTTTCAGCAGGTGTTTTTAAGAAAAAAGTTTAGAATTGTCTGACTAGATTTAACAAGCTATTGGTAATAAATGCATGCACATATCGGTAACCCATTTCCCCACTTTTGTGAGATCTTGAGCCTACTAGATGGTAGATTGACTTATATATATATATTTTCATTTCTTGAGAGTAGGCCAGATGTTTCTCTGTTGCAGAACTTGTGTGATTTGATACATGCCGAGGTTGTAGACTATATATGCACATAGATGATAAAGGCAATTTAGGATTCCCTTTTTCGTTTGATACCCGTGTATTTGTTTACGTGATTAACCTGTTTACCAACAATATTACCCCTAGTAGCCATGTTGAGCCTTTACCTATTCGTTTGTTAAACCCAAATCAGTTTCTTGAACCGACCTTTTGTGTCACGAGTGTTACTTGACAATCTAAGTGTAGTTATTATGATGTTTAGTATTTATACGCTAAAAAAAAAAAATCAGTCAATTCATGAGGCCGATATACCAAAGTAGGTGATTGAAAAAAAAAAAAAATTGTGAGTATTATGTAATATGGGTTGAAAATAACCCACAGTTTTGGTTATTGTGTTTAGTATGAATAAAAGATTGTCATGGGTCGGTACGTGTCTTCGTTTTAGCCACTTATTAGCCAAATCTATCCGACCTTTACCCTAAGCCCAAAACCCGTAAGTCCTTTAGATATGTGCATTGCCTACAGTTGAGGTGTGATTGTCATATAAGCCTATGATAACAGAGTTGCATACTTGGTTTTTGAGTGATTAATACTAGCGCATTACATGCTAGTCCAGATATTAAACCGAGTGGAGTGAAAAATTGTGAGGGGTGTGTTGCATGAAAATAAAAACCGGAAGCATGTTAGCTTTAGTCGGGTAAATTCTGTTTTTAAATGGAAATCAATTTGACTTGCTGAATTAACACATCTAATGCTGATCTATAAATGGGGAATGACTTTGGACCTTAGCTAAGGTATGATGGGGCGACTGGGTTGCTAGTCTGTGATAATGTCTTGAGCAGAGTGTATATAATTTTTTCGAGACGAAAAAAAGATAAGTGTGGGGGTGTGATGCGCGGTTGCAGGCATCATGTTTATTTGCAAGTTTTGTATAGTTTTGAGTCGTTTAGATAGTATTTTTATTAGTTTTAGGTATGTACTCTATTATTTTAGTATTGTATATATTTTATTACTTTTTGGTTGTTTTTACTATTAATTTATTTATTTTATATTTTTGGTAGGTGATCGTATGGAGCGGGACTAAAACAGTACAAATTATATTCGAGACCCGAACACCCGAGTCTAGAGCACAGGGTCATAATACCATTAATAATAATAATAATAATAATAATAATAATAATAATAATAATAATAATAATAATAATAATAATAATAAATTTGACATAAATGGCCCAAGGCCCATTTCTACGAAAGAAAAATAAGACCTGCTTCTTATTATGAAGGGGTAATTAGCTTTTAAAGTGGGAGGCCACATATTATCTTGGAGGCGACAATTTATATTTAGAGGAGAGAGCAGATCGCATTTTTTCTTGGGGGGGGGGGGGGAAGAAAGAAGTTCGCAGAGAGGAGGGCACAGAAGTAGGAGACAAGAATATTTTTTTTTGAAGAAGAAGAGGGATCCAACTTTTGAGGCATCAAGCTCTATGGCCATGCTTGGCTAATCCCTTTGTGTCACATTAGGGATGTAAACTTTTGAAGATCTAGGGTTAAACAAATTGGGTATTGTTCTTAAACTATTGTTTTATGTTTTTGTGTGTTTGAATTAACTGTGTTGAATTGTGATTAACCTTATGTTGAACTCATTTTAGTTAATTGATCTTGTGCCAATTTCTAATGATATGAACATGGTTCCTTGCTTTAACACAAACATAGGATTGTATGTTCTAGGTAATGAAGTGTAATTTATTCTATCTTCGATATTGATAAAATTTGACACCTAAGCCTATCGAGCAATCACTCCGTTAACACCAATCACATTACTATTGTTTACCCATTTGTGAAATCCGTAGTATTCAATTGTTGAAACCCTAGTGTGATCTTTTTAATTAAAATTGTTTACAATCTATATTACTTTTTTTATTCTTATAATTTCAATTCAAGTCCAGTATAATATACGAAACTTTAAAATCAAATTCTTAAATGAACAAGGCACAAGCTTCATAATTTTTCTAGCATCTTCATAAGAAATACCATTTAATCAACTAAAATATTATCCACTAACCACACGCTCCTCTGGATTCGATACCCTACTTACCCTAACTACCTAGGTTAATTAGGTTTTGCATGACCCGTAACGACCGGCTCATCAATACCTTGCTGCGTCTTGCTTCAACTTGCTACCAGTCGACTGGTTTTAACCAATCGTTTCACTTGCTACTTGCTTTCTTGCTCACGAATTGATTACATGAATCAGTGTTGTAATTGCTTCGTGTGAACCCCTGGTGTGAGCCTAGGGCTCTGATACCAAATTTTGGTTTTAGGCCCAAGATAACACACAACAAATCTCACGTATGTATATGATAATAAAAGAAAAGATTATGTGTTGCTTTGATATGGATATGAAGAGATTACTTGAAAAGAGTTTAGAAAGAAATGAAAAGCTACATTTTATTGAATAAAATAACAAGCTATAAATAGCCTTTACAAAAGTAACGTAAACCATGAAAATAGCAACAAAATAGTACTTCACCTAAGGAGCCGGATAAGTGATGACCCACTCTTTTCTTTAACGTACACATTCTCAGCAAAGAATCCGGTAAACCCTTAACCAACTTTAACTTTGACTTAGTAGACTTATTCAAACTGAAAATACTGCACAATAATAAACAAAAATACACAAACAAACTACCAAATACCCTGCTAACTTATTTGACCCGTGACCCGTTTAGCCTGACCTATCAAGATTATCCAACATAGTGAAAAGTTATTAAAGGTATGGTAACACTATACATAATTTAATCAAGTTATGGTTATAGAAGATAATTTAAAGTACTCTATTTGCAGAATCACCAAATAAATTGTGTAAAACACAATGTAGCAAATCTTTTACATGTTATGGTCACAAAGAAACTGTTTAATTTCCAAGAATTGGGTTTACAGTATTATGTGTGGGTAACTCTCTTCCAAATAACACAAATCTTATTAAATTGAGTAATCAACCCGAGCGTGCCAACTTTGTTTTCTCGTAATCTTCCCTGAATGCTTTGTTATCATTCCACTGCTCCATGAACTCTTCGACCTAACATTATAAGCCATTAACATGTGATTGTTACTAAAATATTCCACCAAGTACGTTACATAAAATTTCAAGATCGATAAGTGGCATTTTGATCATCATTTTTCATTTAATGTTACCTGCGTATCACATGCTTGTTTTAGTCCTACCACATCTCCTTTTAGTGCAAGCTCGTTTAATTGTCTCATTAGTAATTGATTCTCACAGCAATATGAGGTCTAAGTATAAAACATAAAAGTTAATTAGTATCTCCATGGAGTTTATGAATATCATTATGTTACCAATATGGAAAATGTATACTTTACAATACCAATTCTTTCTTTTGCCCTCCTAGCTTGTAACCACGTTTATAGGCTTCGTTTCTCTTAATGTTAACATTTTTAATCTCTTTCTCTAAAGAACTAATGTTCTTTCTCACATGTTCCAACTCTGCTTTAAGTCGCGTAACTTTAGCTTTACGCCCAATTATTTTTCTTTTTACTTGCTCAAGTTCCTCCAACCGAATCTAACAAAAGATATAGTTTATTACATATTATTGATCAAAAAACTACTACCAAAAAGTATCATCTTACTTTTAAAGTGTGCTTCGTATTTCCCTTCACTTTCCTATCCAGCCATGCCATTCTTTTCAACGGGTGAGCATTATAAGGTTCAGGTTCTGGTGCGTTGTCGACTGTCTCCTTGAAATTGCTTATTTCTTGATGGATCTTCATTTCATCTACCCGTTTCTTCTTCCTATGTTGTATACTTTGAGCCATGCTATTGATCTTTAAATGATAAAAGGTAATGTTAAATTGAAGAAACTAGATTTGCCTTCATAAGACTATCACGAGTAAAAGGTGTTAAATGTACTTACAAACACACACATTCGGTCACCTCATTTGCACATAATCAGCACTTTTGACATTTTGTTTTTAGTCCATTTTCTATTGTTGTATTATTAAACATATATAAATATATCAATTGAATCCAATTAAATTAAATAAGCATAACTAGTTCATTTTATACTACTAATTTATTTTCTTTCTTAACGTTAAGAAGGTTTAGTTTGAAATTTAATTTTTAGTTTTTACATACTACAGAAAAAAGAAAACAAATTTCAGAGTTTTCATTGCACTACTAGAAAAACACCCTTCCTTGACATTCATTTTATGACATACATGTATTTAATGACATAAAAAAGTGTATGTCATAAAAAAGTGTCATCTTTAATAAAAACTATTAAATTCTTGACGTTTTTCTCTGCGTGTCAACAATTTCCGTCATAAACTAAAAAAGCATGACAATAAACACAAATTAATGTCATAATTTTGTGTCATGAAAATTTGAATTCCCTCCACTCTCCTCACGCCTCCCCATAAACCCTCCCCTCTCTCTCTCTCACAACAAAACACAAAGATCTGCTGCCTCTCTCCCCCTAAACCTAAATTCTTCTTCATCAATAACAAAATCCTAAACACAAATCCCTTGCATAAACAACAAATCTGTATAAACATAACATAAACAACAAATCTCTCTGCAAATTAGGGCTTTCCTCTTCTTCTTCTTCTTCAACAAATTCCTTTGCACCCAACAATAATGGATCGTGATGCAATGCTGACGTCAATGCTCCCCACTCCATGGAAACAACAATCATCGGAGTCACTTACAACGGCGGCGTTATCCTCGGCACCGATTCCCGTACTAGCACCGGTAATTACCGACATGTTTCTGTCCCCCTGTTTGTTGTTTTAATTGGTCATATGTTTTGTGTGTTGAGTTTATGATTAAACGTTTGGTTATTTCAGGGTTGTATGTGGCTAATAGGGCGTCTGATAAGATCACACAGTTGACTGATAATGTTTACATCTGTCGCTCTGGATCGGTAATTCATTCAATACTTGAAAAGTTTGAAACTTTACTTTTGATTGTAGGTTAAGTTGTGAACACAAATATCAGGGTATTTTACGATGAAGGGTTGGTGTTGGTTTTGTTGATGTCTAATAATGTGTGCCCAAAAAGAAATTGTGAAATTGTGCAACCAACAAAAGAAAGAACATTAAAGAGGTTAGCTTCTAGGGTTTCTGGCTATGGGTAATGGCCTTATGGGATTTCTTTTTCAGGAATACCTCTTTAGTTTATTGACTTATTACTAGCTACAAGTTTAAGCTTTCCTTCATTATTTTTCTCATTGTATTAGACCAGTGTTGGGTAAAAGCTGTCTGTATACTTGTTTAGTTGGTTTAGTTTTGGGTCCTATAAAGTTTATAAATGTTGTTTTTAATTGGACTTTAAACTGGTTTAAAGTTTAAACTAGTGAAACTGGACCTGAACTTGTTGTTTTTGTGCTTTGAATAAATCATCATGAGTCTTTTGGCACTTTGGACGTGCTAACTAGTGTAACTTATTAACTGCCAATTGTTCTTCTCTGTTTATGAGAGCTTAGTTTTCTCAAGTCTCAAAATCGATTTCTTTAAACTTTGTTCTCTAAATAAAAACTCCCTAATTCTAAGTCTCTCTATTTATTCATTTGATTAGCTCAATGGTTCTTGTCATGTGATTGAACGTCTTGTGAGTTTTGAACAGTTTGGGTCATGTTCTTAGTTTCTTTAATCTTTGGGTAATATTATATTTCTTTTTCTAAGGGATTGAGACTTGAACAATGTGCTTCTAAATTCTCCACTTTCCCATTTTCTATGCTATTACTGTAATAAAGTTGAAAATTCTTTATACTGCTGTAGATTAGTTTTTGCTGCACAGTTTTTTTTTCTTTCGTAAATGAAGAAGTGTTTTGCATGTTGAGAAATCAATTTACTTGTAGGCTAGCGCAACTGCGCAAGTTGTACACCTTTGCCTTTTTTTTTAGAAAATTATAGTATTGGAAGTTTTCAATTTTTGAAATAAAATGAATTGGGAGGTTTTCCAGTTCTTCTCTGACATGTTTGATCATTCAATCCCCTTTCATTTGGAAACAAATATAACCCTGATGGCCTGATCTATCTGGCTACCTATTAATAGTTTGGAATTTCCACCTTTGATTTATAAGCCTGCACATAAGTTTCAATTTCAGCCATTATGAGGTTTTGGCTCGGCAAAATGGATCAGCACAATGGTTAATGTTTTGCAGGATCTGGCTCCAGTTACTTATATGGGTTCTTTGATCAAGCATGGAAGGAGGGCATGACAAAGGAAGAAGCTGAGGTAACTTCAATTTTATATTGTATTACAAAATGCCTATAAAAATATGCCTAGTTATCTCTCTGCTTGGTAATGAGTAATATCACACATACATTTATTAAGAGACAGTATTATTTCAGAGCTAAGTTATATCCATTTTTTGTTTTGGTGCAACAACTGGTGGTGAAGGCTGTTTCACTTGCCATAGCACGAGATGGTGCTAGTGGGGGCGTTGTTCGCACTGTCACTGTAAGTTCCCTTTAATACATTATACATCTGGTTACAAATGGCAATTTTGACGCAATTTATAATTGGGTTGATTTGGATTATGCTTTATCTCTTAACTGTTCTATCCAATACAAAGATATTAGCTTTAACGGAATTGGAGTGAGCAGTGTGAGATTTCCCCTTGTGCATTTTTCATGCATAAATTCTCAAAAAAATAATAATAAATAAATAATTAAATAGCTAGATAGTTATTGATCGCACTATATTGTTTAGAAAAAAAACTTTTATTCAAATTGCTGTCTGCCAACTGATCGAATATTTTTTTGTTTATGATTGTTTCTTTATAGATCAACTCAGAGGGGGTTACAAGGAACTTCTACAAGGAAAAAAACTTTTATTCAACTCTGCTGAATTAATGGATGCTTTTGATACAATGAAGGTAACATATTTTTGTGATGTGGAGACTTAAGTAATTAAAAGTGCATACCAAATCATGAATATGATCATATAGTGAGACTTGTTTTTAGTTTTCGAATTTGCTCACTATCTAGTAGCATATTTTTTTTATTTCTTTGGCTCAACACTTGCTTGAAAATAAAATAACAAATAGAACTAGAAAAAAAGCTTGCTTAAAATCAGCTTGTTTGAGAACGAGCGTGCTGGCTCGACTCGGTTTATAAATGAGTCGAGCCCAAGCGTAGGTAAACTCGCTCGTTAGGAGGTGCGAAACTGTATTTTTCTAGCGTCTAATAACCTTCCGACGTGCTCGTTTGAATGGTGTAACTGGGTGCCGAAGAAAGTGTGTATGGTAGCATGGAGGGCTTTTTTGGACAGATTACCGACTGCTAATGGGCTGATTAAACGTAATATACAGGTTGAAACGCCGGTGTGCAGGATTTGTGATTTAGTTGCCGAGTCCGCGGACCACTTGTTTACCGGTTGCCTGGCGTTTTTGGATGTCTGTCAGTGTTTGTTTGCTTGGTGCAATGTCCCGAATCCCATTGTTTTTCATGTCTGGGATCTATTGAAGCTTCATCATACGGCACAGAATGGGACTCGTTCCAAGAAGGCGTTTTATGGGGTGATTCTTACGGCTTTGTGGAGCATATGGCGGGCTAGGAATGATTAGATTTTCAACCAAAAGCAAGGTACGGCTCGGAAAATTATGGAGGAAATAAGAGTTACGGCTCGTTCCAACTGTTTTTCCTGACTTGTATAAATTGGCAAAATATAAAAACACACTGGTTCAGGGGAAATTCAATGGTAGTGCAGGTTGGTCTGTTAATTGGGTCAAGGAGTCGGCTTCCTCATCAGAGTTAAGGCAGCTGCAGGACATGATGGAGCATCTGTCCAGGGTTGCGCTTAATGGAACTCTGGATAGTTGGAGGTGGACTAGTAACGGAGGTAATAACTTCACGGTTCAGGATATTCGACGCTCTCGACTAATGTATACGCTCCTGTAAAAGATAAGTGATGTGTGTGTTAAGATTTAGTTTCCAAGGTGCTAAGAATTAGTTTTGTTGTCAATGCATGTTTATGTTAAACTGGATACTTCGACGCTCTCGACTAATGTATTAAATTTATTGTTGTCTCAGGTTGGGGGAGGAGCGGTTTATTACGTGGATGAGGACATGGATGTCATTCGCGAAGAATGGTCAAGTTACGCCGCGATATTTATTTTCAAGTGATAAAGGCAACGTAATGTCGATACATATATTTTTGTAAATGTTAAACGTTGTATCGGATTAGTTTGTAATTAGATAAATATGGATTATATAATGAAATGATGTTTTTGTTATTAGTTTGCTAATTATTTTGCATATAATAAAATGAAAATAAATCAAGGAGGGTAAATATGTAATTTTAAAGAATTTTTTTTTTAGATATTCATGACACGCAAAGAACGTCATAAAATGTGTCGTTAAAAACTGTCATAAAAATGTGTGTCATTAAAAAGTGTCATAACGCGTGTCAATAAATTCTGTCATAAATGTGTGTCATAAACAGATGACACGCGAAAATATGTCATGTTAAATTTATGACACCGCCATCCTTGACATTCTTTTTCCTGTCATCAGACCCCTTTCTTGACACGCAATGCGTGTCAAGAAAGGGCTTTTTTCTAGTAGTGTTGACAGTTTGCGATTAAAAAAAAAAAAACAATTCACTTAAACATACCATATCATTTAGTTCTTGTGTACCACATGATGTTATCCCAATGGATTTCTTTGAACATAAAAGTTGTTCCTCAACTTGTTGCACATACTCCATGTCCATCCTCCCTTTCTTCATCAGTCGTTTCTGACAACGTTTTGGACCCTGTCGTATCATTGTTCGAGCATCTTTTTGCGGCAAATGAAAAAAACCAGTTGTACTTGGTTCAAGCATAAATGGCAAGATATGCTGGATTCCATGTTGATGATCATAGTGTTCAAGAAACTTAACATCCTGCGTCTTACATTTTAGGACTTCATCAAGCTGCTCAAACTCCATTATTTTCTGTTTTATTTGATTCTCATTTGCCTGTTAACCAGAGTACATCAAGAAAACATATTTTATGACCAACACACAAATATATACTATGAACACTCAAATCAATCTATATGTTTACCTTCAGATTAGCTATTTCTTCATTGATGCTATATTGAGCAAGATGATATTGCGTGTCAGCCTCTTCTTTTTCGTGTTCCTCATGACAAGGACGAAACTTGACGATATAAAACAAACGAATATGTTTTCCCATGACCCTCAATGACATCTAAGCTTACAAGAAATGGGAATTTGCAAAGAATATAATTATACTTTAATCTGATTCTAGGTGATGAGTTTATGGTTCAGAGATCTTAATGTTACTTATATTTATGATGTTAACTGTACTTGCATCCCACGGCAAGATAGTCAACTTCAGTTATTGTCCCAACTCCCAATTGTTTTACATATAATAGTGTTTTTGTTGTTTATAAAAAATTACGAATGGATTATTCCATGACTATGTCAAGCGTTTTTGTCCAAGGCAATAGTTTATATAGGTTATTAAAAAAAAATAATTTTATTTTGGCTCCGGTTATTCACACTATGCAACTTTTTATTTACACAACCCTATACGGGCCGGGCCGTATAGACTCTTACGGCCCGTAGAGACCAAACTACGGCCCGTAGAGGTCCATACGGGCCGTAGATAAACATAAAATACGAGGTACGAGGTTCAGTCCAGACAACCAATGATTGTGAGCTCCTATACAGCCTGTAAAGGTCTATACGGGCCATATTTAAGCTCTGATTATTTTGAACTCCAATTTTGAGTGGGATGGATGGGGTTGGATGAGTGTGTAAGATATGTAATGTTATTTTTTTATAAAAAAAAATATGCAATTTTTTTTTTAAAATGTTGTTTTCTATGTAACTATAATTAGAAAACTTGTTTTTACTTAGGTCGTCTCGATAAACGTGTTTTTTATAAATGTTGTTTTTATACTAAATATGTTGTTATGTTATATTTGTTAATTTTGATTATGAAATTTGGGTTATTTGTATAAAATGTTATTTTTTATTACTATATAATGTTATTTTTTTGTTACCTTTGTCATCTCGATACGCGTGTAAGCATCAACACAAACGTTTATATACACAAACAAATATAAATAAACATTGATAATATAATATAAAGAAACAAGTAAATACAAAGCAGCGTAGTCATAAACGTTTACAAAAGATGAGAAATATGAAACTACAACATCTGCGAGTCATCAGGCGGCGGCTGCTGCGAGCACGTCTCGGTCTGCTGTGCGCGGGGGCGTATAAGCGGTGCGACACGAGGATGTATCTCCATGCAGCAATATATCTCATGCTGGCCAGCAACCAACCAGCGTAACTCATCGTCCGTCTGCTGACGCCACTGACGCGACTCGGCAGCATCTGCCGCAGCCGCACGTACTTCCTCCTTAATCTCAGCAGGCTACCTGATGGAGTGATAAACGCGAGGCGAAACCGGCACGAAATCAGGCTCCGGATCAACCATATCGACCTCCCTTTCAGCGCCGCCCCCGCCTCAGAAACATAAGCCAACCCAACCTCAACTGCACCACCTGTAAGGCCGTGATGTACCAATGGCTCCGGTACAAACGGCTCACAATCCTGACCGATCAGATAGTAGACGGGTGGTTTATCCTTCGTCTTCCCTGTACAACCCATATTATACAGCGTCTGCAAAGCTAATGGGTTGAAAAAAATAAACATAAACATAAGCATAAACATAAACATAAACATAAACATAAACATAAACATAAACATAAACATAAACATAAACATAAACATTAATAATAATAATAATAATACCTGGGTGGTAGCGGCGGCGGCAGACACTCGTCAACATAAGTAAAATATCGGCCGGCATCACAACGCTCGGCGACCCCGCATGCGATGCTCGACCTCGCCTACTTAACAGGAAACGAGGCAAAGTACTCAGCAATACACCGATGCAGGGCACACGACGTGCCCGTGATAATGCAACACAAGTAGAACAAGTCCGTCTTTGTGACCCGCTTATTACTATTGCACCAAGCCGTGGGGGAATAGGTAATGCAACGGTGAATGTAACGAATCACGGGGTCACGAATGTTGGTGGCCCTGTCACACCTCTATCTGCACAGGATAATAAAAATAATTATTATAACAACAATAACATCAGGAACAACAACAGCAACAGCAACAGCAACAGCAACAGCAACAGCAACAGCAACAACAACAACAGCAACAGCAATAACAACAGCAACAACAACAACAGTAGCAGCAGCAGCAATAGCAGCAACAACAACAACAACAACAACATCAACAACAAACAATAACAACAACAACAACAACAACAATAATGATAATAACAATAATAATAATATAATACTTACTTTTGTTCCGGGTGCCCGAACTCTGGACCACCGATGGTGGGCCACCATGCATAAAGCACATCATCAGGCACACTAGTTACAGCCGTAGTGTAGACATCCTGACCAAGCTCTTCCTAAGTGTGCCACCGGGTGTACGTAGCCCACGCATCCAAAGAATAACCATACTCAATGCCAAGAATAGAAAATTGGATCTCCGGCGGACTCCGCTCACGATTGTCACTAGCCTTTAGTGGCCGATAGCGAAAAGTGGATAGGAACTCTATCGCCAACGGCCGATGTGACGGCGCAGTGAAGTCGCCAAGTAACCTGTCCCATGGGCTACCTACCGGAATCCACTGCCGTGGTGGATGTTGATGTTGACGGTGGTGGTGGATGGTGATGTTGTTGACGGTTCGAGATGGGGGGGGGGGGGGAAGAGTTACGGTTTTGGTGGTGGAAGATGGTGAAGGGTTGTGGTGGTGGGTGGTGGTGGAAGATGGTGGAGGGTTGTGAAGGTGGAGGTGGAAGACAATAAGGGATCAAACAGGAGGGGGTACTGGGTAGGTTTGTGAATTTGGGAAAAAGTAGGGGGAAATGAAATTGATCAGACATTTAAACTTTTTCAACTTTACCTACGGCCCGTAAAGCCCTATACGGGGCCATATGTGTTAAAAAAATTAAAACGGCTTTGGCCGAGGTTCAATCTTTGGTCTATTATAACTCACACATACACACACACACACACACACACAAACACACCAGACTTATGGCAAATATGGGGACCATCTGGGCTAACAGTTCACTGGTTTTCCTATTGGAAAAAAAAATATATAACATATACACACATATCCCCAAATTATAGGGATTCAAATTGATGGTGTTTCCCCAATCAACTACAGCCTGTATAAACCTCTACGAGCCGTAGAGTAGAGGTCTATATGTCCCATAGATGGCCTCTACGACCCAATGTCCAGACATCTACGGCCCGTATAGATCTATACGGCCCGTTTAAATTTTTTTTTTTTGTATTTTATTAGTTTTATACATGTTTGAGGTTTTTTTATACAAAAATCTTTTTCCCAATCAACTACGGCCCGTATAGGCCTCTACGGGCCGTAGATATCAGGGTCTATACGTCCCATAGATGGCTTCTACAACCAAGTCTCTAGACATCTACGACCCTTAAGGAGCTATACAACCCGTAGATGGTTCTCTTCTACGGCCCGTATAGGTCCTTACGGGCACGTAAATAAATTGGTCTTTTTTTTTTGTATTTTATTAGTTTTAAACACGTTGTTTGAGTTTTTTTTTTTTTTTTTTTTTTATAAAAAATCTTTTTCATTTCTTATTGTAAAGGTAAAATAGCATAAAGAAATTTTTTTTACTTAATAAATCAGTATACATTATAAAAACAACGCTACACCGAACTACCAGTTAAGTCAAACCACTCTTTTTCACCGCTCGTATTACTTCAATGTAGCCTAGGTCCCTGATCTAGACGATCCCTATAGAGCGCCAACTGTCACACCCTTAAATTCCACTTGCGGGGTTTTACCGCGAGGCGCGAGACATACCAGGATCCAAGTCAACGATCACAATAAATAAACACTAAATATATAGATTGAAACCAAAACATTATGCTTTGAGCCATAAACCAGCAGCGGAAGCATTTCTTGTTTACAACCAAAAGACATATTACAGTTTACAAAACATTATTTAATATGCGACAAGACTCTAGACGCTGTGCAAGACTCCGTGCGCCTAGTCCATTAACAGCTACCTTAGCGACCTGAGAAAACATGCCAAAAATGTCAACATATAATGCTGGTGAGTACATAGGTTTTTTTTATTTTTTTATTTTTTTATTTTTTATAAAAGAGTTGTTAGAAGTTTGAAAAGATCATATCCGTTACTACTAGGCTATAAGAACGTTAGCTAGACGTTAAGTGTTTTTACTACTACGGTTGGGAACCCACTACTGAACATGGACAAATAGATGAAGCGTGCCTAGATGAGTGGGTTACCGATGCCTCGGTAAACCCGGAACTAGAGACGATATGCACCTGCCCGGCACCGCCATCGAGTGGGGTTTGTGAGGCCCAATAGATCTATCCACATTTCCCTCGTTGTGCAACCCGCACATTCATGGTTTCCCCCGGGGACTTTCCATAAAACGCCGTATAGTAATGTAAAGTAACCATAGTATAACATGACCTTTAGTAAGTAAGTATGTAGGATGTTTCTCCCCCGAAAGCAAAACAGTAAAAGCGGGGCTGTGACACTCACATTAGATTGCCTTACTTGAAAATAGTTAAATCAGTAAGCTATGATAGCCCCAAATAGCGGCGACCTATCATAAGATGTATATAAGTACCCAGACTAATAACCCGCAGGTTAACTAGTCCCCGAATGTCCAGACCATAACCATGTACATTTGAAAACACCTTTGACTGTTAAACCGACCGTACCAGACAAGACCCGACATCCCATTGGTGACCCGACATCTCACGTGTTAGCCAAATACAAGATATCATGCAACATATGCAGTTAAACACTTAGCACGCACAAGAGTTCACTAAGTCTAGCAATACGCTCAATTAATGCATAAACGAGTCCGAACACGTGTTACTATGTCATTAGGCATGTCACGGGGTTCCTATCATGTTCCTAGGTGTCAAATCATGCTTCGAGATGTCAAAATACGCTTACAACAACAGCACACGCGATTAGGAAATTAACATGCAATTATGAAAAGTCAACTGGTGATTGGGGATGGTCAACATGCGATTGGAGGGTGTAATCGCTTGATGTCACTGGCGATTGGTGTGTAATCGCCTGATTGTGGTGGCGATTAGGGCTCTAATCGCCCCCTGCAGTTCTGTCCCGAAATTTCACGCGTTAAGCCCTTCAAATCAGATCGGAAACATGTAAAAACACCCAACATCAAACCTAAACCATTAACAACCCATTCCAAGCAAAAAATCCCAATTTATCACTGCTCTAACACCCTTGGTGCAATTATTTCCAAAAATGGCAAAGTACTAGGTTTCATTAACTATGCATATCTTTCCTTAAATGGCAAATAATTAGATATCACCACCTACATCCTTGCAAATCATCATCCCTCTGTTATAATACCCTTCTAATGTGAATCATAACAACAAACAATCATCAAATCATATCATAACATCCTAAATCTTCAAGAATCATCCAAATGGGTTAAAATGCAAATTTTCATCAAAACACAATAATAATGGCTCAAATCCTTAGGAAAACATCCTAATAACTCCAACACATCAGAAGTACATCAATTACATGGAAACATTCATGTTTTGACCATCAAAAATCATTTCTTGCATGAATACTTCACATATAGCAAGTATAAAGGTTTAGACTTGTTTTAGAAACTCATTTCAAAGGTTTTTGAAGACACAAACTTGGTAAAACAAGGTCTGGACCTTTGGTAATCAAAACAATAACATTACAAAGGTTTGGGATGAAGAACACACCTTGGATTTTATCAAACAAAGGAGTGTAAGCTTGGAAATGGTGAGTTTTGAAGCAAAACAAGTTCCAGAGGTGTTCTAAGGTGTGAGGGAGGCTTAGGATCAGTTAGGGTTGCATAAATGATGTTTTACAAGTCAAGGGTTGTATTTATAGGTGTTTCTACTCGTGACTAATAGAACCAACGATTAGGAGCCTGCAACAGGCGATTGGGGCCTAATCGCCCCCAATAACTGGCGAGTAGGCTAATCGCCTATTCCTATTAACGTGCAATTCCTCGTAATCGTCTCCAGCATGCAGGTTTGGGTTTTCGGCGCATTAAACACTATTTTAACACATATAAACATGTATTCTTATACCGACAAGTCAGGTAATGATTATAAACACATAATGCATGATAACTAACACATTCACATCCGTTCACCAATTCCCAGGACTTGAGACTTGTGTGTGTGCGTTATACCCGGTGATTCCACGAATCACCAATCCTTGTACACATAGTTATGGTCCGACTCCCAACGATTCCCATGGATCGTTTTAAGGACTCTCGATGATTCCCCGAACCATCGTAATGACTCAACTGACCTGGTTAAGTATGTAATATGCATGACTCGCTAAGGTAGACTTACTAGTTTGATCAATGTTACTAACCTGAGTTTGCCGGGTGTCACATGACCCCCTGTTGAAAGAATTTTCGTCCCGAAAATTGCCCAAGGCCAAAAGGAAGAGACAAAAGAAAAGAAAAATTTTCTAGTTGCCACATCATCCCCCTGTTGAAAGGAATCTCGACCCGAGATTCATTCCGCTTCAGTAGAGACATATCTTGATTCGAACGCACGCTTAGGAAATAAGTGAGGATACTTAGCTTTCATCTGATCCTCCCGTTCCCATGTGAACTCTGGTCAATGATTTGAATTCCAACGAACTTTAACAATGCGGATTTTACTCCGGCGAAGGCTACGTGTGATACCCCGCAATTTCAGGTTCCTAAATAAACTAAACTCTAGTTACTTGCACTAAGACTCCTTGCATCTTACTTAACTAGAGTTAACTAGATAAGTTACACATGCACACACTAGATGTATATGTATCTATGAGTTATCATCACTTGGAAAACATATGATTAAGCTTATGAAGATTTTCAAATATTAATCTATGTATGTACATACAAATCAATCTCTTATACTCTTATATGTGCTTGTATATATATGTATATACACAATACATACACTAGGCCTTGGCAAGAAAAACTATAGTTTATTAAAGACCTTCTAGAAACTAACATACATATATACACACACGAAAATGCACACACACATGATCAAGAACACACATGCTTATTCTTAGGACCTAGTCATGATATGTCACTATCCTAGGGAATGTTCTTGTTTTCTTGATAACCGAAATCTACACATGTATATATAAACACACGCACACATGCATCTATACCCACACTCTTGGAAGTTTCCTTTTGTCTTTAGTAGCCACCCCTAGTTCATCTAGCTTACACCTAAGTGAGAAACAAACATTCCTAGTCTATCCTAAGTGTGCGACCGAAAGGGACAACACAAGATCACTTAGAGACAATCTTGGAACTAGGAAATGTCACTATCCATGCCAACACCCTATGACTACCCTTAGCCAAAGTCTATGCAAGAAAACAATGAATCGGATCCAACTCACTCATATTGCATGATGTCATGGATCTAGAAGCATGACGAGGTATGCACTTACACTCCTTTGGAAAGTAACACAAACACGAACAAGCCTCTTCTCAATGACAACCTTCCTAAACTAATACACCATGTGCATAAATCGGCCTAAACACTATGAACATGAAGCCTACTATCTATCACTATCACCTAGAGTCCAACACCTTTTTCTTGTCTCACATGGCGGCCGAAACAAGCAAGAAAAAAAAACATGCATAAGTTGTCAACTTACACTAGATTAGAAAAGAAAATAAACATCCATCAAATCCCCATGCAAGACAACTTCCTCTAATGGTTTCTACCCAATAAAAATCGGCCAAGAGCTCAAGAAGCTTCTTAACTAGCAACTAGCTTCCTATGATCTATCAATCATAACATTGAGCTATCGCTATCCGCATGTGCCTACTAATCTTACATCTATGAGTTGTCTAAATCACCTTATCCCAACACTATGAAATTTCGGCTACATCTAAATCCCATGTGCACAAATTAGCCATCCAAATGGAAGCATGCTTACTTACACCATAATAGGTACTAACTAGGATCAACCATAGCCTTAAACATATTCCCTAAGCATGAAAACTCTCCTTGTCTCCTTGAACCTCGGCCGAAGTACACCCATCACCATCATAGAGCTTGTAAGTTAGCACTTGGATGCATGCATGGACACAAGAGAACAAAGCTCAACCTTACACCTTAATATACCTATAATAGACCACTAGGACTTAATCATGGTTAACTTTAGCTAAAAATGGAGAATGAGGTGGGTTAGCCAACTCACGGCCACCTCATGGAAGAACACTAGACATGTTGCTAACTTATAATCACCAAAATAGCATAGAACCTAACACATAGTTAGAAAGGATGGTTGGAACTTGCCATGGAAACCATTATATAAGGAGGTGCCATGAACACTTCATTCTTGCACCACACCTCTCACAATCACCTCCCACTCTCACTCTAAAACACTCAGCCAAAGAGGCACCATCTCGAGTAGATAATCGAGCACTAGGAAGCTTCAAAGCTACAAGTTTTCCCTTTCCTACCAGCTAGTATCAAGGTAAGTTCTAATCGCTTGTTTTCTTAAGTTCCATCGGCCCTTATTGTGAACCCGAATCTATATTTTTGGTCATAGGGATCGGCCCTCAACTAGTGTTCATAAGTTGATTTTTATGCACTTAGTAATCAAGCTTCTAGTATGCACACATTGTTTCACTTATATAATCAATTATGTTATCTAGTGTTGAAATAATTGGCTTCACATTACAAATGGATTCACAAAACAATTTTAGATCAAACTTCTTATACATGAAACATGATCTACACAACTTGATGTGGTTCACAAAAGTGGGTGCCGAACTTGTGTGATAAACAAGAACATAGTTTAATATGTCTTAATACTCATAGGGAGATCTTTGTTGGAACGATAGTTGCTTTCTCTGCTTTGCTTGATCTCTCGCACAAACACCAGGTGAGTTTCACTACTCTTTTTCTCAAAAGCATACTTCTCAGAAGGAGACAACTTTCTAAACTTTTTCATAGTCCGGTTTGGGACTACTTTTACACATCCCGGGTTTGGGGTGCTATGATTCACTAGGTGAATCTGCTTTCACTAATTCATGCTTTATATCCTTGATGAACTAAACCAACTCTATCATTGAAGTCCTTCTAAATGTCGAATGAATTGCCGGGTGGGCAAGCGGGTTACTAGTTGATAGCGCTATTAGGTTTCACAAACCTCATATCGTGCTAGAGAGCATGGGTGTGAACTATAATTTAACATATTATCAATGTTGATAGACAACGATGCAAGGCACTTTGCTCACTATTGTGGGATCTCGTTGTTTAGCAGTTCGGTATTACCGATTTTAGTTATCATGAGTGGGCTAGCTACCCCTGGCATGTGAATTAGCTGTTACTCAAAACATGGTCTGGAGGACCTACATATTTACTTAACTTTGTGAACTCACCAACTTTATGTTGACGCACGATTATTATACCTTCTTGCAGGACACTAGTTCGAAGCACGAGTAGGGCATGCATCGTATAGCATCATGGGGATATGAATACTTATCTATTTTCAAATGTTTAATTATCTATTACGATTCCGAACGCGTTGTTTTATGCAGACTACTTGGATAACTATTATCTTTAAATTTCGCTTCCGCAACTATTGAAATATCTTATTATCTATGAAACTTGTTTTACAATAATGAACTAAATGGTTTGGGCATTTAGAGTCGTTCATGTGACTTATGGCTATGGGATCCTGGTATAAACCCTGCAGTGGAAATTGAGGGTGTGACACTACGGATCTTATAATCGAGAATTTCAACCGGTTCCTCTACGATACGCAGACGATCATCCACCTTGATCTATTCGAGAGGAACCACCAAAGATTTATCCGCCAGACACTTCTTAAAGTTAGAGACATGGAAGACATTATGGACATTACTGAGCTCAGCTGGCAGATCAAGCCTGTATGCCACCGGTCCAATCCGTTCCAGAATTGCGAACGGTCCCACATACCGAGGATTCAATTTGCCACGCTTCCCAAAACGTATAACGCCCTTCCACGGAGATACTTTCAATAAAACCCTGTCGCCAACCTGGAATTCTAAAGGCTTGCGTCGACGATCGGCATAGCTCTTTTGACGATCCCGAGCTGCTGCCATGCGGTTACGAATTTGTACGATCTTTTTGGAAGTTTCGTACATAAGTTCCGGGTCGGGGAGTTGGCTCTCGCCCACCTCAGCCCAACAAAGAGGGGACCGGCATTTCCGCCCGTAAAAAGCCTCGAACGGAGCTGCCTTGATACTAGAATGGTAGCTATTGTTGTAGGAGAATTCCACCAATGGTAGATGACTCTCCCAACCCTTGCCAAAGTTGATCATACATGCCCGATGTAACACCCCAACCGATGGCGGAAACATCGGGGTGCCACGTATTGATGATTGTTTTCAGTAGCACATGGTATAATATAAATTTTAAATAATTTATTCAAACATAATATCCAAAATGAGAAATAATGTCTAAGAATTCAAATACATAACATCAAATAATAACTTCAAAAACTTCAAATAAACTTCAAGATAAATCCTCATGCTAACTCAAGCCTCAGCTTCATTGTTACCTGAAACATGTTAATTTTGAAAGTATTTTGGGTCAACATAAGTTGGTGAGAATTACATAGGTTTTTGATGATAAATGAATAAAATGTTATGCAATTCATGTGCCATGTTAATCTAGCCCATATGTGAGAACATATTAGAAATAAATCGAGTGCATAATCAACCCTGTTGACTGTTATAAAATGATACATACCATACACTTATGGTCCCAATGAATATGTTATGCGATAACAAACACCCACGTAACCTTGGTAGGAGGCACGTATCCGGGTGGGATTGTCAGTCCAATAGATCTATCAATGTATACCGTCGGCTGATCAATGTTAATGATTATGCTAGAATGGTGCTTACTCTAATCATGCTCAAGACAATATGCAACATAGAAAACACATAGACACATTGATGATTGAATTGCAATGAAAATGTTATAACATGTTTCACCCCAAAAATGGTGATAAAAGGGGGCTATGTAAACTCACCTTAGCAAATGTTAACTTGTTGAAAAGATATGATATTTGTGTTGCCCAAAGTGATTCCAAATATTACCCTATAATGAGGTAATATATAATAAGTCTAAGTCTATGTAACTAATATGTGTATCCTAGGGTTTCGATTTGGGGATAATCAATTGTTAAATTTAATTTAAAAATGTTAATTAAATAAAGAAAATTGGATAATTAATGAAAAATAGTCTTTTTACAAAATTTGAATTTTGAGTGTGCACATTAAAGTGTTTGAAGCAATAAAATAATTTTTATAAAATTATTTCATTTAAAATAGATTTTTAAATCTATTTATTTATAAATAGCCAATTATTAACTTTAATATTCAAAAATACTAAAATTAAGGAAATCTTATTTTAAAAATCATATTTCTGTTCTAAATGATTAAAAATAATTTGTATAAAATTTTGGTGCAAAAATGATGAAAATTGGATTTATTATGAATTAATTATGATTAAATCTAACAAAAATTGTTTAAAAATATAAAATAAATGATTTTACTGATTTAAAAATTATTTTAGTAAAGGTTGACTTTATAAAAAGTCAGGATAAATTTTGGGAAATTTAATAAAACTGTTTTGATATAATAATGGATTTTTATAATTATAATAGTATAAAAATGATTTAATTATTATAAATATTAAATAAAAGAATTTCTGAAAAATAAAAATTGTAAATAACACTTTTATATCAGATTAAGCAATTATAATTTTTTTAGAATTTATAAAATAGTTTAGATATTTTAAAAAGAATTTTAAAAGATTAAAGGATTTAATATATATAAAATTGTAATTTGTTTGTTTAAAAAGAAAAGGAAAGAAAAGCACAAAAAGCCGGTCAGAGCCGGGACTCGAACCCGGGTGACCCGTGTGGAGGACCAAAGTCACAACCACCTGGCCTAGGCCGGTGGTTGTGTTATCCTCTGATTTAAAATAAATAAATATAACACGCTAATCCAGTTTTTCCCCAAATTAAATCGTGAAGAACCCTAGATTTACAATAGGATGATTCAGGCAACTATAGCCCGATTAATGTTAGGGCTATTGTTGCCTGTACGCCGATGAACAAACCCCACCAATAAAAGAGGACTCACAGTGTATAATTGATGTAGATAGTCGGGTCAAGGCAAAAGTCAACCACGAGCAAAAAAATCAAATACAGAGAGAATTAGAGAGATATAGAGATTGAGAGAGAGTTGTGAGCGATTAGACAAGGTCCAGAATGCCTCAATTTATACTAGAGGATTAGGGTTAGGGTTAATTAGATGGTTGACTTTCCATAGAAGGTATACGCGTCAATTTGATTATTAGGGCAACGATTGCCGTGTTATTGCTGTGTAATCGCGTTGGATTGGGCCGGTTATAGCACAAATTTGCCAAAAATATAACAATTACGCGTCAATTAGATGGATTGATCACCAAGACAACCCACAGTTGACTTTCCTTGTCAACTGTGAGGTTTTGAGTGTGTGTATAAATATAATTCGCGTCCGGGTTTTATCAAAACAGAAAGCCAGCCCAGTTGGTTTGTGCACGAGTGTGTTTGGATCAGACCGGCCTTGGCGCGGGTTCGAACCCCGGCCAAGGCAAATTATTTTCTTTTGTTTTTAAATCAACGTGTAAGGGAGGTTGGGCTTGGTTGTGGGCTTCTGTATGGGGTTTGGGCTCAGGTTTATAATGGTTTGGGCTGGGATGGCTTGGGTAAACAATCACCACTCAATTTATCTAGTATATGTTAAAATTATTATTATTATTATTATTATTATTATTATAAATCTTTGTTTATATAAATACATATATATATATATATATAAAATGCTAAAAACTAGTCGTTTAAATCCAAATTATTGGTAACGTATAATTATTAAATGCGTAATGTTACAGTCTCCCCTACTTTTAGGAACTTCGTCCCGAAGTTAAGAGAAACACTAGATTTACAATTGGTCAACCACCGGGAACCTTGATAAAATTTCACACTACCTTAACGTACCTGTAAATTCATGATTACGTTCCGGACCGTAATTACCAATTTACCTTACATTAGGGTTTTGCGTCCTTTTTATGACTTTACCGATTGTTAAGCAGGTCTAATAGTCTCCGCCAGTCGTTGAGCAGGTGGTAGGGCCTCTCCCGACTGTTGGAAAGACATGATGACCTCTACCAATCGTTAAGCTGGTTGTTTGGTAGTTAACTAATTGTTTGTACAAGCAAGTAAGTATAGATATAGCAAGTGGTTCACATTCAAACAAGCATGCACACAGATGTTATGATAATACTTGATTTTATTATTTGATTCAAAAAGTGGCAATACATGAAATTAAAAATAGATATTATTCGAATGGTAGGGTTTGCTGTTAAGTAGTTGGAAGGTCTCAAGCGGGGTTGTTTGGAGCATCAAGAGCGTTTGTAGCAGGGATTCGACAAGCTTCCGCAAGATGCCCATACCTCTGACAATTGGTGCACTGTCGACAAGGTACTTGAGTTGGGTGGTGATACTGGCAGGTGTCACACTTAGGTAGCATCCCATTGTATTGTTTCTTGGTGGGTGGAGTAGTGGTGTCTATTGCAAAATTCCTGACCTTGTTCTTCCCGTTGGTTGAGGCCTCAGTTTTGATTTCGACGGCAGGTTGGGGAGTATCCTTTTTCTTTTCCCCTTTACGAGTCAGGGTTCCTGCCTTCACATGGTTATCTGTTAGGGTGGCAGCCAAACGCTTTGCTTCTTCCAATGTAGCAGGGTTCCTTCCCCACACTGTGTCTTGAATCTGCATCGGTAAGCCACCAATGTATTTTTCGATTGCAATGGGCAAAGGAGTGACTTTGTGGGGTAGCAGTAAGCTAAGTTCGTGAAAGCGAGTGTTGTAAGCAAGGTTTTCCCCACTGTCTTGAGCAAGATCATAAAATTCGTCTTCCAGTTTCTTGATTTCATTACGAGGACAGAACTCTGCCTTCATAATGTCTTTAGCTTGATCCCAGGTTAAGGCTAGTGCAGCTTCAGCTCCGCGAGTGCGTTTTTCTTCATTCCACCAAGTGAGTGCTCGTTTGTGAAGAACACTCATGGCATAACGGACTTTGAAGTTGTCGGGGCATTCACTGTTAATGAAGGTATTTTCAATGCCCTCAAACCATTGTAGGAGTCCAGTAGCTCCTTCTTCCCCGCTGAACTTTGGAGGGTTACAAGAGTTGAAATGTTTAAGGGTGCAAGCTTGGGGTCCATTACCATTGCCATTGCCATTGTTGTGACCATTCCCGTTGCCGTTCAATTGGATGACCTGAGCAAGTAAATTGGGAACCAGAGTTGCGATTTGCTGTGCCATTTGTTGAGAAATGATCGCAGCCAGTTGAGCATCGACCCCATTGTTGTTGTGGTTAGGAGCTTGGTCATGGTTGTGGTTATGGTTATCACCATCTTCTTTGTGATTCTCACCATTGTTGTTGCGAGTGCTGCGACGAGGAGGCATGATCTGTAATAGACACAATGAAATGAATGAGAGTTTATATAAGGAATGTAATCATTTATTCATTAATTAAAACGAATAAACGAAAACGTTGACTTATCAAAGATTCTAAATTCTAATAACATATGAAGACATGCTTTAGCCTATAAGTGAACACTCATCCCGAGAATTCCCAGGTAGGCATCCGGGTCCCTCGTCTGATTGGGATATATGCGCAATGCCAGCCTAGACAGAAGACTCAGAATACAGGCGTTCACCCTTCCAGATTGCACGTGTTCGTTATTAAAATCTAGAATTTCGACGAGATCTCAAAGGGGTTCAGGTTAATCCTGATGGATTTGTCCTATTAGTCTAAGAGTAGATCCACTGATGGAGAGCAACCTTCTTGTAGGGGTGAAAGTAGGGATAAGAAGTAGGAGGGAGATAGAGAATAGCAAGTAAAGGAAGCAAGTACTGTTTTAGTCCCTAAGGTTATAGTCTAGATTATTTCTAATAACCTAATTCCCTATAACCAAGGCTCTGATACCAATCTGTAACACCCCAACCGATGGCGGAAACATCGGGGTGCCACGTATTGATGATTGTTTTCAGTAGCACATGGTATAATATAAATTTTAAATAATTTATTCAAACATAATATCCAAAATGAGAAATAATGTCTAAGAATTCAAATACATAACATCAAATAATAACTTCAAAAACTTCAAATAAACTTCAAGATAAATCCTCATGCTAACTCAAGCCTCAGCTTCATTGTTACCTGAAACATGTTAATTTTGAAAGTATTTTGGGTCAACATAAGTTGGTGAGAATTACATAGGTTTTTGATGATAAATGAATAAAATGTTATGCAATTCATGTGCCATGTTAATCTAGCCCATATGTGAGAACATATTAGAAATAAATCGAGTGCATAATCAACCCTGTTGACTGTTATAAAATGATACATACCATACACTTATGGTCCCAATGAATATGTTATGCGATAACAAACACCCACGTAACCTTGGTAGGAGGCACGTATCCGGGTGGGATTGTCAGTCCAATAGATCTATCAATGTATACCGTCGGCTGATCAATGTTAATGATTATGCTAGAATGGTGCTTACTCTAATCATGCTCAAGACAATATGCAACATAGAAAACACATAGACACATTGATGATTGAATTGCAATGAAAATGTTATAACATGTTTCACCCCAAAAATGGTGATAAAAGGGGGCTATGTAAACTCACCTTAGCAAATGTTAACTTGTTGAAAAGATATGATATTTGTGTTGCCCAAAGTGATTCCAAATATTACCCTATAATGAGGTAATATATAATAAGTCTAAGTCTATGTAACTAATATGTGTATCCTAGGGTTTCGATTTGGGGATAATCAATTGTTAAATTTAATTTAAAAATGTTAATTAAATAAAGAAAATTGGATAATTAATGAAAAATAGTCTTTTTACAAAATTTGAATTTTGAGTGTGCACATTAAAGTGTTTGAAGCAATAAAATAATTTTTATAAAATTATTTCATTTAAAATAGATTTTTAAATCTATTTATTTATAAATAGCCAATTATTAACTTTAATATTCAAAAATACTAAAATTAAGGAAATCTTATTTTAAAAATCATATTTCTGTTCTAAATGATTAAAAATAATTTGTATAAAATTTTGGTGCAAAAATGATGAAAATTGGATTTATTATGAATTAATTATGATTAAATCTAACAAAAATTGTTTAAAAATATAAAATAAATGATTTTACTGATTTAAAAATTATTTTAGTAAAGGTTGACTTTATAAAAAGTCAGGATAAATTTTGGGAAATTTAATAAAACTGTTTTGATATAATAATGGATTTTTATAATTATAATAGTATAAAAATGATTTAATTATTATAAATATTAAATAAAAGAATTTCTGAAAAATAAAAATTGTAAATAACACTTTTATATCAGATTAAGCAATTATAATTTTTTTAGAATTTATAAAATAGTTTAGATATTTTAAAAAGAATTTTAAAAGATTAAAGGATTTAATATATATAAAATTGTAATTTGTTTGTTTAAAAAGAAAAGGAAAGAAAAGCACAAAAAGCCGGTCAGAGCCGGGACTCGAACCCGGGTGACCCGTGTGGAGGACCAAAGTCACAACCACCTGGCCTAGGCCGGTGGTTGTGTTATCCTCTGATTTAAAATAAATAAATATAACACGCTAATCCAGTTTTTCCCCAAATTAAATCGTGAAGAACCCTAGATTTACAATAGGATGATTCAGGCAACTATAGCCCGATTAATGTTAGGGCTATTGTTGCCTGTACGCCGATGAACAAACCCCACCAATAAAAGAGGACTCACAGTGTATAATTGATGTAGATAGTCGGGTCAAGGCAAAAGTCAACCACGAGCAAAAAAATCAAATACAGAGAGAATTAGAGAGATATAGAGATTGAGAGAGAGTTGTGAGCGATTAGACAAGGTCCAGAATGCCTCAATTTATACTAGAGGATTAGGGTTAGGGTTAATTAGATGGTTGACTTTCCATAGAAGGTATACGCGTCAATTTGATTATTAGGGCAACGATTGCCGTGTTATTGCTGTGTAATCGCGTTGGATTGGGCCGGTTATAGCACAAATTTGCCAAAAATATAACAATTACGCGTCAATTAGATGGATTGATCACCAAGACAACCCACAGTTGACTTTCCTTGTCAACTGTGAGGTTTTGAGTGTGTGTATAAATATAATTCGCGTCCGGGTTTTATCAAAACAGAAAGCCAGCCCAGTTGGTTTGTGCACGAGTGTGTTTGGATCAGACCGGCCTTGGCGCGGGTTCGAACCCCGGCCAAGGCAAATTATTTTCTTTTGTTTTTAAATCAACGTGTAAGGGAGGTTGGGCTTGGTTGTGGGCTTCTGTATGGGGTTTGGGCTCAGGTTTATAATGGTTTGGGCTGGGATGGCTTGGGTAAACAATCACCACTCAATTTATCTAGTATATGTTAAAATTATTATTATTATTATTATTATTATTATTATTATTATTATAAATCTTTGTTTATATAAATACATATATATATATATATAAAATGCTAAAAACTAGTCGTTTAAATCCAAATTATTGGTAACGTATAATTATTAAATGCGTAATGTTACACCCGAAGCATGTCTTGTAGTGTTTGAATCGTCCGCTCACTTTGATCGTTAGTTTGCGGATGATAGGCTGTGCTCATATCTAACTGAGTACCCAGAGCCTTATGCAAGGATTTCCAGAAATTTGAGGCAAACCGAGGATCACGATCAGAAATAATAGAAACAGGCACCCCATGCCGAGAAACCACTTCCTTAAGATACAAGCGAGCCAACCGCTCAAGGCCATCGGTTTCCTTGATAGCGAGGAAGTGCACATACTTTGTTAACCTATCGACGATCACCCAGATCATGTCACAACCACTGGGCGACCTCGGGAGTTTGCTCACAAAGTCCATCGTAATCCGTTCCCACTTCCATTCGGGAATTTCAGGCTCTTGTAGAAGGCCAGACGACTTTTGGTATTCAACCTTGACCTTGGCACAGGTCAAACACTTGCTTACATTCGAAGCTACATCCGCCTTTATATTCGGCCACCAATAAAGTATCTTCAAGTCTTGATACATCTTATCGGAGCCAGGGTGAAAAAATACCGAGATTTGTGAGCTTCATCAAGAACGAGCTCCCGCAAACCTCCGAATAAAGGGACCCAAACACGTTTAGCAAAATAATGTATGCCATCGGACCTGAGTTCAAGGTGCCTATCGACACCGTGCATGGTTTCAGCTTTAAGGTTTTCCTCCTTCAAAGCTTCCTGCTGCGCAAAACGGATTTGGTCAGGCAAACTAGAATGGATGGTGAGCTGAAGAGCTCGAACACGACGAGGCTTAGCGGATTCCTTCCTGCTCAAAGCGTCTGCCACAACATTCGCCTTGCCAGGATGGTATTTTATAGCACATTCGTAATCATTAAGAAGCTCGACCCAGTGACGCTGTCACATGTTTAATTCCTTCTGATCAAAGATATGCTGGAGGATCTTGTGGTCGGTATAAATGGTGCACTTGGTACCGTACAAGTAATGCCTCCAGATCTTCAAAGCAAAGACTACCGCACCCAATTCTAGATCATGGGTGGTGTAGTTTTTCTCATGAACTTAAGCTGACGAGAAGCATAGGCAATGACTTTCTCGCATTGCATCAACAGACAACCGAGACCCCGAATAGAAGCATCACAATAAACCACAAAATCGTCTGTGCCTTCAGGCAAGGATAGAATAGGAGCAGATAAAAGTTTAGCCTTTAGCATATGAAAGGCTGACTCTTGCGAAACACCCTAGTCGAACTTTTTGTCCTTCTAGGTAAGTGAGGTGAGGGGTTGAGCGATCTTCGAGAATCCTTCAATAAAACGACGATAGTAACCTGCAAGACCCAGGAATTGCCGCACCTCAGATGGCGTCTTCAGTGCTTCCCAGTCTTTGATGGCTTCGATCTTGGCTGGATCAACATGAATTCCTTTTTCATTAACCACATGACCAAGGAATTGGACTTCACGTAACCAGAAGTTACATTTTGAGAACTTGGCATACAACTGTTCCCATATCAAGAGTTCCAAGACAAGATGCAAGTGTTCCCGGTGGTCCACTTCGTTCTTGGAATAGACTAGAATATCATCAATGAAAACAATCACGAATTTATCAAGGTAGGGCTTACAAACACGGTTCATCAAATCCATGAATACGGCGGGCGCATTGGTGAGACCAAAAGGCATGACCAAGAATTCAAAATGGCCATAACGAGTTTGAAAAGCGGTCTTCGGAATATCGGCTTCTTGGACTCTCAACTGATGGTATTCCGATCTCAAGTCAATCTTCGAATAGAAACTAGAACCCTGGAGCTGATCAAATAAATCATCGATACGAGGAAGAGGATAAGGATTCTTGATACTAACCTTGTTTAATTCACGGTAGTCGATACACATACGCAGGCTTCCGTCTTTCTACTTGACAAAGAGGATAGGGGCTCCCCACGAGGATGAACTAGGTCGAATGAAACCCTTCTCCAATAACTCTTGTAACTGGTTAGACAACTCTTGCATCTTGGGAGGTGCAACACGATATAGGGCTCGGGCAATAGGGGCTACACCCGGAGCAAGTTCGATGCCGAATTCAACTTGACAATAGGGCGGAAGGCTAGGTAGATCTTCAGGAAACACATCAGGAAAGTCACAGACCATAGGAATATCTTCAATCTTCTTCTCTTCCTCTGACGAAACCGAAACAAGAGCCAGAATGGCAGAATACCCCTTTCGAAGATACTTATAGCTTTTCATACACGAAATGATACTCAAAGGGACACCCCTCTTCTCACCATGCACCAAAAGAATTTCTCCATCAGGGAGAGGGAGTCGAATGACTTTATCAA
This sequence comes from Ambrosia trifida, assembly GCA_028751855.1. NCBI lineage: Eukaryota > Viridiplantae > Streptophyta > Magnoliopsida > Asterales > Asteraceae > Ambrosia > Ambrosia trifida. The sequence continues at coordinate 53,375,039 of CM054131.1, forward strand.
AACAGACGATCTCAGCACGATACAAGGATAACCAATCCATACCCACGACGACATCGAAACTACCCAAGCACACCGACATAAGGTCAATAGGAAATGAATAACCCGACAATTCAAGGTGACACTCCCTAAGGATGTGTGTTGCTTCAACTTTCTTACCATCAGCCAATTCTATTAAGTACTTAGCCTCTAAAGGTGTAGGTGCCCTATCAAGCAATTGACTAAATCCAAGAGATACAAAACTCTTATCGGCACCAGAATTAAATAAAACCGAAGCATAGCGATTATCAAGAAGAAACGTACCGGTAAAAGTGTCAGGGTTCCGCCGGGCCTCGCCCGAACCAATCAAAAAGGCACGAGCATTCCTGTCTCCGCCCCCGTTGTTCCTATTACCCGACCCGTTCCTTCCGGCTTCGCCCTACTTCAACTTGGGGCAATCACGCTTGTAGTGTCCAAGCTCACCGCAGTTATAGCACCCCTGCTTTCCCTGGTTTCCCTGAGGGGCAACAGCCTGAGGAGTAGGGGCAGGTGTAGCAGGCGGGTTTTGATTACCCTGAAGGTTGGCCCTACAATCCTTAGCTTGGTGCCCATTCTTATGGTACCGGCGACAACGGTTCTTGTCACAAGGACCAGTATGATGAAACCAACAACGTTCACACTTTGGCAATTTCCTGAAATAACACCCCGACTTCTGCTCAGACGACGATCCCGCAACATCAGACTTCTTCACCGACTGAGACTGAGCCGAACTCGAGCCTTTATCCGTACCTTCCCATTTTCGCTTGTTGTTCTCGGGAGCCTTCACAGTAGTGCCTCGAGGAGGCAAGACTCCTTTTGCAACTTTCATGTTCGTCTGCCTGTGAGCTGACCGAACAACCTCAGAATACATGGTAAGACTTCGCGCAGCCACCCGCCCTCTAATCTCCGGCACCAGTCCAGAAATGTAATGCTCGATCCTTCTATACTCCGGCGTGTGCAAGTCCGGGCACAACATCGCCAGTTCATTATGCCTAGTCGTGTATTCTTCAATTTCAGACCCCACCATCTTGTGATTCCAGACCTCATGCTCGAGCTTCTGGATCTCGTCCCTTGGACAGTATTCGCATTTCAAAAGCTGGACAAATTCTGTCCAAGGCATGGCATGGGCTTCCCCAATACCCAATGTCTGGGTGGTGGAGTTCCACCAAGTCAGAGCTTGACCCACAAGGGTCGTTGAGGCATACTTCACGCGGTCGCTCGCCGGGCAAGTACAATAGAGAACACAGACTCCAAATTTTCCATCCACCGGAGCAGTCCCACTGCCCTTTCAGTTCCACTAAAGTTGTGGGGCTTGCAATCCATGAACTTTTTGTATAAGCACTGAGGTGGGGGTGGATTGACAGCACCACCTAGGACAAGACACACAGATGAATAACAAGGAAGGGGGTACAGTACCCTGAAACAAGGTAGAGTAGATGCAAATCAACCTACCACCCATGGCATTTTGAGCAGCTTGGAACGCAGCCAGGGCCACATTCACCTGCTGCTGCAGTAGATTGTTCAACTCCTCTTGGGTCATATTAACGTTACTGCGACCACCACCGCCACCACGGCCGCCCCTGCGACCTCCATGAGCTCCTGACGTCTCCTGTCAAAACATCAAACAAAAGATTTAGGCCTACCCGTGGTGTAACCCACTAGGAATTTCAAGAAATTAATCAGGGTCTAATTCGTGTCCATCCGTCCAAACGCAAAATCCACTAGGATTCCTATGCATTCCAGTTTGTGATCTCGTCTGCACCCGACATGATAAACTGTTCTACATGGTCCTCCAGGTGTACTTTAAGCTTGAAGTTCAAGTCACCGAACACTAGCACCCAAACATGGTATTACTATAAGCATAAATGTAAGATAGTGTGTGTGAGGACGAGCGTGTCTATTGGGGCATAGAAGGGAGATGTCCGAATCCATGGACAGATCTCAAGAGTATGCCGAAGCTACCCCAATGTACACCGGTGCCAAGAAAGTTCAATAATATGTTGCTCGCTGTCGAATCAAGATAAGGATGAGTTAAGGAGTAGAATGATAGAAGAGTAAGCAGATGTTGCAGCGTAGAAGATGATGATACTGGCACCCCGACAAGTTTGATATGTTACCCACATGTTAAGACTCGACCATATGTGACCGTCTAGTGTGTGTGACTCGGCTATAGACTAGACTCTACATGCAGTCCTAGTTGACTATATCCGTTGGCTCTGATACCAATCTGCCACACCCTCAAATTCCACTTGCGGGGTTTTACCGCGAGGCGCGTGACATACCAGGATCCAAGTTAACGATCACAATAAATAAACACTAAATATATAGATTGAAACCAAAACATTATGCTTTGAGCCATAAACCAGCAGCGGAAGCATTTCTTGTTTACAACCAAAAGACATATTACAGTTTACAAAACATGGTTTAATATGCGACAAGACTCTAGACGTTGTGCAAGACTCCGTGCGCCTAGTCCATTAAAAGCTACCTTAGCGACCTGAGAAAACATGCCAAAAATGTCAACATATAATGCTGGTGAGTTCACAGGGTTTTTTTTTATTTTTTTTATTTTTATAAAAGAGTTGTTATAAATTTGAAAAGATCATATCCGTTACTACTAGGCTATAAGAACGTTAGCTAGACGTTAAGTTTTTTTTACCACTACAGTTGGGAACCCACTACTGAACATGTACCAATAGATGAAGCGTGCCCAGATGACTGGGTTGCCGATGCCTCGGTAAACACGGAACTAAAAACAATATGCACCCCCGGCCCCGCCGTCAAGTGAGGTTTGTGAGGCCCAATAGATCATCCACATTTCCCTCGTTGTGCAACCCGCACATTCATGGTTTCCCCCGGGGACTTCCCATAAAACGCCGTATAGTAGTGTAAAGTAACCATAGTATAACATCACCTTTAGTAAGTAAGTATGTAGGATGTTTCTCCCCCGAAAGCAAAACAGTAAAAGCGGGGCTGTGACACTCACCTTAGATTGCGTTACTTGAAAACAGTTAAATCAGTAAGCTATGATAGCCCCAAATAGCGACGACCTATCATAAGATGTATATAAGTACCCAGACTAATAACCCGCGGGTTAAGTAGTCCCCAAATGTCCAGACCATAACCATGTATGTTTTAAAACACCTTTGACTGTTAAACCGACCGTACTAGACAAGACCCAACATCCCATTGTGGACCCAACATGTCACGTGTTAGCCAAATACAAGATATCATGCAACATATGTAGTAAACACTTAGCACGCGCAAGAGTTCACTAAGTCTAGAAATACGCTCAATTAATGCATAAACAAGTCCGAACACGTGTTACTATGTCATTAGGCATGTCACGGGGTTCCTATGATGTTCCTAGGTATCAAATCATGCTCCGGATGTCAAAATACGCTTACAACAACAACACACACGATTAGGAAATTAACATGCAATTAGGAAAAGTCAACTGGTGATTGGGGATGATCAACATGCGATTGGAGGGTGTAATCGCTTGATGTTACTAGCGATTGGTGTGTAATCGCCTGACTGAGGTGGCGATTAGGGCTCAAATCGCTCCCTGCAGTTCTGTCCCGAAATTTTGCGCGTTAAGCCCTCCAAATCAGATCCGAAACATGTAAAAACACCCAACATTAAACCTAACCATTAACCAAACCATTCCAAGCAAAAAAACCCCAATTTATCACTGTTCTAACACCCTTGGTGCCATTATTTCCAAAAATGGCAAAGTTCTAGGTTTCATTAACTATGCATATCTTTCCTTAAATGGCAAATAATCAGATTTCACCACCTACAACCTTGCAAATCATCATCCCTTTGTTATAATACCCTTCTAATGTGAATCCTAACAATAAACAATCATCAAATCATATCATAACATCCTAAATCTTCAAGAATCATCCAAATGGGTCAAAATGCATATTTTCATCAAAACACAATAATAATGGCTCAAATCCTTAGGAAAACATCCTAATAACTCCTACACATCAGAAGCACATCAATTACATGGAAACATTCATGTTTTGACTATCAAAAATCATTTCTTGCATGAATACTTCACATATAGCAAGTATAAAGGTTTAGACTTGTTTTAGAAACTTATTTCAAAGGTTTTTAAAGACACAAACTTGGTAAAAGAAGGTCTGGACCTTTGGGAACCAAAACAATAACATTACAAAGGTTTGGGATGAAGAACACACCTTGGATTTTATCAAAGAAAGGAGTGTAAGCTTGGAAATGGTGAGTTTTGAAGAAAAACAAGTTCCAGAGTTGTTCTAAGGTGTGAGGGAGGCTTAGGATTAGTTAGGGTTGCATAAATGATTTTTTACAAGTCAAGGGTTGTATTTATAGGTGTTTCTACTCGTCACTAACAGAACCAGCGATTAGGAGCCTGCAACAGGCGATTAGGCTCCCAATCGCCTATACTGACTAGCGATTGGGGCCTAATCGCATGTTCCTAATCACGTGCAATTCTTTGTAATCGCCTCCAGCATGCAAGTTTGGGTTTTCGGCGCGTTAAACACTATTTTAACACATATAAACATGTATTCACATACCGACAAGTCACGTAATGATTATAAACACATAATGCATGATAAGTAACACATTCACATCTATTCAGCAATTCCCGGGACTCGAGACTTGCATGTGTGCGTTAAACCCGGTGATTCCACGAATCTCCAATCCTTGTACACATGGTTATGGACCGACTCCTAAAGATTCCCGTGGATTGTTGTAACGGCTCCCGATGATTCCCCGAACCATCGTAATGACTCAACTGACCCAGTTAAGTATGTAATATGCATGACTCACTATGGTAGACTTACTAGTTTGATCAATGTTACTAACATGAGTTTGCCGGGTGTCACACCAACCATGGGTTTTCCTGTTCAATTACCCAAGTAAACCATGCTCCATTCGGACGTGGCATTGGAGCGTCTTCTTCTAGCTGAAGCATGATGTACTGGTTGGTGTTCACATGGGCCATCGATATGATACGATGTTCTGGTAGGTCATCAGGATGAGTGAACAAAGGGAAGAAAGTGCTCGCTTCATTAGTAGAGAAGACTTGAATAACCACACGATAAATCAGTAATCCGATGCTAGGCATATCAATCCATTTAGAATAGGGCGCATTCCCCACTCCCTCCCAATCTATGTTCGAGTATATGTAACCGATGGCGGAATCATCGAGGTGCCACATAGTGACGATTGTTCAAAAGCTCATGGTACTAAAATGTAAATATATGATTATTGAATATTGTTTTACAACATGTGAAATTAAGTACAATACAACAAAAATAAAGATAATTGATTGATTTAATCTAAGTACAAAGTCCTATGTGAAGCGTCAAGCAGCTTATCCTGAAACATGCATGAAAATAATTTTGTCAACATATGATGTTGGTGAGTACTACTTAGTTTTGTACATATAGTATAAGTTTGAAAAGTAGTACAATTCATGTGTCTAGCATCACCAATGCATTATGTAAACACGCAAGTAACCAAACAAGACAAAGATCAAATGTAAAGTTTGTACAATGTAATTGATAATGAGCACCTCAACACGTGTGAGTCTAAAAGAGCACCATAACACAAAGTTATGTCTAAATGAGCACCGTAACATAAGTTACGTCTAAATGAGCACCGTAACATAAGTTACGTCTGAGTGTAAAGAGCACCATAACATAAGTTATATCTAAATGTATGATTTTGTATGTAAGCTACGTTCTTGTTCAAGCATAAGCACAAAGATAAACAAGACACGTATATGAATTGTAAATGAATAAAATGTATGTGTAAATGAATACGAAAGTTTTGTATACTTGTGCATGAATCACCCCAAAAGTTGTAAAAGCGGAAAAAGGGGATAAGTAATACTCACTTTAGCAAGGTGGTAAGTCTTGTGAAATTGAATAAGTGTAATCCAACGTTGCCAAGTATCACCCTATGTATAAAGTAACAAATAAGTCTAAGTCTATCTAGTCTACAAGTATTTTCTAGGGTTTCGAATTGGGGATAAGTATTCGTTTGATTAATAAGTAAAAATGTTTAATAATATGAGAAATTCGATAAATAAATGAACAAAAGTCTTTTTGTAAATTTTAAATCAAAGATGGTCACAATATAAAGTTTTAAGTGTGAAAATAATTTTTATAAAATTATTTTCTTATAAATAGAATACTAAATCTATTTATTTCGAATTGTCAAAATGTAACTTTAATATTTAAAAATATAAAAAATTAAAGAATTTTTAAATTAAAAATTGTATTTCTGTTCCAAATGAATAGAAATAATTTATGTAAAATTTTGGTACAAAAATATTGAAAAATGAATTTATTATGATTTATTTATGATTAAAACTAACAAAAATTGATTAAAAATATTGAATAACTGATTTTTCAAAAATAAAAATCATTTTAGAAAATTTTATTGTTATATCAACTCAGAATAATTTTTGTGGAAATTTATATAATCGTTTTGATATTTTTATAGAATTTTATAATTTTAAATGAGTAATCTTGTAATATTTATAATATATATTAAATAAATTATTTTTGAAAAACTAAAAATTGGACAGCATAGTTTATCATTGGAATAACATAAAATAAATTTTGTAGAATTTATAAAATAGTTTTAGTATTTTAAAACGATTTTTAAAAGAATTAAGAAAATATAAGTATAAAAGAATAACAAAAAGAAAATGTTGTTTATGGTGGGACTCGAACCCTTGGCCAGACCTGTGTAAGACCACGCCCAGACCAACTGGTCTGTGTGTGTGTTCGTTGATTATTTTGGATTCGAATTATATTTATACAATACCATAAAGCAACCATCTTCCCCAATTCAAAAGAACATGAACCCTAGGTTGTTTAATAATCTTAATTAACGCCCAATAACCCCTGAAATGATGGGGCTATTGCTCGTGGACTACTTAAAAACATAACCAATCGGAGAAAAAGGACTTACCGCACGATTAATAGATCGATTGAACGAGTCAACTGAAAAGTCAACGAACCAGATTACACGAGTTTTTGGTGAACTAAAGTAAAAATTGATGGTTAGGTTAGTGTTTTCGGCATCTTTAGGTCTCAACAGAAGGTTCAATTTATACTATCGTTAGTGCATTGGCTCGATTAGGTTTGACCCGTTTAATAAGCATAAACGCGTGATAGATTCTTAAAGTTGGGATGTTTTTAATATAATTAAGGGCGTTGAATGATAGAGAATTGATTTTTGGTCAAACCATGCTTGAATTGTTTCCAAAGATTGAGATTAATGCGTGATTGGTGTGGGTTTGCTGCTGATCGCGTAACAGACAAGAGGAGAGGGACAGGTTTGTTTTTTAGAAGGTGTTATATAGTTAAAGGTTCTATACTCTAACACAAGATGTTCCATGGTCTAGTGGTTGTTGGCTGTAGGTGACCCGGCTTCTGCTTGGGTTCGAGTCCCGGCAGGAGCGGGTTTTGTTTTGTTTTTTTTTTTTACTAAGGATGGAGATGGGCTTGGTTCTGGGCCTGATATGTGCAGCAAAGAAGGTGGGCCAGACCTTGGGCTCTGAAATGACAAGGATTTGGGTTGGGTTATGTTTGGTTAAGTTAAGTATAGGTTTGTTCACTTGCTAAAAAGACTATTATTATTATTATTATTATTATTATTATTATTATTATTATTATTATTATTATTATACACAAAATATAATAGGATAAAAAGAAAAAGTGACGGATGTCACAGCATCCCCTACTTTTAGAAACTTCGTCCCGAAGTTATTAGAAACATAGGGTTATGGATGTCTGGGTAAAAATTAAAATAACTGTGGTTTGAAAAATTTTGAATGATTTGGATATGAGGCTTGATAGGTGTGAGTTAAGGATTTGGATTAGATTCGTCTCGAATAAGAATCTAGTAAATCACTTAAATTGCAAGTTTTAGGAATCCTAAAATAAATGTACGAGTTGATGAACTACCAAGTAACTAGAGTTTGTTCCTGGTCCGACTTCCAGTCTCAATTTCAATGCATCATTAGTGTTTGTATACAGGGTGTACCGCAGCTAACCCACCACACCTTTGATACCTTGAAAACGTACTGGACGCCTACCAAAAACTCTAATAGAATTTCACACTACCCTAACGCACCTGTAAATTCATGATTACATTCCGGACCGGAATCATCAATTTACCTTACATTAGGGTTTTATGTCCTTCTATGATCCTAATCTAACACACATTAAAGCAAATAAGTTTCACAAGAAGATGACACAACAACACGTTTATCAATGAAATGAGGCTATGAAATAATAAGGTCAATTGCATTGATTTGCAACGACTTGTAAGCATGACAGTATTTAAGTATGGGCTACCACTCGTCCGAGGAGCCCTTTAAATGAAATGTTTATCTGAGTTGCGTGGCTAATACACACACGCAAGCAAGTTTGTAAGTACTACAACCATTAATTGTAAGTGTTATCTTAGTGGCCTAGAAATAGTTTACGAGTATCATGAATAATTAAATGTTCGATGGATGGTCAAATTAATGAAAAAAAAATCAAGTTTCATATAATAAGCAATGATGTTTTCTTAGAAAAGCTCTGTAGGATCGAGTATCAAGTCTAAACGTTTCAAATAAATGTAAGGTAGAGTCTTGTAATAAACGTAACCAATATGATAAATCTCCAAATCTGTGTTCGTACACTATAGTATGCAAGGAAATTTCTAGATGTTATATGCTAATGAGTATGACATAATTGGGTACAAAATGATAATAGGATCAAGAAAATGAAAACACGAGTATTGGATTTCCGAGTCTTAAGAAGATTCCATCCATTGCTTAACCAGTGGGATTAGCGTCATCCTGGATATTGATATTGAAAGCTCGTCCATGTGCCACTAGGTTTACATTATTCAATTTAGGGCATTGAGGTCGCATGTGGTTAGGGTCTCTACAATGATAACATGCCCGACCGTTAGTAATCGCCAGTGGTTCCTGGGCAGCTGTTTGATGATTACTCTGTGTCCCAACCATTACTCGACAAGTGGTAACAAAGTGTCCAAACCTTCCACATCTAGTGCATTGACGACATGGAAGACTTGCAGGGTGATGATATGTAACAACCGGAAAACTATGACGTCATAATTAGCATAATTAGGCTAATTAATAATAATTAATTACTATAATGATTGGGCCACCTATGGGCCCAATAACTTAACCACACCATAAGTCCGGCCCAATAAACCTTTTCATGTGGGCCGAATGAAAAATAGAGCCCGATTAATTATTGGGCCTAACTAGTAACCCGATAGAAATGAAGTGGGCCGAGTATTCATAAGTAATGGGCTTTTAGATAGAGCCCGATATAGAAATGTAATGGGCCGAGTACCTTAAAAACTGGGCTAGACTATTTGGGCTTATAAAGGGCTTCTCTAATTGATAAGTAGGGATCAATACATGTGAAAAATAATCTATATTAAGAACCTATGTTTGTGAAAGCCCAATTGTTAAGCCTAAGCCCAAATACCCCTAGATAATTGATCGGCCCATAAGAGGAAGGGTGGTAAGTTGCCGCCACTTTACAAGAATCTTCCATCTTGTCTTGTTGAGACACCTCAACACTCCAAAGTTGTATAAGACAAACACCTCACTACCTATGGATCTACTAGCATGATTACATGCATGAACATCAAGGCCTATAAGAAGCCTTGGAAACCATCAGCTCTCCTTTTAGAATTCCACTTCCAACTCTTCAAACCACCCTTGATAACATGCAAACCACCTCTAAACCTCTAAAACCAATCGGCAATCATGCAACCACCTTCAACCTATCTTATTAACCCTTTAAACCTATTCTTCTAAGTCTAATATACTTCTTATTCCAACAAAAACCCAACCAAACCCAACCCAAAAGTAATCGGCCTCCATACTAAGTAACCAAGCAATTGTGGATCAAGTTGTTTTCTTGAGTAAGTTGAGTCTAGAGTCCCATAAGGTCGTGTGCCAAGCTGTAATGGCCAGCTTTTAGTTAGATCTTTATGCCTAAGCTGTAATGGCCAGCTATACGTATGATTATTTATATATATATGTGATATAACTTGATTTGTGTTGAAACAGGAAACCGTGGAAAATAGAACTCTTGCTTTGAACGAATCCGTAGACTCGGAAGTAATTAACGTGAGTGCATGTACCCCTATGTTTAAATGATTTTGGGGTGAATGCATGTTAGTTTTTACGTGTGATTGGGTAAAATATTGGTTCATGATCATGAAAGAGTTAATAGAATCGGTCGAATAGAAATCACGTAGAATGGATCCATTTGGTATCAACGGGATGTATTTTTCTAAACCAAGTAGAGGTTTGGAACCACATTAAGCATTTGTATGGTGCTCCATCGTTAAATATGTCCCACCTTAGAATGACCGAACCATATGAGAATTGTTGTTATTATTTATAAACGAGTCTAAATCTGGCATCACTCACTAGCTTTGTGGCTAACGTATTTTTAACATGCATTTCAGGTTGAATAGATTATGGGAACCCGAGCTCAAAATGTGCAAGTTCAAGTTCTAATGTCTAGTTAAATGAAAAAGGCCCTTGGGCCGGTTTATAAAATAATTGGGCCTCGGCCCAAGTATGTAAGAAATTAAGATGTTTAAAAGTTATGTTTTTAAGTCTTAATGGGCTTCGGCCCAAATGGTATGAACTCGGAAATCATGAACGGGCATGGCCCGGTTGGTATGTAATGGGCTCGGCCCAATTATGGTTGTGTTGGGCTCGGCCCATGTTAAATAAATAAAAGAGTGTTTTATGAAGTATAAAAGAATTATTAGAATAAATAAATTGGTAATTAATATACGTATCACGATTACCAATCCGTAATGACTCGTTAATTTTCGGGTCGTTACAGGTTGGTATCAGAGCTCGGGTTCGGGGATAGTGGGGAGTTTATAGAACTAAGTTAACAATACTTGTTGTGATTATTTGTAATAGAATGACTCGAGGGGAAGAGATAAACCAAGAAGGCCAAGACAATCGGGGAAAACCCCTATGGAGTATGAAGAAGGAGAAATTAGGAATGAAGAGGTTGTAGAAGACAATGACAACTTACACTTCCCCGACATAGAAGCGCTTGTAAATGAAATCCCGGGTCTAACATGGGGAAATAACGGGGTGGAGTTAAATTTAGGAGGGGTTGGCGTTATCGGTCCTCTCCCCGAGCCTATCCTCACCAACTCCGAACCCAACCCATTTATACCCGAGATGCCATTTTACGGGCCCTCTCCTTACTATTACTCGAACTCGCCATTCCAAGACTTCACTAACGCATCAAGTAATTTATCCATGGAAGGGTCGAGTAATTTGAGCCCATATCCCTCGCCGTTTGGAAACCCATACCCCACGGCCCACCAAGGCCCATACCCCACGGCCCACCAAGGCCCATACCCCACGGCCCCTTACCCAATGGTGCCACCTACGCCCGTGGTAGATCCATATTACGAAGCCGCCATGTTTAACCATAATAATATTCCCTTTCCACCCAACGAATTTGTGCCAAGAAAAGATTACTTGGAACTTGTGGAAAATTATTATCGAATGAAAACGCAACGAGACCAAGCACTAAACACGGCGGAAGACCTAAGGAGGTTGATCAAACGATTCGGGTATCAATCCCGACAATTGATCGATGAGTCGAAGTATCCACTTCCTTAGAGGGGATCGAAGGGTGGTATGGTGAGGGTGGGGTAAGAGTAGTGGCGAGGTCTAAATAAATGGGTTTGGTGTGTATGTGTGAAGTTGTTAGTTTAAGTCTTTGTGGTGATGGCATGTGTGGTATTTTAGTTATGTGGTTATGATGGTAGTATGTTTAAAATGGTGATTGGAGTATGTAACATCCAAAATTTTGGTTATAAAATAGTTATATTGGATGTATAAACTAGTGTGTTTAATTAAAAATGAGATTGTGGTATAAATCAAGAAGTAACATGAGATATGACTATACAAATCTTAATGCTAAAATGATAAGTTAAAGTATCTATGTGCACTAATTAATAAGCGCAAATTACAAAGGACTTGAGTAATATAGTAGTAAATTGTCATAACAATAATACTAATCTAAGCAAAATGTATTATTATAGAAAAATGCCGCGAAGATCCGAGAGAGGCAAAGAACCAGAGACACCAAAAAGAAATAACGCTTCTTCATCCAAACAAACCACGGCCAAGGAACCCTTGACCGAAGAAACCCCGGTAACCCCGGACACTAGCGAACTAGAAGAGAGAATGAGGAAGTTAGTCCTAGAAAGTTTGCAAGATTCCATTCCCACCCTCATAAGTATGATAGAAAAGTCACCCGGTTCAAAAACTCTAGAGAAAAATCCAGAAAATATTGTAGTAAATGTGGAAGATGAACAATTAAGGTCTCGATCTTGTGACTATAAAACCTTTATGGCTTGTAAGCCAGAACTCTTTGACGGCAGCACGGGAGCTGCCGGAGCCCTTCGTTGGCTTGAAGAGATGGAAGCTAGTTTAGAAATAAGTAATTGTGCTCCTAGAGACCAAGTTAAGTTTGCTACTCACTCTTTACGAGCTGAGGCGCTAAACTGGTGGAATATGATTCGACAAGTTAGAGGTAGAGAAATAGTAGCCACTATGACTTGGATAGAATTCCGAACCCTCTTAACTGAAAAATACTGTCCCATGAACGAAATTGAAAAGATGGAAATGGAATTTCTAGGACTTGAAATGAAAAGTCTAGACTGTGTTGGCTATATAAACCGTTTCAACCAACTTGCTCGATTAGTACCTCACCAAGTTACCCCCGAACCAAAAAGAATTAGTAGGTTCATTTGGGGATTAATCCCTCAAATCCAAGGAATCGTTAGAGGAGCTAAACCGACTAGGTATGACACTGCTTGTGAATTAGCTCTAAGCTTGACCGATGATATAGTAAGACACAAGGAAAGAGATAAAGTGTCGGTAGGAAGTAAAAGGGGATGGAATGAAATCTTCAGGACCACAAATTATAATACATCAGGAAAGAGCCAAGAAACCCCCAAAGAACAGGAAAATCCGGGAAAAAGACCCTACCGAGGAAATAATCCCTACTGTTCCATGTGTAAGTACTATCATGTCGGTGAATGCAAGCAAAAATGTAATACTTGTGGTCGGTACCATTTTGGTGAGTGTAGAGGAGCCCATTGTCAAAGGTGCAAAAAGGTAGGACACGCTACGGCTGAATGTCGATACACTCCAGATCGTCCACGAGTCTGTTATGAGTGTAAGGAACCGGGACATTACAAGAACGAATGTCCAAAACTCAAGAATCAGCCCAAGAAAGACCAAGCAAGGGGAAGAGCATTTGTAATCAATGCTGCAGAAGCGCGTGACGAACCGGATCTAGTCACGGGTATGTTCTATATCAATCAATTACCTGTTTATGTCTTGTTCGATACAGGTGCAAACCTTAGTTTTATCTCTAAAAGGTTAGTCGAAAAGATAAATATCCTTCCCGAACCAATGACTCAAACCTACGAAATAGAAATAGCTGATGGTAAGATTTTGCAAGCAAATGAAGTCTTTAAAAATTTGACTTTAATTATGGAAGAACAAGAATTTAAAATAAACTTAATACCCATGAGTCTAGGAGAATTTGATGTAATAATAGGGATGGATTGGCTAGCCGCAAATCAAGCAGAGATAGTCTGTAAAGAAAAACTTGTGAGAATTCCCTTAACCCATCAAGAAACTTTAGTAGTCCAGGGAGAAAAACCAAGAGGTATCTTAAGTTTAATCTCTAGCGCAAAAATGATGAAGTATTTAAAAAAGGGACATCAACTCTTTTTAATCCATGTGAATTTAGGAAATGAGGAAAAAGAAGCAGAGATTAATGAAATTAAGGTAGTGTCGGAATACAAAGATGTATTTCCAAACGAACTCCCCGGGTTACCACCATTCCGACAGGTGGAATTTGAAATTAACCTAGTTCCTGGAGCCGCACCTGTTGCCAGAGCTCCATATAGGTTAGCCACCACCGAAATGAAAGAACTCACGAACCAATTAGAAGAACTGATAGAGAGAGGTTTTATAAGGCCAAGTACCTCCCCTTCGGGAGCACCAGTACTTTTTGTCAAAAAGAAAGATGGTTCCATGAGGATGTGTATAGATTACAGGGAACTAAATAAGTTGACAATCAAAAACAGGTACCCACTACCTAGAATAGATGACCTGTTTGATCAATTAAACGGAGCGAAATATTTTTCAAAAATCGATCTTAGGTCTGGATATCACCAATTGAAGATAAGAGATGAGGATGTTCCAAAAACTGCTTTTAGAACTAGGTATGGACACTATGAATTCCTAGTTATGCCATTTGGTTTAACCAATGCCCCTGCCGTTTTCATGGACCTAATGAATAGGATTTGTCGACCTTATTTAGACAAGTGTGTGATTGTATTTTTGGATGATATTTTGATTTATTCAAAAACTGAAAGTGAGCATGAAAAGCACTTAAGAGAAATCCTAGAAACTTTAAGAAACGAAAAACTGTATGCTAAGTTTTCAAAATGTGAATTTTGGGTAAGAGAAATTAAGTTTTTAGGACATGTGATCAACGATCAGGGAATTCAGGTAGACCCAACTAAGATAGAAACAATACAGATGTGGGACGCTCCTAAAAACCCAAGTGAGATTCGACAATTTTTAGGGCTAGCTGGATATTACAGGCGATTCATAGAAAACTTTGCTAGACTAGCCTTACCACTCACCACCTTGACTAGGAAAAATTCTAAGTTTGAGTGGAAAGAAAAACAAGAAAAAGCCTTTCAAGAACTTAAGGAAGATTGTGTAAAGCCCCAGTGTTGACATTACCAGTAGAAGGAAAAGCTTTTACTGTGTATTGTGACGCATCTCAACAAGGGTTAGGATGTGTACTAATGCAAGAAGATCAGGTTATAGCATATGCATCTCGACAGTTAAAAAGACATGAACAGAATTATGCTACGCATGATTTAGAGTTAGGAGCTATTATATTTGCTTTAAAAATTTGGAGACACTATTTATATGGGACCAAGTGTACCGTTTACACGGACCATAAGGGTCTTCAACATATTTTTGATCAAAAGCTGCTAAACATGCGTCAGAGGAGATGGGTAGAGGTTCTAAGTGACTATGATTGTGATATTAAATATCACCCAGGAAAGGCCAATATTGTAGCAGATGCCTTGAGCCGAAAGGAAAGACCCTTAAGAGATAGAGCCTTTAAGGTCACTTTGATTAACGAATTTTTAAACCAACTTCGAGAATGTCAACGGAGAGCATTAGAACCTACTCAATTAAGTGAAGAATTTTTGAATGGAGAAGAAGCAAGATTAGAGGAAGGAACAGATGGAATTTTTAGGTACAACCGAAGAATCTGGATACCCAGATACGGTGAACAAAGAAGAATAGTTTTGAGCGAAACCCATAACTCTAAGTACTCCATTCACCCAGGAAACCATAAAATGTATAAAGATTTGAGGAAAAACTTCTGGTGGCCTGGCATGAAGAAGAGTGTGGGAGAATTTATAGCTCAGTGTGTGACTTGTTCGAAAGTGAAAGCCGAACACCAAAAACCCAGTGGGTTATTGATCCAACCAGAGATTCCGGTCTGGAAATGGGATCAAATAACTATGGACTTTGTAACCAAATTACCAAGAACCCAAAGTGGTAACGATACCATCTGGGTTATCGTTGATAGATTAACCAAGTCTGCCCATTTTCTACCAATACAAGAGACCTATGGAACGGAAAAATTAGCAAGAATCTATATAAAAGAAATTGTGTCCCGGCATGGGATACCTCTTTCAATTATATCGGATAGGGATAGTCATTTTACTTCCCGATTTTGGAAAACGTTCCAAGAAGCGTTAGGCTCCCAGATTAAGCTCAGCACCGCCTATCAACCTCAGACAGACGGGCAAAGTGAAAGAACAATTCAAACATTAGAAGACATGCTGAGGGCATGTGTCCTGGAGTTTAGTGGGAGTTGGGATACACACCTGCCGTTAATAGAATTTTCTTATAATAATAGTTACCACGCTTCCATTCAAGCTGCACCCTTTGAGGCGTTATACGGTAGGAGGTGTAGATCTCCGATCTGCTGGAACGAAATCGGAGAAAACCAACTCACAGGGCCCGAGATTATCCAAGAAACAACGGACAAAATCGTGCAAATCAAGAAAAGATTGGAAGAAGCGAGAAGCAGGCAGAAAAGTTATGCGGATAAGCGAAGGCGACCTTTGGAATTCCAAATAGGAGATTATGTCCTATTGAAAGTGTCACCCTGGAAAGGAGTGATAAGATTCCAAAGAAGAGGAAAATTGAATCCACGTTTCATAGGACCTTATCGAATTAAAGATAAGGTGGGACCAGTAGCCTATCGTTTCGAACTACCGCCAGAGTTAAGCGAAATTCATGATGTATTCCACGTCTCAAATCTAAGAAAATGTATAATAGAAACCCAAACTATCATTCCATTAGATAATGTGAAAGTTAGTCCTCAACTCCATTTTACTGAAGAACCCATAGAAATTATGGCACGTCAAGAAAGAAAAATGAGAAGAGGAAAGATTCCAATTGTACAAGTAAAATGGAATGCTAGATTGGGGCCTGAAATTACTTTTGAAAGAGAAGACGTGATGAAAGCCAAATACCCCCACCTATTTGAACATCAGGTATTACAAATAAAAATTTCGAGGACGAAATTTCCTAAGGGGGGGAGAGTGTAACAACCGGAAAATTATGACGTCATAATTAGCATAATTAGGCTAATTAATAATAATTAATTACTATAATGATTGGGCCACCTATGGGCCCAATAACTTAACCACACCATAAGTCCGGCCCAATAAACCTTTTCATGTGGGCCGAATGAAAAATAGAGCCCGATTAATTATTGGGCCTAACTAGTAACCCGATAGAAATGAAGTGGGCCGAGTATTCATAAGTAATGGGCTTTTAGATAGAGCCCGATATAGAAATGTAATGGGCCGAGTACCTTAAAAACTGGGCCAGACTATTTGGGCTTATAAAGGGCTTCTCTAATTGATAAGTAGGGATCAATACATGTGAAAAATAATCTATATTAAGAACCTATGTTTGTGAAAGCCCAATTGTTAAGCCTAAGCCCAAATACCCCTAGATAATTGATCGGCCCATAAGAGGAAGGGTGGTAAGTTGCCGCCACTTTACAAGAATCTTCCATCTTGTCTTGTTGAGACACCTCAACACTCCAAAGTTGTATAAGACAAACACCTCACTACCCATGGATCTACTAGCATGATTACATGCATGAACATCAAGGCCTATAAGAAGCCTTGGAAACCATCGGCTCTCCTTTTAGAATTCCACTTCCAACTCTTCAAACCACCCTTGATAACATGCAAACCACCTCTAAACCTCTAAAACCAATCGGCAATCATGCAACCACCTTCAACCTATCTTATTAACCCTTTAAACCTATTCTTCTAAGTCTAATATACTTCTTATTCCAACAAAAACCCAACCAAACCCAACCCAAAAGTAATCGGCCTCCATACTAAGTAACCAAGCAATTGTGGATCAAGTTGTTTTCTTGAGTAAGTTGAGTCTAGAGTCCCATAAGGTCGTGTGCCAAGCTGTAATGGCCAGCTTTTAGTTAGATCTTTATGCCTAAGCTGTAATGGCCAGCTATACGTATGATTATTTATATATATATGTGATATAACTTGATTTGTGTTGAAACAGGAAACCGTGGAAAATAGAACTCTTGCTTTGAACGAATCCGTAGACTCGGAAGTAATTAACGTGAGTGCATGTACCCCTATGTTTAAATGATTTTGGGGTGAATGCATGTTAGTTTTTACGTGTGATTTGGTAAAATATTGGTTCATGATCATCAAAGAGTTAATAGAATCGGTCGAATAGAAATCACGTAGAATGGATCCATTCGGTATCAACGGGATGTATTTTTCTAAACCAAGTAGAGGTTTGGAACCACATTAAGCATTTGTATGGTGCTCCATCGTTAAATATGTCCCACCTTAGAATGACCGAACCATATGAGAATTGTTGTTATTATTTATAAACGAGTCTAAATCTGGCATCACTCACTAGCTTTGTGGCTAACGTATTTTTAACATGCATTTCAGGTTGAATAGATTATGGGAACCCGAGCTCAAAATGTGCAAGTTCAAGTTCTAATGTCTAGTTAAATGAAAAAGGCCCTTGGGCCGGTTTATAAAATAATTGGGCTTCGGCCCAAGTATGTAAGAAATTAAGATGTTTAAAAGTTATGTTTTTAAGTCTTAATGGGCTTCGGCCGAAATGGTATGAACTCGGAAATCATGAACGGGCATGGCCCGGTTGGTATGTAATGGGCTGGCCCAATTATGGTTGTGTTGGGCTCGGCCCATGTTAAATAAATAAAAGAGTGTTTTATGAAGTATAAAAGAATTATTAGAATAAATAAATTGGTAATTAATATACGTATCACGATTACCAATCCGTAATGACTCGTTAATTTTCGGGTCGTTACATGATACTTGCAAGTGTTGCATTGAGGATGGATTCCCGTGTAGGCTTTCTTGATAGGGGATTGAGTCACAGGATCCACAACAGCATGGTTCTGATTATCGCCCATTCGTTTCTTAGAGTTCAAAGCAGTAGTGGCGGCCTTTGCTAAGACAGTCTTAGATTGTTCAACAGCATTGGTGGTTTTCTCAGTAGACGTCTTGGTGCCCTTCCAAACCAAGTTTCCTTTCCTTACGTGTTTATCTGTTAAAGTGGCTGCAAGCTGGATGGCTTCTTCTACCGTAGTGGCTTTGCCTCCAGTGACAATGTCTTGAATTAGGTCTGGTAATCCCTCGATATATTTTTCAATTGCTCAAGAGACCGGGGTGACCATGTGTGGAACCAGTATGCTAAGTTCGTGATATCGAGTATTATACGCAAGATTCTCACCACTGTCTTGTTTCAACCCATGGAATTCTTCCTCCAGTTTCCTGATTTCGTTCCTAGGGCAGAATTTGGCGATCATGAGTTCCTTAACTTCAGCCCAAGATAATGATAAAGCAACATCAGCTCCTCGATTGCGTTTTTCGCCATTCCACCAGGTTAGCGCCCCCTTTTGAAGGACACTAGTAGCATAGCGAACGCGGAGTTCATCAGGACATTCACTGTTCACAAAGGTGCTCTCCATGCTTTCAAACTATTGGAGGAGGCCAGTAGCACCCTCCTCACCAGTGAATTTTGTGGGGTTGCAGGAGTTAAAGTGTTTGAAAGTGCACCGAAATTGAGTTGTACTCCCTGTGTTGGCACTGTTACTGTTCTGGGTTATCTCACTGACAAGGTTTGGGATCACTGCAGCAATTTGCTCGGCGACTAAAGATGCGAGGCGACGATCAGAACGTCGTCCAGAAGCACGAACAGGGCGTTGGCTGGCATCACGGAGCATGCGGCGAGCAGACATCTATGAGGTAGTCAAAGAATAATCATGAGATTAGAAAATGTAAGTGTATAATCGTGCAGATGATTATGAAAGTATGAACTTGTAAGCAATATATGAAAATCATGAAATACAGATTATTGTATATGAAATGAGAGAGTATTATTGAAAAACTTGCATAAGATGCTTGGAGTGCCCTTGTCTAGCTGTAAAGCCCAACAAGAACGTTGACTTTTCAAAGGAGTTGAACCTAATGGTGATCAAAGAAGACATGCTTTAGCCTATAAGTGGACACTCACTCCAGGAATCCCCAGGTAAGCATAACAGGTCCGTAAATGGATTTATGCGCTATGCTTGCCTATGCCAGAAAACCCAGTGTACAGGCATCCACCCTTCCAGATTGCACGTGTCCTTATCACACTCATTAAAGTTCAACAACTTCGAAGGAGCAAAAATAAGAGTAGGCATTATGCCTAAGAGTGTCTTCATGAAAGGTACTGTCCCTGTTCCATAATGATGTAGACTTTCCACTCCTTGTAGGACACCATCTCTATGCACCATGATGAAAGATGTGGAGAATGGAGAGAGAGGAGAAGGGAAAGATAGAAGGAGGAAAGTAGAGGGAAATGAGGGGTAGGGTAATTCAGGAAATATTATGCATGAAAGTTGAAGTTCGGTTATAGTCTAGGCCATTTTATCTAATAACCTAGTTCCCTATAACCATGGCTCTGATACCAATCTGTAACACCCCAACCGATGGCGGAATCATCGAGGTGCCACGTAGTGACGATTGTTCAAAAGCTCATGGTACTAAAATGTAAATATATGATTATTGAATATTGTTTTACAACATGTGAAATTAAGTACAATACAACAAAAATAAAGATAATTGATTGATTTAATCTAAGTCCAAAGTCCTATGTGAAGCGTCAAGCAGCTTATCCTGAAACATGCATGAAAATAATTTTGTCATCATATGATGTTGGTGAGTACTACTTAGTTTTGTACATATAGTATAAGTTTGAAAAGTAGTACAATTCATGTGTCTAGCATCACCAATGCATTATGTAAACACGCAAGTAATCAAATAAGACAAAGATCAAATGTAAAGTTTGTACAATGTAATTGATAATGAGCACCTCAACACGTGTGAGTCTAAAAGAGCACCATAACACAAAGTTATGTCTAAATGAGCACCGTAACATAAGTTACGTCTAAATGAGCACCGTAACATATGTTACGTCTGAGTGTAAAGAGCACCATAACATAAGTTATGTCTAAATGTATGATTTTGTATGTAAGCTACGTTCATGTTCAAGCATAAGCACAAAGATAAACAAGACACGTATATGAATTGTAAATGAATAAAATGTATGTGTAAATGAATACGAAAGTTTTGTATACTTGTGCATGAATCACCCCAAAAGTTGTAAAAGCGGAAAAAAGGGATAAGTAATACTCACTTTAGCAAGGTGGTAAGTCTTGTGAAATTGAATAAGTGTAATCCAACGTTGCCAAGTATCACCCTATGTATAAAGTAACAAATAAGTCTAAGTCTATATAGTCTATAAGTATTTTCTAGGGTTTCGAATTGGGGATAAGTATTCGTTTGATTAATAAGTAAAAATGTTTAATAATATGAGAAATTCGATAAATAAATGAACAAAAGTCTTTTTGTAAATTTTAAATCAAAGATGGTCACAATATAAAGTTTTAAGTGTGAAAATAATTTTTATAAAAT
This sequence comes from Ambrosia trifida, assembly GCA_028751855.1. Classification (NCBI taxonomy): domain Eukaryota; kingdom Viridiplantae; phylum Streptophyta; class Magnoliopsida; order Asterales; family Asteraceae; genus Ambrosia; species Ambrosia trifida. Next base: position 53,396,255 of record CM054131.1, read on the forward strand.
TATTTTCTTATAAATAGAATATTAAATCTATTTATTTCGAATTGTCAAAATGTAACTTTAATATTTAAAAATATAAAAAAATTAAAGAATTTTTAAATTAAAAATTGTATTTCTGTTTCAAATGAATAGAAATAATTTATGTAAAATTTTGGTACAAAAATATTGAAAATTGAATTTATTATGATTTATTTATGATTAAAACTAACAAAAATTGATTAAAAATATTGAATAACTGATTTTTCAAAAATAAAAATCAATTTAGAAAATTTTAATGTTATATCAACTCAGAATAATTTTTGAGAAAATTTATATAATCGTTTTGATATTTTTATAGAATTTTATAATTTTAAATGAGTAATCTTGTAATATTTATAATATATATTAAATAAATTATTTTTGAAAAACTAAAAATTGGACAGCATAGTTTATCATTGGAATAACATAAAATAAATTTTGTAGAATTTATAAAATAGTTTTAGTATTTTAAAACGATTTTTAAAAGAATTAAGAAAATATAAGTATAAAAGAATAACAAAAAGAAAATGTTGTTTATGGTGGGACTCGAACCCTTGGCCAGACCTGTGTAAGACCACGCCCAGACCAACTGGTCTGTGTGTGTGTTCGTTGATTATTTTGGATTCGAATTTTATTTATACAATACCATAAAGCAACCATCTTCCCCAATTCAAAAGAACATGAACCCTAGGTTGTTTAATAATCTTAATTAACGCCCAATAACCCCTGAAATGATGGGGCTATTGCTCGTGGACTACTGAAAAACATAACCAATCGGAGAAAAAGGACTTACAGCACGATTAATAGATCGATTGAACGAGTCAACTGAAAAGTCAACGAACCAGATTACACGAGTTTTTGGTGAACGAAAGTAAAAATTGATGGTTAGGTTAGTGTTTTCGGCATCTTTTGGTCTCAACAGAAGGTTCAATTTATACTATCGTTAGTGCATTGGCTCGATTAGGTTTGACCCGTTTAATAAGCATAAACGCGTGATAGATTCTTAAATTTGGGATGTTTTTAATATAATTATGGGCGTTGAATGATAGAGAATTGATTTTTGTCAAACCATGCTTGAATTGTTTCCAAAGATTGAGATTAATGCGTGATTGGTGTGGGTTTGCTGCTGATCGCGTAACAGACAAGAGGAGAGGGACAGGTTTGTTTTTTAGAAGGTGTTATATAGTTAAAGGTTCTATACTCTAACACAAGATGTTCCATGGTCTAGTGGTTGTTGGCTGTAGGTGACCCGGCTTCTGCTCGGGTTCGAGTCCTGGCAGGAGCGGGTTTTGTTTTTTTTTTTTTTTTTTTTTACTAAGGATGGAGATGGGCTTGGTTCTGGGCCTGATATGTGCAGCAAAGAAGGTGGGCCAGACTTGGGATGGGCCAGACCTTTGGCTCTGAAATGACAAGGATTTGGGTTGGGTTATGTTTGGTTAAGTTAAGTATAGGTTTGTTCACTTGCTAAAAACACTATTATTATTATTATTATTATTATTATTATTATTATTATTATTATTATTATTATTATTATTATTATTATTATTATTATTATTATTATTTTACACAAAATATAATAGGATAAAAAGAAAAAGTGACGGATGTCACAGTGGTCGTACCAGCCGTCTCTCCATCTGTGAAGAACCATCAACCACTCCTGTTTCCGTGTACCCATCATCTCTCCTAGAAGAAGTTGGAGGATCAAAGAACAGGCTTCCTCTTTAGCATCTAAAGACACAACTACAGGCCGGAACCCACAGTTACCGTCCGGCTGAAAATCTTGAATGTGCATGATAAAATGTCAAAAAAGGGGATGAAGCCAACGCTTAAAGTTTTAGATCGCCAATTTATACCTGTCACCTCCAAACAGTGGAAAATCATGATTAGGGGGTGTGTACATACGTACGTACGTACGTACGTATGTATGTATGTATGTATGATTATTTATGTACCTATCCCCCACTAACCGTGGAAAATCTTCACCTCATACACTCATGTTGTCTTTACCTGGATCTGATGGCCTACGTCTTCTAACAGGCTCGTCCTCCTGCAATGGATAACAATAAAGAATTATAATAATGATAATAATAATAAAAAAATTGGCAGAGTTTCCCCTGTTTTCGTTCAAACTAGAGAACACATGTTTTCCACAAGTTTCCCAAAAGAAACGCCCAAACATATTATATATTCTAATGATCAACACAAGTTGTCTATAATAATAATAATAATAATAATAATAATAATAATAATAATATTACTAACATCTTCTTTCGCATCTTCCTCCTGTTTTTTTTTCTGTGATTTTGTAGTTGGGCGCCCGCGAGTATTTTTTTTTGTACCTCAGGAGGTTGATGGTTAGTCATACTTGGTTTCACCACCGACATTATGTTTGACAACATATTTCTTTGAACCCGCGGTGATTGAGACATTAGTTTATCTTTGACTATTTCCCACGCACTCGCAAGGTCGCCTACCCCGCCAACTACTTCCGGTTGATAATTCAATCTTGTCCAAAAGACATCTACTTTGGACAACTGTATTTTTATTCCTGTATTCAATAATAATAATAATAATAATTAATAAAGTAATGGTATTACCTTAATTTATATACGAATCTAATCGACATGCACACAACAACCCACAACTCGTGAAAAGCTGGTAACCACAACTCTTTTTTCTTTCCTCAACGTCTCTATATTTTTTAACTCAGATAGTAACAACTCGATTGCTGCATCGGATATATTACCGAGTAGGTCCATAAAAATCGGTATGTCATGGTGCACCTTTTTCACCGATAGACTCTCTTCAAACGAGTGGTTTATTGCTATTTGTTGTGACATTACCACTTAATGTGCATGTTAAACCTTGAATGCTGGCTCTCAGCTCTGTTGGTCGTATACTGACCAAAGTTGTAGTTTGTGTCTGTCGATGGTGAAACAAACCTTTCTTTACAGTCATTGAGCCAGACCCTTTCTAAATATTCAAAAACGTCTATAAAAAATAGAACAAATATATTGTTAATGTGTGTGTCCATGCGTTTTAAACTAAATTAATATAATATGTACCAGATCGTTTGTCCTGACATAGTCGTATGTAAAGTCGATCTAGCCAGTGCTCGTAAAATTCCGGAGATGAAGATTTACAGAGTCATTTAAAAGATTTAACAAATATTTTCCAGTGTTCATCTCTAAATGCTTGTCTGCAGTGCTTTAATATATTTCGTTGAATGTGCCACCATAATAATAATAATAATAATAATAATAATAATAATAATAATAATAATAATAATAATAATAATAATAATAATAATAATAATAATAATAATAATATGTATTACCTGCATAACAACTTCGAAGCTGCTGGGAATATTATGTCGCATGCATTCATCAACGCTTTCTCACAATCAGTTATTATAGCACGGGGCTCGGTACTATCTTCTAGCAACTCTTTCAGCCGTTGTAGCACCCATAGGTAGTTATCCTTTTTTTTCACCGGAGATAAATGCATGAGCGACACAAAACGACTTGGATGTTGATGTCATACCCACAACTTGAACAAACGGAAGTTTATGCTCGTTTGTTTTGTAGGTCGCATCAATCATCAGCACATGCGAGAACGCACACCACAATATGTGCAAGGTGGGATAGAGGTGAGCAAAAAAACCGGTTCGGGAACCGAAACCGGTAAAACCGACCCTAACCGAAACCGTCAAAACCGGTTTCATGTGAAACCGGTACAAAAAAATCTCAAACCGAACCGAACCGAAAACCGGTCTAATACCGATGGAAAAACCGGTCAAAAGAAACCGGAACCGAACCGAAACCGGTATCACTAAAAACCGGCTGAAACCGATAAAAATCAGAAACCGAACCGAAACCGATTTTAGAAAAATACATTTTTTTTGGCCATAAACACAAATAAAACTTTGTTTTTTTTGTATTAATATTCAATTTCCTTCTTTAAAAAACCCTAAAAGTTATTAAAAGTTAACTTTTATGTCATTTATACAAGGAGAATTGGATTTTAATAACCTGAACTATTTGAAATTGGCCACTGGCACCCCAACTAAAAAATTGGCCATGTATAACCTGAACTATTGACTTATTGGAATCTAGCACCCACTAACGGCTAAATCACTAACGCCGTTAGTGGGTTCGCTGACGTGTCAAGATGTGCTGACGTGGCATGCTGATGTGGCAAGATTTGCTGACGTGAAATGCACACGTGGATTACACATCAGCATGCCACGTCAGCAAATCTTACCACGTCAGCAAACCCACTAACGGCGTTAGTGATTTAACCGTTAGTTGGTGCTAGATTCCAATAAGTCAATAGTTCAGGTTATACATGGCCAATTTTTTAGTTGGGGGTGCCAGTGGCCAATTTCAAATAGTTCAGGTTATTAAAATCCAATTCCCCTTTATACAATTTTAAAAAGTGCGCGAAAAAACCGATTAAGAACCGAAACAAACCGAAACTGAAACCAAACCGAAACCGGTCTTACGAATCGACAAAACCGGTCCAAAACCGAACCGGTTCAGAACCGAAACCGGTTCGGCCAGGAACCAGTACTGTAGCGAACCGGTTTGGAACCGAAATCTGTTCGGCAAAAAAAAAACCGATTTGCTCACCCTCTAAGGTGGGATTAACAAACAAAATATCCTCGATCACATTTGTCAAGAGATTATGCCGGGTGAAGTAAACAAATTTTTTCTCAACCAATGTGCTTTCGAGTACCTGCATAGCAATAATAATAATAAACAATAATAATAAACAACAATAATAAATAATAATAATAATAATAATAATAATAATAATAATAATAATAATAATAATAATAATAATAATAATAATACCTGCATTTGAGTCTTGCCGCCATATAACAAATGTTTAACCTTGGTTATTGTGTTATGTATGTCTCGTAAAATGCAGGAACTATCCGGGTTTTGTTTTTTGACTGCCGAATGTATGTGTGCTGGCGTAACGTTTTGAAAATAAAGTGTATCCACCAACTTTATCTCGCTTGAACCCAGCCTCCTAGCATACGCGTGATTCTCGATATGTTGGAAAGGTCAGTGATTATGTGTTTGGTTCTTGACCTCCAAATTCTAACCATCGTAGCAGGAGCTGTATCTCCCTATTAGTTCAAATGGGCAATTACATTTTTTACTGCCCGTCTTTCGAACTTTGGCCATACTACGATGTTCGCCACTACGGTCACATCGTATCCATCCCGTCTTTATCCTCCTATCCGGCCCCTACCGTCTGAAACAGTACGTCTGAATACGGTGATATGACCATTATTTTTTTCCTTTTCGAAAACCCAATCTGTCAGCTGTTTAAGAGACCCGAATACCTGTAAAATTTATATGCGAATCTATACGAGTCAAAACATATACGAGTTCAAATAACAACTAAAAATTATCTTAATGTTAACAATTTAAGTTTTTGACATTAAATTAACAACTAAAAATTATTTTTGAACAATATATACGAGTTCAAATCTCATAAACCCTAAAACAAATTTATGTACGGGGAAAATATACTAGCGTCTACCAATTTCGCCATATCCCCCCTTTTTGAGATGAAAATCTCATTGCGATCTCGTTAAATATGTACACTGCTAAATATATACGGGTCTAAATTATAAAAAAAGTGTAAATACATAAACACACCTGACTTGTTTCAAACGCAAGATCCGGGCCAGGTTCGTCGCCACCGTTATCATCTCCCTCGTGTGAATCCTTGAAGCTGCCATCACCCTCCTCACGCGAATCCTTGAAGCTGCCATGACACTCCTCGTGCGAATGATAAGTCCCGTATTCGTACTGTGGATGACTTGGCGGCACGTCAAATGACTCAGGTTCTTCTATGTACTCCTGATTTAAATCGGGCAGCGCCTTCCCGTCACCATAGTGACAACGGATCTAACCTCCTTCTTACCACGTTCCACAACGGGTCCAAAATTCTTTCCGAGACATAAGATAAGTCAAACGAGTGCTCCCATTCACCCGAAACATTACTAAGGTGCCTCGAAGACATCGTGGTAGCTTGGTATTGATCGGATTTGAGGGTTTTGGTTTTTTTAATATTTTCGTCGTCTAAGAAATGAAGCCAAGGATGATGAATATATGGGGAGATCTATGGCTCGTATGGGTCTATACGGGCCGTAGAGGGTTTAAATGACCTAACAACTAGGATATCTACGGCACGTATATAAGTTGCTTTTCAGACTGACACACTGCAAGTCCGTCTGTTCATTGATTGTCCTTGTACATCGTATGCTACTGCGGGCCGTAGAGCCCACTACGGGCCGTTTAGGGTTTTAATGAAATTGACCAATCCCCCTCTATGGGCCATAGTGGTTTGCCTCATTTATTACACTGACACCTTCTCATCCATAAATATTAACTCCATCTTAAAATTTTGATTCCATTTTCATATTACTCAGTCCTTCATATATCACATATCTTTAGTTGGGTTGAGATCATAAATAAAACTAAGATTATTGTTCTCCATGTCCATTTACATGCTTTTAAAGAATTTATTTATCTAGATGAGAGGATGGTTAGGAGAAGTCTCTTGAAATTTAAAAACTGATTTTATAATTGGTTGTATTAGTTATGTGCTTATGCGGTTATACTTAAAAAGAAAGCTTAGTTATTATGATTACACCTACAACATAATTAATGAACCACGCTTCCCTGTGTTAATTTAAAACTTTTCCTCTTATAAGTTCAAAATTTAGGCGGCTTAACAACTGCCAACAGATGTGTACAACATCTGATTGTTAAGAGGGAAACTCAGTTATTGGTCTGAACATCTGTTCGTTAACCGAGATCAACAAACAGATGTTGTTGACCTCAGCAGTGTTATATTAATGAATGGCCCACATATTTTTTCGAATATTTTAAGCTGATTAATGACATCATTATTCGCATCATACATGCATTGTTGGCCTATCTCTATACATGACAATTCAGCTTTCTTATGTCACTCAGGACTCTCCTATTATAGTAAGTATAGATATATAGGTAGGTAATTTTTTTTGGTCAAATGACCATTGCACAACGGCTAGCTAGCTAGCGAGCGGGCGTGATGGTTCTCACGATTTGGAATGATCGCTGCCATGATACAAATGGTGGGGCGGTGGTCGTGATGGTCACGACCATAATAGGGTGGTCATCACGGACCAGCCCACACTCTATGTAAAAGCCGGGTAATCCGTACGTGACTCCCAATGGCCAAGTGTAGCCCTAGCCGACTAAACCCGGATGGACGAAGCCCATAGCCCACTAGCCATCAGTTCAGGGGAAAACCCAACCATCTACCAGCCCGAAAGCTCGAAAATGAAATAATCACAATAGAACCATAATTAATTACAACTTTAACTGAAACTTTATCAATTAATAATTAAAACGCCCATTCCATGCATTCTTTGAATCTTGGGTTGAGAATTCTTTAGGACCAACATGGCCAACTTGAATTTTGCAACGTACTGACAAATGTTAAGTATTACATGATTTTTTTAGACAAATATATATCTTCATTTCATGATTGTCAAATTACCTTTATAGGTTTTTGGTAGCTCTAAATTAACATTTTTAAGCTTCTTGTTTAAATAACTGATGTTCTTTCTCACGTGCTCCAACTCAGCTTTGAGTCGTCTAACTCTTGCTTCACGTCCGATTAGTTCCCCCTTTAGTTTCTCAATATCGTCTAAGCGAATCTGATAAGAAAAAAGTTACGTCAAACAAGTACTAGTTAAGAAAATATTCATCGTTAGAAACCAATTATGTAGGGAAGTTGTTACATTTATTTTATGTTGCATTGCTCGCTCTCGGTCTATATCCCACTTTGATCTTCCTCGTCTTTGGTACCAAGGAGGGTTGGGTGCAATGTAGCTTTCTTTGGTATTCATGATGTTGCTTATTTCTTGAAAGATTTGCATTTCATCTACCTGTTTCTTGTTTCCATGTTTTATCCTTTGCACCAAGCTTTCCATCTTTTAATAATAAATGAAACAATGATTTACTTACTTGGAACAAAATAGATTTACGTTTATGATTGATGCAAAACATACCATATCGTCAAGTTCTTGTGTGCCACAATATGGCCAGTAATTACCGGGCTTCATTAAAGAGAGATGTTCTTCTTGAACTTCTTCAAAATACTTGATGTCCATCTTCCCATTCTTGATAAGCCTTTTCTGGCAACGTTTTCGATCTGGTATCACTGTTGTTTGAGCATATCTTCCACTCAAACATAATACACCTGTTGTTTGTGGTACGAATTTAGGTGGTAAATGAGGTTTGACTTTCCCTAGACTCCATTCGAGACTGAATTTTCAATATCTTCCCTTCTATTTGACCATCAAGATTGGAGAAATACCATATTTTGTAGTTTATTTGATGTTCATGTGCCTGTTAATCGATATAGTAACCGAAAACAAATTTAAAATATGTGAGATTCAGAGTTTAGTAATTAATATGCACAAAAAGTTTGGAGTTAATCATCAATCACCTTTAGCTCTTCGTTTATACGAATTCTTTCAATATTCATCAACTTGTATTGTTCATCAACTTCTTTCATAGTCGATGAAGATTGATGAACATGGATTCTAGAGATATTGCACTGCTTCTGTTCATCCATTTCACTCACCAAAGTTTTATCTTTAGAAAAAGCTAAATAAAAAATTTAATTCGAGATGCATTGCTTATATTTGATATCTTCTTAATTATATAGGTGTTTTTTACTTGCACCCCACAGCAAGAAAGTCAACTTTATAGATTGAAATATTATATACAATTTTTATATATTGGTCACCCAATATATATAGCCTTCCTCTCCAAGGTCACCTATGATTGGAAGTTTAAAATTTTCAATAAATAGAATATAGCAGCAAGAAGTATATAAGGAAATATATTATTCAGATAGCACACTATGATCGGATAATAAATTGATTGTATATATCTTGTAATTTGACATGTACTTAAGTATATATTTTGTGGTTATTAGCGGGACTTGCTCCCCACAGCAAGAAAGTAAACTTTGCATGTGTACATATTATACAGGGAAAATCACCAAATTGGCCAAGACTTGGTCAAACTTACCAAAATAGCCACCTCCCATCTCTTGGGAGAGTCGGCTCACAGGTTACGAGACGTCTTCGTAAGACTTCGGTGATGGACCACTAGCTGAGCGACACCTCACCCCTCTCCTCACCCGTCTTTGGAGAGACGGTTCCCGATTCCCAAGACGTCTTTGTGAGACCTCGCCTACACACTTCCCAACTCTTTCCTCTCTCTCTCTCTCTCTCTCTCTCTCTCTCTCTCCTCTCTCTCTCTCTCCTCACTTCCCAAGTATGCGGATGCAATTGCGGAATGCGGAAAGGTTCCAGTCTGGCCACCCTTATAAAACTAACACAAAACAAGGTATGCGCTCCTATCAAATCATAAACAAAACTGACTTAACCGATTCAACTTGTTATAAAATTGACACAAAACATGTCTCCAATTCAATCATAATCATAGTTGTTCAAATCGATTCAACAATCCGTCATCATTCAAACCGCGAAAAAACAAACAGATTGTTACGATTTTACAATCCTATCACCGGAGACGCCACCACCACCGGAGACGTCACCGGGAAAAAAATACACAAAGACGCCACCACCACCGGAGATGTCCAGTGAAGTCTCCGTGAGTTCTCCGGACTTCGTCCAGTGAGTTCTTCGTCTTCACCGGTGAGTTCTCCCTCTTCTCAGGTGAGTTCTTCGTCTTGTCTGTGAGTTCAGTGTTTTTCTTTCGAAAGAAAGAATCTTAGAGAGAGAGAGGAGATGACTTCAAGTATAACGAAACAAATAAATGATATAAAAACAAATATATGATATAAAAACAGTCAAGTTTCATCTCCTCTGGTCAAAAGGGTTGCACCGGTTTGACCCACTAAGACGACAAATAAAAGGTATTGATTACGTCTTCGTCGTCTTTGTGGCATGATTACGTCTTTGTAGCATGATTACGTTGTTTATATGCAGTGGAGTTGCCTCATGCTGAAGGTTGTTGTGTGAGAGAGAGAGAGAGTAGAGAGAGGAGAGAGAAAGTGAGGAGAGAGAGAGGATAGTATGCGGAAGGTTGTTGTGAGAGAGAGAGAGTAGAGAGAGGAGAGAGAAAGTGAGGAGAGAGAGAGAGAGATGAGAGAGAGAGGAAAGAGGTGGGAAGTGTGTACGCGAGGTCTCATAAAAACGTCTTGGGAATCAGGAACCGTCTCTCCAAAGACGGGTGAGGAGAGGGGTGAGGTGTCGCTCAGCTAGTGGTCCATCACCGAAGTCTCACGAAGACGTCTCGGGACCTGTGAGCCGACTCTCCCAAGAGATGGGAGGTGGCTATTTTGGTAAGTTTGACCAAGTCTTGGCCAATTTGGTGATTTTCCCTATTATATTCTTATACAATTAGCAACTTAATGTGTCCACTAACGGTGCTAAAACTAACATATCCCTAAACTTTTACTTGCCAACATATCACCGGATAAAACCAACCGTCACAAAAACTGCTATTCAACCGTTGCATCCCCTCCGATAGAACATACACGTACCCCTTCGTATTTTTTATGTACGTACAACCGTCGCATCCCTTGCAATTCAAACATGATGAAGAAAGTTTTGCCAGAACAGTTTATATGCCGGTTATGCCGGAACGGTTACAGTTTCTGGTGGACACGTTTACCGTTATATGCCGGAACGGTTAAAGATGGAAAGGGAAAACAGTAAATGAAGTGAACAATTATCGTGATGTTTCTTTTTGTATGTTTTGTTTGTATATCTCAAAATGAATTTCAGAAAAAAAAAAAAAACATAGATGGCAAACACAGAAATCAAATCAGAAAATCAAAATCAAAATACCGCTTCAACGGAGGACAACTGAACAAACATCAAATCTCACAAAAAAACGACACGGCAAGGGACTGTCGAATTTCAAAATCGTATAAACAGGGACGACAACAAAGCAAAACTATATAGCCTAAAGGACGAGGGCTTCATAATCGTTGCATCATCATCAAAGAATCATAAACAGGTTTGATCAATTTTCGAAATCCTAAGGTACTTATCTGTTCATCTCTCGTCGAGTCATCGGAAAGTTTTGGAAATCAAGTGTGTTCTAATCAGGAAATCAAAAGATTTTTTTTTTTTTAAATTTTACTTGGAAGGACACAAGTTTGTGAAATTATTATCAAGGCCCAAAATTTTATTCATATAAATTTAGTCAATTCAAAATTTGGTAAGAAAAAAAAAATGGGAATACTAGAATAATCAAGAGGCGACAAAGAAACTAGACTGAGATCAGGATATTTTATGAAGATTTACAGAGTCACTTAAAAGATTTCACAAATATTTTCCAGTGTTCATCTCTAAATGCTTGTCTACAGTGCTTTAATATATTTCGTTGAATGTGCCACCATAATAATAAGAATTGAACTACTCGCGTATATCCGAATTGAAGGCGGAAATCGACGATAAGGATATATTTGTTGATAGTCCCGTGAATACGTTAGAATTGGTAAAGCGATAAGTAAAACGTTCACACGAGAACTTGATAGCACATCGACATGTTTAACTAAGATGTGCAAAAATTATAAATGAGGAGCCCATGTGTTCTATTTATAGACCACTCCCCGTACACCTGACTCCTTCTAGGCGTATGATCACTCATACTCCAGTGGTTTAGGCATACGCCTGACCCTACACAAGGATCAAAACTATAACGTTACGAATACATCAGTAAGCTGTCTAAACGTCATAAATACACAATATAACCATAGCTAGACTAGGTGATAAGCTAGGGACACAATCGAAGGTGAATTACAGGATCATCAGTAGATGGTGAAAGGAAGTAAAGTTTAGAAACAATTAGGCTTAGGTTTTTGGAATGATTGTATATCAAAATATTGTAAATGTGTGGGATGTTTTCAAATTGGATGTGTTTAAAAGTAAAAACACTCTCTAAGTAGGGTTTTGGTGGGATTAAGAGGGAAAAATGTGGGGATACCCCCATTGTGTGACAAGTGTAACCAATTTAGTTTCTTTTATTAATAGTAATATAGATTATATAGATTAGGTTTGGATCAAGTACACAGTGAAAAACAAAAAAAGAAGTCGTACGAAGGATATCAAATAGAGTTCGATTGAATTCAGTCAAGCAACGTTGAAACCTTTTCACATTGAACCCTACAATCTTAATTTTAGGTTTTCGATTTTTTGGATTTTTAGCTTGTAGTTTTAGAATTTGCATTATATCATTGTCTCTTTCATGTTACATTGTGTCTTTTCGTCATTTTCATCATTTTGTCATTTCTACAATTCATTATGTCTTTTTTCCTTAGCATTGTGTTATATTTATTGGCATTGCGTTATATTTATTGGCATTATGTAATATTTTGTTACTCATCGTGCCATATCTCATTATCCATTATGATTTTGTATCCTTCTCACCCTTCTCATTTTTGTTATACTTTGTATAGAATAACTTGACCCATATTAAACATTATAGATTTTTAAATTACTCTACCCCCTTGAATAATAAATCATTCTTGTTTGTTAGTATTTCTTCCATCCTTCTTATTTAGATGTCTTCTAGTTTTTGTTGATGTCCACCTTATATATAATACCCTAGCTATAGATTTTTCTATTATTCTATAAGTTGTTACAATTTTATCATGTCTTTTAAAAACCCTTTAATTGATTTTCTAGTTGCCCGAGTGAAATTACAAAGATGGTCTGTTTTTGTTCATGAAACGTGCAATCAAAATGAATGAAATACATCTTTTACATTGTCTCAATGCTGAAATCACAAGATGGAAATGATAAAAGTTACATATCAACCATAACAAAAAAATCAATTTCAAGAAGATGCAACAATCCATAATAAGATCCACACTGTGTAGAGTTTCGTAGTATATAGTGGGTAACCCACCAAAGATGACGTTTTGATTGTTACATTATAATTGATTACGACAACCTTCAAATCTGCATCAAAATTTAGAAGTTAAGTGTCACCTTCTATTTGATAGGGAAAATTACAAATATACACATTTGAGTAGTTGTCAAAAGCGCGCCTAGGCGCGCCTAGGCTCGAGGCGCACCAAGTGCACTGCGCTCTGTGAGGCGCGCGCCTAGGCACTGAGGCACACTATCAAGGCTGATTTCCGGCCAAATTCAGGCTAAAAGTGGCATAAACCTCTAAAACATTCTAAATGAGTCATGAACAACCCTAAAACATCCTAAAGTTGCCCTAAACAAGCCTAAAACATCTCTAGAATCCCTAAAAAAATGTATTTTATACTATGCACTTAATTATAAAAAACCGTCGTTTTTTATGCGCCTTGCGCCTAGGCTCCGGGCTCGGCCTATGCGCCTTGAGTGCGCCTAGGCGCTTTGACAACTATGCATTTGACCAAACGAATAATCAAAATAGTAGGCCGGCTAATTAAGTCAGCTAATAATATTTGCGCCTACAAATTTTAGGGCTAAGCAGGCAAAAATATTACGATTAAGCAAAAAGAATTGCCGGATAAGATATAGCTGATAGTCATTGTCTATTTTAAAGTTGAAAAAGTGAGTCAACTTTATCAATACTTGTAAATTATTTCCCTTTTAAATCATCATCATCATACTCAATTAATCCCACCTATAGCAAAGCTAAGGTAAGGTCTGAGGAGGGTAAGATGTAGACAGCCTTACCTCTACCGCTAAGAATAGAGAGGCTGCTTTCAGTGAGACCCCCGGCTCGATGTGGTTTGGTATCAAGCCTTAAATTATTTCCCTTTTAAATATGTATTTATTATATTTTTCATACTTGGAAAAAGTATATTTAGTATACCAAGTCATTCTTTTGGTCTCCAAGCTCTTTTAGATGTTTATAGGCTATGAGTATCTTTGAATCAACAATTTCAAGCTTCTTATTAATATATTTGATCTTCTTTCTCACATACTGCGACTCGGCTTTAAGTCGTCTAACTCTTGGTTCACATTCAATTTGTTGCCTCTTTTGTGTCTCAAGGTAGCCCGACAGAATCTAGTTAAAGAAAATATGTTAACTCAAACTAGTAAAAAAAAGACACAAATTAAACCAGTCACTAATACGAAAGAAGGAAACTCTTACATTTAGTTTACGTTGCCATCTATAGCGATCGTAATCCATATCTCGCTTTGATCTTCGTTGTAGTGTGTACCAATGAGGGCGGGGTTCTGGTTCAATGTAACTTTCTTTTGTCTCCATGAAGTTGCTTAATTCTTGAACAATTTTAATTTCGTCTGCGCGTTTCTTGTTCCCATGTTGGATCCTTTGCACCATGCTTTCGATCTTAAAATAGTAAACGAAATAAGTGTTTACAAAATCCAAATAAACATAAATTACATTTATGATTGACTGAAATTACGAAACCATACCATATCGACAAGTTCTTGTGTTATGGAATATGTTATCTCACTCGATTTCATTGAACATATATGTTCTTCTTGAACTTGTTTCAAATAATTGATGTCCATCCTCCCTTTCTTGACAAGCCTTTTCTGGCAACGTTTTCGATCTGGTCTTACTGTTGTTTGTGCATCTTTTTCTGTCAAAGAATAAACACGGGTTGCTCTTGCTACAGAACTAATTGGCATATTCAGATTGAGTTTATCTGGATCCCAGCTTTCAAGATGCTTTATTTCCCTCATCCTCCATTCTATTTGTTCATCAACATGTGAAAACCACGTTAATTTCTGGTTTATTTGATGTTCATCTTCCTGTGATCAATTTAGTAACGGAAAGCAAAGAGACATGTGTGAGAATTAGAGTTGAAAAATATCCACAAAAGATTAATAAATACACAAATCTAACATCACCTGCTTCTGAGCTAATTCTCTTTTGAGACGAGATCGTTCATGATGCAATAACCGATATTGTGCTTCGATCTCTTTCATTTGATGAACTTGGATTTCACATTTCTTTTGTGTATCCATATTTCACTAAACGAGGAAGATTAAATTTTACAATATATCGGTTATATTAGCAAGAGGTATATATAGGGAGATTGGTTTGAAATGTACTTAAATATATATTTTGTGGTTATTTGCGGGACTTGCACCCCACGGCAAGAAAGTCAACTTTGCATATGGACTTTGTCATCACATTTTTTATATTTATGTGTTTGTTTTAATTTAAATAATACCTTCAGAACTACAAGCACAACTGACGATTTTGTTTTTGTTTTTTTTTTTTTTTTTACCGAAATTGAGACTTTTAAGTTTTAACATGTAAGTAATTATGAAACTTCTTACTCAAACATGTTTTTAATGCATTCATCGATATAGTATAAAAACAGATGTCAATAGGTCTCTAAACTTTGTTTGTGCACGTTATTGTTGATTCATAAAGAGAGGATGATTTAATTATACGAATACCCGATTCGATTATCTTGATTAGGATTGCGGAATTACACTGTTTACAGTGGCGTAGCTTGAGCGTACATTTCGAGGGGTTGGAAGTCACCGGCAGAGCCCGTCTTGAGTATTCAAGTGCCTCGGGCCTGGGCCAAGCCCGAAAAAAAGGCCCTTAAATCCTATGAAATTATATAAACATTATTTTTTAAATGACGATTAATATTTTAACCAAAAAAAAAAACATACCAACAAATATAGTAATTATAGCTAACCGTAATAGATGGCCCAATAATCAGTGGTGGACCAAAGATTTTTTTTATAGGAGTCGAAAACTTTTAGAATAGGTTGTTTATTACTAAAGAATTTTCCCCTAGTTTGGGTCGGGCCAGGTTAGTAATCTAGTAGATAATGAGCCAATAAAGTAAAAGTTTAAAAAATATACAGATCGTTGAATTGAGGATTTGGAGGGTTATCTAGAATCAATTCGTGAGAGTGGAGCGTTGGATCTATTGGATTGGAATATAAATAACTAGTTGTCGTAACATATAACTTAAAAACTAAAGAAATAAATGACCCACGCCAAAAATTATTGGAATAAATAACTAGACCCTCCAATCACGATGGCCTAGTTATTTATTCCAATCCGATAGATCCGCCGCTCCACTCTTTCTCCCCTCCACTCGCGTAGTGAAAAGTGATAAAATAAATAAGCCTATAGTTGACTATAGTAGTATGTTTAGTAAGTAATATTATTTTGTATTGTGGTATGATACTTGATAAGTTGATTCATCACTCTAGTCTGGCTTGTTGATAATTGAGAATGTTTCTCTTGATTTGCTTTACACAAGTTACACGAATATATACACATAATTAGGAGATATACATGGAATGGTTTTATGACTATATTATCACATAATTATAACATAGTCAATATAATAATGGGTGATTGATTCTGGAACATTCCGTGGCACAAATCACGAATCAATCACGGTTAATACTCCCCCGCAGTCGCAGCGTGTGTAGGATGACGCAAAGAGTGGACTTCAAACGATTGAAGAGCTGCTTTGGTATTCCTTTTGTAAAGATGTCTGCATATTGATAATCTGCGAGGATATGGAGGACCCGAATATCACCGATGCGGACCTTTTCACGAACAAAGTGTATGTCGATCTCCACGTGTTTGGTACGTTGATGTTGTACCGGGTTCCCAAACAGATAGACTGCGGAAACATTATCACAAAAAATAATGGTGGCTTCGCGTGTGGGAATGTGAAGCTCAAGCAATAAATTACAAAGCCAGCTTGTTTCGGCTGTGGCGTTTGCTACTCCCCGATATTCTGCTTCGGCACTTGAGCGGGAGACTGTGTGTTGACACTTGGAAGACCATGAGACGAGATTATCGCCTAAAAATACACAATATCCTGAAGTAGAACGTCACAAATCTGGACAGCCCTCCCAGTCAGCATCAGAGTACGCGGTGAGTTTAAAGGACTTGGAGGGGCGAATGTGGAGAACATGTCTTCACGTGCCTTTGAGATAGCGGAGAATGCCTTTCAAATACTGAAAATGAGGCTCCCGTGTGGCGTGCATAAACAGACAAACTTGTTGAACGACATAAGCGATGTCAGGTCGTGTGAAGGTAAGGTATTGTAAAGCACTTGCTAGGCTTCAGTATAGAGTGTCATCTGTGAGTAGAGAACCGGAGTTAGCACTGAGTTTGGAGTCTGTGTCGCATGGTGTGTTACTAGGCTTGCAATTGGCCATTTAGGCTCTTGTAAGAATGTCTTGAATATATGACTCCAGTGAAAGTTGAAGACCTGATTTGTTGCAGGTTAATTGTATGCCAAGGAAATGATGAAGCTGCCACAAGTCGGTCATTGCAAATTCGCCTGAAAGGGAATGTATAATTTGCTGCAAAAAATTGTTATATGCAGCAGTGAGAATTATATCGTCAACATACAATAATAAGTAAGTCGTTTTGTTTCCCGAGTTGTAAATGAACATGGAGGTATCTGTGGTGGCACTGTGGAAACCACAACGAGTGATAAACGTCGCAAATCGCTGATACCAAGCACATGGTGCTTGCTACCCATAAAGAGATTTTTGTAGACGACAGACAAATGAAGGGTTCTCTTTGTCAACAAAGCTTGGTGGTTGGTGCATGTAGACAGTCTCTTGGAGGTTGCCATGAAGAAAGGCATTTTTCACGTCAAGTTGGTGAATTGGCGGTTGGCCATTCTCGTGAGACTGCAATGCTGAGAACTGTTCGAATGGTTGTTGGTTTAAAAACCGGGCTAAAGTTATCAAAACAGTCAATGCCCACTTGTTGTGATTTTCCATTTACTACCAGGCGTGCTTTGTAGCGCTGTAATTGCCCATTTGCATGAAATTTGTGACGAAATAGCCACATAGACCGAATAATGTGTGCATTGGAAGGGCGTGGAACTAACTCTCAAGTGTGAATTTCTATTAAAGCTCTATACTCATCTTTCATGGCCTTAGTCCAATTTGGATCGTTCAATGCATATAGGTGTGATTTTGGTAAGGGTGAGATATTGGTTTCGGTTGCGGTGTGAAGGTTCATATGGACTTTTGGCTTTGTGATGTCGGCCTTTAGACGGGTTGTCATATGATAGGTGTTTGGCGGTGTGTGGTGTTTAGTATAAACGATGCACATGGTACCGTACAAGTAGTGTCTCCAGATCTTCAGGACAACCACAACCATACCCGATTCCAAAACATGGATGGTGTAGCCCTCCTCACGGACCCTAGGTTGGCAAAAAAAAATATAAACGATAACCTTCTCGCATTGCAACCACACACAACCGAGAACCGGAAAAGAAGCAGCGCAATAAAAAACGAAATCGCCTATACGCACAAACAAGAACAGGAGAAGGCTTGCAAATGCGGTTCATTGATTCCATGAACCCCATAGGCGCATTGGTGAGATCGAAAGGCATGACCAAGAATTCAAAATAGCCATAACGAGTTTGAAAAGGAAATAGTCACAGCAAGACACTCGATAACAAGTACCTAGCCTCTAAAGGTGTAGGTACTATGTCTAGCCACAGACAAAACTCAACAGATATGAAACTCTAAATTGTGCATGAATCAAAATAAAACCGAAGCATAGCAATCAATTAGAGAAAACGTACCGGTATCAGCGTCAGGATTCTGCTGGGCCTCTCCCGAACCAATCATGAAGACACGTGCGTTCCGATCGCCACCTCCGTTGCCTCTACCGCCCTCATTCGTCCCAGCCTCACCTTGAATCAACTTTGGGAAATTTTGCCTAAAGTGCCCCGCTTCACCAAATTGTAACACCCCTGATTCCCCTCAACCACATCTTGAACCTGCCCTGCTGAAGATGGACTCTACAGTCCTTAGCAACATGGTCTGCCCGCATGCATCTATTACAACGAAACTTGTCACGGCCATCATATTGATGAAACCCACACTGGTTACACTTCGGGAGCTTCCTAGTATACCTCCTTGCTTCTGATCAGATGATGAACCTGCTGCTTCAAACTTCCTCTTGTTATTCCTAGGGGCTTTCACAACAGCACCCGTGGGAGGCAGAACACCCTCAGTAGATGTGGGTAGGTTTTTCTTTTTTTGAAAAGGTGATTTTTTATGTTGTGACAGAGTTTATCAAAACCCTCAGAAGGGGATCCCCTAGCCACTCTACAATGGTCAGACTATGTTGTCTTAACCGGGTCCACGCTGACGCGAGAGTGGCCGGCCCACAAGCGAGTCGAGGTTGCGCATAAGGGCCACTAAGGCTTCCACCCGGAAAATTTCCCGCCACCTGCCACTTGACAGATGTTGTACCCTCCACAAGAGGCAAGCCTCTTTAGAGTAAATGCATGGTAGTAGAAAACGGGGGGAGGGGGGGGGGGGCATCAAAATCAAACCTGACCCCTATGAGGAGGGTAGGGTCAACCATCACTTGGCAAAATATCCACCCATAAATGATGGGAATGGGGATCGAAGTTTCATCACATAAAGGGAGTACAAGACTTTCCACCACTCGACCACTATGAGCAGATACATGATGTGGGTAGGTGAATGATGAAATAACAAACCTGATAATGCTCACTTGCTTAAAAAGCTTAAAATAGATTAACAGTGATGTGATTTCTAGAGTGACATTCTTGAGATGTCACAAATCATCTACCGACTACAACTCCCAAAGGCACTTCTATCTGCAGGATGAAGCATTTGCACCCTAAAACGGGCAAGTCTCCCATTGAACTTTGAGATCCTTAGTCGAATGCTTCTTCTTAGGGCCTTTGAGCTGGCACCTTTCCAGCTCAGCCCTAAGTCAAATCCACTATAAATAGATGCCTCTTGCATGCATCATGTCTAAGACATTCCAAACACATTAGATCAGACTTATGCTCTTATCATCTAAAACCACACTCCTTACTAAAAATCAAACACTATCTTTTCACTTTTGGATTGAACTAGTATTAAGCCCCGAGTGTTGTGGCAGAGGGCGTAAAACCGTGTCAAGTATCACTAATGCCACATCATCGCCAGCGATCACCAACACCAAAAAGCTCATACAAGTAAAATAAATAAAAAAGGAAAAATAACACCGAATGAAAAGAAGGTGTAAAATTGTAGGACCACACATGCTTGTTAAAACGTGTTAATGCCAAAGGCGTAGAATCGATGACTTTTAACAACTACGGTTAATGTGAAGTAACTAAGTCGGTCTAGACCTTTGCGTTGTGACAAACTAGTAAAGTCACAAAATTTAGAACGAAACTTAAAACAAAAAAAATTGGGAAAGATAAAAATTACGTGGGACCAAAATTGAAAGAAAAAAATTGTTAGGATTAAATTCTAAAATATGAAAATCTTTTGGTTAAAAGTAAAAAAAATGAGAAGTTTTGGGTTAGAAGTGAAAAATCAAAATTGTTAGTGTTAAATTGTAAAAGATGAAAATATTTATGTTGAAAGTAAAAAAGAAAAATATATGCGTTTAAAGTGTAACATCAATTTTTTTAAAAAAAAAACCCCTAAGCATGGGTAAAAACCCTCTAACCACAAAGTTTTAATAATTAGATTATTTATAATAACTAAAAAGTAAGTAAGTTATCAGACAACAGAGTACGAATGTGAGAGGACCCCATATCATGCGTTTGACGAATCGAACTCTTTTAAGCCTCGTAGCATCTAGAGACGTTCATACCACCATCCTTTCATTATTAGTTATAGCAACAAATACTTACCAATGTTAAAAGAAGAATAGAATATTGGTCGGTATTTTATATTCCAAGGATAACAAGATAGGAATATAAAAAGATTACATTTCTAGAATATATTAGTGGGAATGTCCGCGCGTTGCAGCGGGTGTCTCAACTGATATCAGATTCAATTATGATATCTATAACGAACCACTACCCATTTTGGGTTTCAAACAAGTTTGTTATAAATGTGATTACATGTTATTCGTAGCGTCTTTCTAAATGTGTCTGTATAGATAGATATATGGGGGTTGACGATATCCGTGTTATGGGCTACCCGTTACTCGTTGCAATTTCTTCTCTAGGTGATCTATGACATCCTCTTTATATAATTTATATTTACATACGTATTTGTTGTTGATATTTTTTGTGCGCGTGTACTGATTTGAGCTTTAAACTTCTTTAATACTATGTTTTTTTTTTCAATTTCCTCTCCCAAAGATCAAATATACGTCTATTTTAAGAATTCATGTTTACATGTCGCACAAACTATTTGAACCCTCAAAGACCGCCTTGGTTACTCCTTGTTTTTGGAGATAAAAATAGATGGCTGAAAACTACAATTATATACCCCAACATCATAGAATACTTCTCTTTCCATCATCTTTTCCAAGATTATTATTGCAGTTTCAGTCTAGCCTAAAACGATAATTCCATGAATGAGAGAATTATAGGTCAGGTTTTTCTCCATCATTAACAATCTTAACAAACAAAACAAAGGCCGTGTTAGTATCATTTTTTCTGCAATATGTGTTTACAGTGGCGAATAAGGTAACTTATTAGGCCTTAATCCTCTGCATATTTTCTAGAATTTCAACTGCTTTTGTCTTGTAACCGTGATGACATTGAGCATCAATGATGGTGTTATAAACTTGAATATTTATCACCAAACCCATTGACGCCGTTTAATTCATAAGTCTATCGACAATACTAAAAGTTATTTCCAAAATTGGTTTCATAGTTTTCTTTGTCATTTAAAGATTAAAATACGTGTGTGTAGACCAAACTTATAATCTAGAAAAAAATCATGTATGCTATGCAGAAAGTCTTACAATTTTTCTCTACCAACTTATTATTAATTTTAACTAAAGATTAACAATGATGAAATAAAGCAAAAGTGTTGCTGATATATTAACATGATGAATAGGCCTGTAAACGAACCGAACGAACACGAACACAGGCGTGTTCGTGTTTGTTCATTTAACTTTAACCGAACACGAACACGAACACATAATCGAACACGTTTTTGTGTTCTTGTTCGTTCATTAAGAAATTTGTTGTGTTCGTTTTCGTTTGTGTTCGTTCATTTAAAATCTAAACGAACAGTTCATGAACATAACGAACACAAATGAACATAAACGAACATTAATGAACACAAACAAAAACAAGTTTAATAATGATTCATCACAATTCAACCATACATCACAATGCAACCAAAACAAAATCTAAATTAGTAGGGTTGTGGAGTGTGGAGAAGAAGGGAGGTAGGGCTGTGAAGTGTGGAGAACAGCTCATATGTTTAGAAATTAGAATGTTAGGGTTAGGATTAAATTTTAGAACATATCAAATATATTGTATATAATATAATATGAATTAAGGTTACTTAACCAATGGGAAATAAATAATAAAAATAAAGTAAAGTTTAATTAAACGAACACAAAAGAACAGAAATAAACGAACATAAACGAACATAAACGAACGTTGATGAACATAAATGAACGAACAAAACGTGTGTTCATGTTCGTTCGTTTAATTAAACGAACCAAAAATTGTGTTCATGTTCGTTCATTTATCTAAATAAACGAACTTCCCGCCGAACAGTTCACGAACAGTTCATGAACGTTCGGTTCGTTTACAGGCCTAATGATGAAATTCTATTTAATTTAATGGAGGGTCTCATTATTTATTTTAGACATTCAATTACAATGGTGATTTCACTAATAACTGATGGTGATGAAGAGAGGAGCAGGGCAAGTTGAGATTGTATAATAGGTATCAAAGATGGTGGTACACAAGGGTAAATTTGGAAGAAATGAAGTAAAAGCTTGAGGATTAAACTTGAGACTCTTGGGATGCCATCTTAAATTTGTCAATTTGAACATATTTAGCCATCACTCCTCCTTTATGATGTAGTAGAGATAAGACTACCTTTAATGCGCGTGTTGGAAGTTTGCCCTTCAAAATCCTTACAAGCCCTTTGGATTGTATAAGTTTGTCCATAGAGGCCTTTAGGAACCAAGCCCTTCTACAAGGGCATTGGTTTTTCTTGGTTGTTGCACATGGGTGGGCCTAAAGTAAAAAGAAAAATTGTTTTGGTTAAATATTGTGAGTAATGGTTAGATGATGTGAAAATTAAAATCGGTAAGGATATTTTTAGAGTTTGAGATGAAATATATGAAAGTTTTTAGTGATTTATAAGGATATGATGTGACGAATGACGTGACAGCTCAGGGCGTTTAAGGACGCACATAGCGTCGGATATAGTCTAATTAAGCAAACAAAGAGCAATCATCTTTAAAATAACATTTAATATATTATAATCTAGGCACAGGCTTTTACATTTTTTTTTGAACGGCAAATTTTTATTACACGTTTATTCTATATTTCTACATCATCTTGAATTTGCAAAGATTTGAACCTACAACCTCACATTTGTAAGGGAGGACACCATACCACTAGATCAAGAGATCATGGGTTACAGACTTTTACATGCTATAATCAAAACTCATTATATTGCCAGACCGTTTTTCTTATTCTCGTAATCTTCCCTAAATTCGTTTTTACCATTCCATTGCCTCATGAAACCTTCAACCTAGCTAACATTCAATAAACATAAAATTCTTGATCATTGGGAATATTACGTTATGGCACATCATCTGATTATGAAGGGAAAAAGTTATTAACCTGCGCATTGCACACATTTTCTAGTTCGACAACATTCCCTTTTCGAGCATGCGCTTTCACGCAAGTCTTGAATAACTGATACTCGTTGTAACTTGAATACTGCAATAAAAACAAAAGGTTGCGTATCACGGTTGATTATATAGATATATCCATGTTTTCCAAAATGAGAGGGAATTATTGTTATTTAATACCAACTGTTTTTTGTTCTCTCGAAGCGGGTTAACATCTTTATAAGCATCGAGACACTTTGAATTAACACTTTCAAGCTTCTTATCTAAGTAACTGATGTTCTTTTTGACATATTTTAAATCGGCTGTGAGTCGGCTAACTCTAGCACTACGCCCGATTTGTAACCTCTTTATGTGTTGAATGTTGTCTAACCGAATCTAACAAAAGCAATTTAATATTACATAAAAGTAGACAAAAAAAATGATCACTAAAAAGAAAGCATGAAAGTTGTTACGTTTATTTCATGTTAATAGCCGACATATTTACAAAATGATTTTGTAATTAATTTGTATTTATCATGTTTCCTATTTAGTTGTAATCTCTCAAAAATGTGGGCACATGGTTTCTATATAATGTATATCCCTATGAGGGAAAGATTGAGGACTTCATTATAATATGGTATCAAAGGTACTAGGTTTCACATCTCCTTCCTAAATATCCTTTTCCGGCAGCCCTTATTCTCTTCAATCACCTTTCCGACTTCCTACATCTTTCCTTTATTTTTTTTCGTTCTTCCCTACAACCCCAACAACCGCTATGGCAGACAAACTACACCCCGCGATTACCGTCTCAAACATAACCAATTTTATCCCGATCAAACTCGAGCAAGAAACTGCTCACTAGCCGACTTGGTCAGAACTCTTCAAAATCCACTGTAAAGCATACCAAGTCATTGACCACCTTTTTTGTCGTCAACCACCCGCCGCCCCTACCACCACTACCGACAAAGACAAACCAACCTCTTCATCCACAGACAATGAGCAATGGGAGAGGCTCGATTCCATTGTTCTTCAGTGGATCTTCGGAACGATTTCCCAAGATCTAGTCCACACCATAATCGAACCTAGCCAAAATAAAACCGCTCACCAGGCTTGGGTTGCTCTTGAAAACTACTTTCAGGACAACAAAAGCGCTCGTGCACTCCACCTCCGTCACCGATTTACCAACACCCGACTTGAAAACTTCCCATCTGCCTCTGTCTACTGCCAAGAACTCAAAACACTTTCCGATCAATTAGCAAGCGTCGGTCACCCGCTTGACAACGACGGGTTGGTTCTACAACTAATCGAGGACCTCACAGAACAATACGAAAGTTTCGGTACTCTTCTTTAGGGGCAGGACCCGTTACCACCCTTTAACATTGCTAGATCCAAGCTGTGTATGGCTGAATCAAGGAAGCAGGGTCACGCACTCCAAGCCTCGAAAGCTGCTGGAACTGCTCTGAATGTCAACGTCCGTACGGATCCACCCTACGACCGGTCTCGGGCACCCTCTCAACCGGCTGGTACGGATGCACCTTACGACCAGTCTCGGGCACATGGTCGCACGCGTGGTCGTGGAAGAGGAAGGGGCTCTTGGGGACGAGGCAGAGGGCAACAAACAGGACAACTATATTATGCACCTTATGCACCGTATCCCTATTGGCCACCTCCTTCTAATCCTTTTGGCAATTGGGCCGACCCACCTTCCACACCACATTCATATTCATATCAACCATGGGCAAATCCACCATGTCCCTACCCCACAGTTTCAAACAGGCCCAACAACACAAGTGTATCTGGGCTTCTCGGCCCTAGACCTAACTAGGCCCATCATACAGCATATCAGCCCACAGATATTGACCAGGCACTTGCAGCTATGTCTCTACATGATCAACAGGAACCGACTGGTTATATGGATACGGGCGCCACAGGTAACATGTCTAATACCTTAGTTAATTTCAATTCTTTTTCTAATAATAGCATGGGTCAACAAATAATTGTCGGTGATGGCTCAACCATCCCGGTACATGGACATGGCGACCAAACCCTACCACCACCCTTTCCCCCACTTGTCCTAAAAAATGTCTAATATGCACCCAAGTTAATTAAAAACTTAATATCTGTTTGTCGGTTTACAACCGACAATTCTGTTTCTGTCGAATTTGACCCTTTTGGTTTTCTTGTGAAGGATTACAAGAGCCGGATCCCTATCCTCCGGTGCAACAGCAGCGGTGATCTTTATCCCCTTGTCCTTGGGCCAGACACTACCACTTTTCCATTTACCTTTGCTGCTGTCACCTCGACTTTATGGAACCAACGTCTCGGTCATCCTGGACGTGCTCCACTACAGTCATTAAAGTCTTCTAGTTTTATTAATTTTTCCAATTTGAACAATAAGCTTTGTCAATCTTGTGTACTTGGCAATAGTATTAGACTACCCTTTGCTAGTTCTAATACTCGCATTTATTATCCTTTTGATTTAATTCACAGTGATTTATGGACATCTCCAATTTTGAACACTAATGGTCATAGATATTAGAGCATTCACATCCCGGGCATCAAATATATGTGAGTGTGTCCATCAAATTATATGGGGTGAGTGGAGGATATAGAGAATATTTGGTGGAAGCACTTTTACCCCTAAATATGAAAAGTTACTGTTCACCCATAAACATATTTTAATATTTTTAGAAGTGGTTGTGAGTGAGGAGAGAGAAAATATAATGATAAAAGTATGAAAAAGTATTATTATTTTAATTAGGAGAGAGAAGATTTAGGGGTGGAGTAGTGATTTTTAGTGTAATTTGATAGATAGGATTTGATGGATGGGATAAGAATGCTCTTATATATTATTAATTGATGATGTCTCGAATTTTTTATGGACCTACCCACTGTCAAATAAATCTCAAGTTTACACTACATTTTGTCATTTCCACAAACAAATACTAACCTAATTTGAACGTCAAATAAAAACCTTCCAATGTGACAATGGCACCGAATACATAAACTCGTCCTTCAACATTTTTTCTCAACCCATGGCATCCTTTTTAGACGATCGTGTCCACACACCTCGTCTCAAAATGGCAAGGCGGAACAAATGATCCGCACAATCAACAATATGATCCTCACCATACTCACACATGCCTCTCTCCCCAATACCTTTTGGTATCACGCCATTGAAACTATTACCTACCTTCTTAACAACATACACGTCAAAAGCCTACATAACAAAACACCAACTGAACTTTTATACCACCGCACACCTTCATATGACCATCTACGAGTTTTTGGTTGCCTATGTTACTCCCTAACACCTTCCACCACCATCCATAAACTCGACCAACGCTCCACCCTATGCGTCTTTTTGGGTTATCCCACCACTCACCGCGGGTACAAGTGTTTTAACCTCAAAACTAAACAACTAATCATTTCTCGTCATGTGGCCTTCGACGAAACCACCTTCCCCTTTGCCAACACCATCACTCCTCCTCCTAAATACGACTTCCTTGATGTCTTTCCACCCATTCTTTGGCCACACATCGAGTCCCATCCACACCCAACCTACCCTAACACATCCCCACCTATTCACTCTTCCATATCAGAAACTCTCACCCCCTCACTACTAGAAAAATACCCCTATCTTGACACACATTTAATGACACGCGAGAATTCATGACATGCAAAAGCGCGTGTCATTAAAAAATCGTCGTCTTTTAAAAAAAATGGTCAAACAATGACACTCTTTTTTGCGTGTCAACAATCTAATGTCAAGATTTTAAAAAATATAACACTATAAGAATTGAGTGTCATGTTTGGTGTCAAATATTTCACATTTTTAATTTCCCTCCACTCGCGCCCTCTCTCTCTTCCTCTATTATTGTGCAAACACACAGATCAAACACCCAACCCTTCTCTGCTAAAAAAAACCCAACCCTCTCTGCTAAAAAAAACTCAACCCTCGTAACCCTCTTCAGATGTGCCTCTGCAGATCGTAACCATCTTCTGAAGCCATCATAATCAAACTTCTGAACCCTCGTAACCCTCTTCAGAAGCCTCTGCAGATCGCGTATTCAAGCTCGTAACCCTGTCGCGTCTTCAAGCTCGTAACCCTGTCGCGTCTTCAGGTTAGGGTTTATGTATTGTTGAATGTGCTTACATGTGATGATTAGGGCAAATTTGCACCTTCAATGGTTGTTTTAAATACCAGATTTTCAGCTTATTTTAGTTTTTCTTTGTAATTATCTGATGATGACTGATAGCATAATAAGTATGGTGTCAATGTCTCATATGCGTATGAATGTGATATTAATTTCATGCTCTAAAGATGGTTACGTAATTCTACATTTATAATTTTATCCTCAACAAACATGTTAATATGTGGCTACAAATAGCTAGGGAATGCAACTATAATGAGCCCAAGACTAGGAAACTTGAACGCGGATATGATGCCGTGCTT
Organism: Ambrosia trifida; assembly: GCA_028751855.1. NCBI lineage: Eukaryota > Viridiplantae > Streptophyta > Magnoliopsida > Asterales > Asteraceae > Ambrosia > Ambrosia trifida. The sequence continues at coordinate 53,424,299 of CM054131.1, forward strand.
TTGTCCGCCTATATTGTTATGTTGTAAGTGAAAACTTAGGTGGGACAAAGGTGACATACAATTTGGGATAAAATGTCTCGATGTAGAAGACTAGTTACGGGACTTCAATTCTCAATAGTCATTCGCAAAGTGTATGTCAAATTATCTAAATAACCTTTGTCCCACATTGATTATGATGTTGTACGTGACAGCCATACGTTGTACGTGGGACATATGTGGCATGCAAAGTGGGACAACATATCTCAACTCAGACAACCAATTTCTCTGACTTCAAATCTCAGTAATCACTTTTGAAGCGTATCCGATTATCCAAACTGACTTCATTTTGTGTTCTTATAACATTTTTTTGAAGGTTTCATATGTTGCGTCATGTGTGTGCCACTGCGCCTTATGCTTAGTGTGATGGAATTTTTGTATGCTTTTTGAATTATACAAGTTATGCATAAATTTCATATTTTCGGACACATGCACACACACACACACACACTTTGCCCATTTTAAAATCCATTTTGTGTTCTTGGAATATTTTATATATTGTGGAATCTTAATGCAGGAACATATCATTCAGACTGGCTGCGGTTCTGTGTCTGTTACTGTGTATGGAGATCAAGAAAAGCCACCATTGATTACTTATCCTGATTTGGGCCTTAACCGTAATCAGCTCTAAATTTTTTCTTTTAGAACAACATTTTGTTGTTTTAATGTTGGTTTTATAGTAATTTAATTTTTCTTTTTGTGCTTTGCTAATTTTATGCAGACATGTGTTGTTTCCAAGGACTCTTCATCTCTCCCGAATCAGCTTCCTTGCTACTCTACAACTTCTGCATTTACCACATTACTCCACCTGGTCATGAGGTCTGTTAGTTTCTCTATTTTTGTGTCAGACTATGAAGCACCAAATACTTTCTGATACGGCTCAAAATGGATTGGGCATGAGTGTGGCTCATGAGAAAATGGATGGGCTGGGTAAGGGGTAGGGGCAGGTCGTTTTCTTGCCTATTTTTTTTTTTCATAACTAGTTATGTACCGGAAGCCATCCGTTTCCTGTCCAGAGTCCAACAGGTCATTCATAGCAGTATCTCGACTCCGAAAGGGGAGGGGTTCGTTTTTAGTAGGCTAGGGTTTGCCGTCCAGAAAGGGGTGGCGGCGCAGCTTGTTGCCCGCCTGCCCGCTATCTTGATGTAATTTTTCGTGATTATGTTTTAATAAAAGTTAATAAGTTTTGTTATGTACATGTTAAATATGATCACAAAAATCATATTACTATAATACTAAAAGATCAATTTGTGCATATTGCGATTCAGGAGGCTGTACGCATTAAAATACGATACCGACAACTTTTGACCCATTTGACCCATATTTGATTTCTCCCGTCTAGCCTGTTGGATATAAAACATAAGTAAATGGGCCAAACCCAGTGTAGACAATAAATGTTGCACTGCTTGTGTGCTTCATAGTTTTGACATGAATCATGATGCTTATCTGTATTATCGACATAAAACTTTCTTGTGGGATTTACACGAGTTGTTGCAGCTAGGAGCTGCAACGATATCTATGGATGAACCTGTGCTTTCTGTAGTTGATCTTTGTGATCAAATTCTTGTGATCCTCAATTATTTTAGGTAATAAAAACATATAATCTTGGTTACTTGTTGCTGAGAGTTAGTGAAACCTATGTGATGGTGTGTATTTTGCTTTTTTCAGACTTGGTTCAGTAATGTGTATGGGAGCAATGGCTGGTGCCTATATCCTTACACTATTTTCGGTATTATTTCTTACTTAAGTTTCATCATTAGAGGTGACAATATTTACTTATGAATTTTTTAACGGATCGATTTGGATTTTTTTTTTTTATTTCTAATTGATTAAACATGCAAAATAAAAAAAAAATAGTTTCAAAGGAAATGGGCCAAATGTCACCAGGAATGTATTTTTAGAGCCTAAAACCTTCGAAATAATTTTATTTGAAAAATTAAACTATTATTTAAAGCTATAGTTTCTCTAATCATATATGTCAAACTAATTATCCACAATAAATATGACAACTTTGGACAAGAAGTGTTTGGTCAACTTAATCCGGCCCGGCTCTATGCGTATAAAAGTTTCCTCTAGTCATTATAAACTTTTGACTGATTTGCTTCATCATGTTTGACCTGTTATTAATTTTTTTGCAGATAAAATATAGTGAAAGAGTGAATGGTTTGATACTCATTTCCCCTATATGCAGAGCAGCTTCTTGGAATGAATGGTTTTACAATAAGGTTAGTTCTTTCAGCTTTTTGTTTCCAGCATAGTTATCAACATTACACAACTCACATCCCTAATCAACACAATATGTACATGATAGTATAAATTAACCTTATATATTTTATTTTATGTTATTTAATAGTTGTTCATACGTTACAAGTCACTTCTATAAGCATTTAGAAAATGTTGAAACAAATCTATGATTTGTAAAATTTGTAAACATATTCTTGTCTTAATATCTGCAACCACTTTTTGGTATGAAGTTTCATAATGTGGTTCTATGCATAAAAGGAACATATTCTTGAATCACAAGACCATGCAGAGGTCGAGCGCGTCAAAGCAAATGTGGAAAAATGCAGAAAGACGCTTCAGGATTTAGGTTATGCTGACTTCACATTTGAAGATTTTTTCTCAGTAAGTGTTCCATCCATAATTGAATTCAGTTTTTAATGATTGCTGATGAATTAATCTGTTTGACATGGGCTGAGTTTACCTGTATATGAAAATTTTTGAGACCTAAGATTTTGTTAACTAAACAAGCTGTTAATATATTCAGAAAGTGGTAACTGTTTTTGAACTTTTACCAAGTAAAAGCCTGATGTATTAGATCTTGTGCCAAACAGTTGTTTATCGAGCAGCTGGACAGCGTTCTCCTGCTTGGGTGTACTTTTTTGCTTTATGATTACCTAGTGACTACTAACTAAGGTTATGTAGTGGGGATTTAGGTTATCTTTCTAATTGTACTTGTGCTTTGTTGAATGCATGATAAAGTTCTTCTTATACTAAAGTATGTACTCTAAAAGGATGTTTACTTACATGCAGCTTTCCGAGAGCAGCAGCTGCTGCAACTCAGCTGACCCGTCTGCAGCACAGAGCAGGAAACGCAGCTGAGTACTAATGCACAGAGCAGGGCCGTTTTCTGATACTTGTAATCCAATTCAGCAGCTTAAAGAAGAATTTTAAGAACTATCTTATCCCGTTTTTTGAAGCGCTGCAGGATTAGGGAAGCGCTGCAGCTGCAGAGCTTAAGCGCTGAACAGACTGTTCGCCCTAATCCCGCGCGAGCTGAACAGACTGATAAAACATAACTCTATTTAAACACAATTGCAACTATACAATTGAAATGTGATATAATTCTTTTAATGTGCAGTGTCCGTGTCAACCGGGGTTCACAGAATGTGGTTATTATGTAATGAAATTCATGAAGGAGATCGTTACGGACGCACTTGGAATATTGGACAATGTAAGTTGATCGAGTCAAATTCTAGTCACTTTTGTTTTCTTGAAACTAAAACCATCGCGAACCTTAACCTTTCATCCTATTAATTTAATAGTGTCTCAGGTTGGGGGAGGAGTGGAGGCTTACTCGGATGCGGATATTGATTATGTTCGTGAAGAATGGTCGGGTTATGCCTCGACCTTCATTTTCAAGTCATGATCCGTATGTTTAGGGTTACTCATCGACTAATGTAATGTATTGATACAATGTTTTTGTAACCCTTTGTGGTAGAATTCGACATAATTGTAATGGGTTTTTTGGTGGTATAATATATGCAACTTTATTATTAAATTTATTGTTTTTGTAATTATAAATAAAAAATAATTCCAGGATATTATTCGTTTTATAGAAAAAAAAATTTAGGTAAAAAAACATGACACGCAAAATGACTGTCATAAAGGTGTGTCATAAATGCATGTAAAAAAAAATTCGTAAATGAGTGTCAAGAATGTTTGTTATTAAAGAGTGTCATAAATGCATGTCATAAAGGAGTGTCATTAAAAGATGACACGCGCCTGCATGTCATAAAAATTTAATGACATGTTCTTCCTTGACACTTTGCTGTGTGTCATAAACACCCTTTTATGACGCGCAATGCGCGTCAAGATAGGGGTATTTTTCTAGTAGTGCCTCTAGCCCAATACTCGGCCCACACCAACCACAACCCACTGAAGCCCAACAGTCTCCTCAACATATTGCCACACCTCCCCAATCTCCGGCCCACAGCGTCTCCTTTCCCACGGGCCCAAGCAGCTCTACCCATACCACTTCGCATCCTCACACAACCAGCCCATCTCATCCCCCCTCACCACTTCACAACCCACACCCACACCCGACCATCACGATACGACCCATAACCCACCTCCCACTACCCGCACCATGCGCACCCGCGCAATGGATGGCATTTCCAAACCTAGACAACGCCTAAACCTTCATACCTCCACTATCCTACCCATTCCCAAAAACCCCATCGACGCCTTGTCCATCCCGGTTTGGCACAAAGCTATGACCAGTGAGTACCATGCCCTTATTAGAAATGAGACATGGGAATTAACTCCTAGGTTGCCAGGCATGAATGTTATCCGAAGCATGTGGTTATTTAAACATAAGTTCCGGTCGGATGGCTCCTTAGAGCGTTATAAGGCGCGTTTAGTATGTGATGGTTGCCTTTAACAGGTTGGCATAGATTGTGGTGAGACCTTTAGTCCTATGGTTAAACCAGCCACCATACGCACTGTTTTGTCTATTGCTTTATCTCAATCTTGGCAGATACATCAGCTGGACGTTACCAATGCTTTCTTACACGGACATCTAAATGAGACAGTGTATATGTATCAGCCAATGGGTTTTCGCAACAAGGACTTTCTGGATCATGTGTGTCGTCTTAAAAAGTCACTGTATGGTTTAAAGCAGGCACCTCGGGCATGGTATCAACGCTTTACAAATTTTGTTCTTACTTTGGGATTCGTACAGAGTAAATGTAATGCTTCTCTGTTCATCTATCATCAGCACTCACAGGTTGCATACTTGCTACTCTATGTTGATGACATTGTTCTGGTAACCTCATCTAACTCTCTTCGCACTACCTTAATGTCTCACCTTTCAAACGAGTTTGCTATGAATGATCTCGGGCCACTTAGCTTCTTCCTCGGGCTTTCTGTCACACAGCATCACAACACCATGTTTCTATCTCAAAAAGCATATGCTCGTGAAATTATTGAACGTGCAGGAATGTCCTCCTGCAAACCCGTCCATACTCCTGTTGATACAAACTCCAAACTTAGCACTAACGCGGGTGAAGACTTTCATGACCCCTCCCTATATCGTAGTCTTGCAGGTGCCCTACAGTATCTCACTTTTACACGGCCGGACATTAGCTACGCTGTGCAGCAAATCTGTATCCACATGCATGCCCCCAAACTGGATCATTGGAATGCTCTAAAGCGAATCATCAGGTACATACAGGGAACTTCCGACTTCGGTCTCTCTCTTGGACCTTCTCGAGACCCATGGTTAATTGCCTACACTGATGCTGACTGGGATGGCTACCCAGACACTCGTCGTTCTACCAGTGGCTTCTGCGTATATTATGGTGACAATCTTATTTCCTGGTCTTCCAAATGACAAGCTACGATCTCTCGTTCAAGTGCCGAAGCAAAATACAAAGGGGTTGCAAATGTAGTAGCAGATGTCTGTTGGTTACGTAACCTTCTTCTTGAACTCAACCGTCCTCTCTCATCTGCCACATTGGTTTATTGTGATAATGTTAGTGCCATCTATCTCTCGGGAAACCCCGTTCAGCATCAACGAACAAAACACATCGAGCTAGACATTCATTTTGTTCGAGAAAAAGTGTAGAAGGGTGAAGTACGCGTTCTACACGTTCCCTCTCGCTACCAGATAGCTGACATCTTCACCAAGGGTTTACCTCGCATTTTATTTGAAGATTTTCGGTCCAGTCTAAGCCTTCGTTCCCCCCAGCTTCGACTGCGGGGGTGTAATAGCCGACATATTTATAGAATGATTTTGTAATTAATTTGTATTTATCATGTTTCCTATTTAGTTGTAATCTCCCAAAAATATAGGCACATGGTTTCTATATAATGTATATCCCTATGAGGGAAAGATTGAGGACTCAATTATAATACATGTTGTATAGATCGCTTCTCATCTATATCTTGTTTGGACTGTGGTTCTCTTTTGTGCCATTGGTCACATTGAGGATTGGGTTCTAGTGCAATCATTATTTCGTGTCTCTCTTCGAACTTGCTTATTTCTTGATACATTTTTGCTTCATCTGATCGTTTCATGTTACCATGTTGGATCCTTTGTACCATGCTTTCGATCCTAATGGTAACGAAAATAAAGGTTTATTTAAATGGGATTTTCCTAAACATAGCCCACTCCCTCTCTTTACTTCGCTAACTAATTATGGAAAAAACCTATTAATTATAGGGAATATTAAAATAATAGGGATTGCTTCACTAACATTTTTCCAAAAGAGACAATGTTTTCCAACTTTCCAAAACTAAACAAGTCAACTAGAGTGTGACATGTAACCTTAGTGTAAAATTTTATGATCCAAACCACAATACAACATATCTGAGCCTACACAAAATCAAAATCAACCAAGAACAACAGAAGTAGGCGACAAAACAGGTGACAAAATCTTATTATACCCAAACCAAAAATTACCCCCTAAATACCCCGAATCTCTCTTAATCAAGAGAGATTCTAAAGAATAAATGTCAAGTGATGGTTTAGATCAGTTGACTATCATGAATGTTTATACAAAATACTTATAACAAGATGAAGAAGACTCAGACGATCGAACAATCGATCAGACCAGAGATTACACAGACGTAATCTTCCTCACAAGACCTACCTGATCTCCTTACAGCTCAAGAAGATCAGATAATACAGAGAAACAATGAAACCCTAACCCTAGAGAGATACAGAGATGAATAATGAGTGAATAATAATATAAAATCAATAATATCTCTATTTATAGGAGACTCCAGAAGGATCCAGGCCAGATGCTCGTACACAACCACAACCACACAATCAAGCTTTGATCAACGGCTACAATTAAGCCTGAACAACCACTTGCAACAACTTATAACAACTTTTAGTCCACCAGCCCTTAACCCAATAATATGTGCCCAATAATAATAACCATGAATAGGCCCAATATCGAATTAAGCTCATCAGAACAATAAACATATGAATTACTTGTGACAAACTTTTATATATTTTTACACGCCCCTTTAATTCATATGTTTAAACATATCAAACACTTTCAGATTTTCACAAAACTTTCTGTGTTGCTGAACATTTAACCCTTTGGTTAATCCAACAGCAATCTGATTTTCTGAGCTTATCTTAACAGTTTCAATCAAACCAACAATTATTTTTCCCTCAGAAAATGACTAACAATCTCAAAATGTTTGACTCTATCATGAAAGACAGGATTTGCTGCAATTGATATTGCAGTTTTACTATCACAAAATAACTTAAGTGGTAAACTTATCTCAATCTTTAACTCAGATAATAAGTTCTTAAGCCACAACAACTCACAAGAAGCAGAACACATAGCTTTATATTCAGCTTCTGCTGAAGACCTAGAAAATGTGTTTTGTTTCTTGCTTTTCCAAGAAACCAATGAGTTTCCTAAGAATATACAATAACCAGTTATAGACCTCCTGGTAATAAAGCACTTGGCCCAATCTGCATCTACATATCCATTTAACTGGAAACTGGAAAACTTGGATATCATAATACCTTTACCAAGAGACTCCTTCAAATACCTTAATAATCTTAAAGCAGTTTGAAGGTGTCCTTTACTAGGTTTATGCATAAACTGACTAAGACACTGGACATCATAACTGATATCAGGTTTTGTTAAAGACAAATATATCAGTTTTCCAATCAATTTCTTATATCTAGTAACACTATCAATTAATTCGTCATTTTTACCAAGTTTAACATTCATCACATAATTTGGTTCAATAGGATTATTAACTAGTTTACATCCTAAGTAACCAAACTCAATAAGGAGTTCCAAACAATACTTTCTTTGTGACAAACAGATTGAGTTATCACTATACAATACCTCTATACCTAAAAAGTATTTTAACTTTCCTAAATCTTTAATAAGAAAGTTACTACTCAAAAACTTCTTAATGTTATCAATTTCAGACAAACTGTTCCCAGTTATAATGATGTCATCCACATAGACTAACAACACTATGAAAACATCATTTTTAGACATCACATACATGGAATGATCACACATACTTTGTACAAAATCAACTTCAATTAACACATTAGTTAATTTTTCATTCCATTTTCTAGGTGCTTGTTTCAGACCATATAGGGATTTAACTAACTTACAGACCTTAGTCTCATCCTTAGAATAATATCCCTCTGGTAGAGTCATATAAACATCTTCAGAAATGGTACCATACAAAAAGGCATTATTAATGTCCAATTGGTATAAATTCCAACCATTTTGGACAGCTAGGCTTATAACACACCTAATAGTCACCATTTTGACTACTGGTAAGAAGGTTTCACCAAAGTCTAAACCTTCTCTTTGGTTATACCTTAGCCACAAGCCTAGCCTTATACCTTTATATTTCACTACTTGAATTATATTTTATTTTAAATACCCACTTACACCCTATGGCTTTTCTACCAGGAGGTAAATCAGTTAACTCCCAAGTATTGTTCCTATGTAAAGCTTCCATCTCATTATTCATTGCCTCAACCCATTTCGGGTCTTTGGCAGCCTCATAATAAGATGAAGGCTCTACAAACCTATTCAAACCAGATACAAAACAATTATTTTCAAAAGACAAAGTGGCATAATTGACAACCTTCTCAACACCATACTTAGCTTTCCCTTCAACAACAAACTCATTAAATTTTTAGTAAAATTAGACACTCTACTAGATTTTCTAAGACTACTTCCCTCAGGTGGAACTATCTCATCATTTGTTAAGTCCTCATCATTGTCTACCATACCAGGTTCACTACAAAGACTTATGACCTAAGCCACAGTCTTTGTCAGCACTGGGAGTGACCCCTGGTTGCTGACTAGAAGACTCAACATGAGTTTTACTGTTTCCCCCTTCATCATCGGGAAGATTAGACCCCTCAGTCACTTTAAAATTCTCAGTGTTTATAGAATCAAAACTGTCAAAAAAATTCAAATGATTTACATTTTGATGTTCAAAATTAGACTCTAAGTTTTCAACAGTTGACTTAAAGGGAAAAACTTCTTCATAGAACCAAACATCTCTAGAGTATTCTACTTGTTTTAATTCTAAATTCCAAAGTTTATATCCTTTTTTAAAACTAGAATAACCAATTAAATACATTTTTCAGCACAACTAGACATTTTATCAGACTCATTCAAGACAGTGCTAAAACATAGACACCAAAAACTCTTTAAGTGACTGAGAGTGGGGGGAACCCATATACAACCTCATAAGGACTCTTTCCTAGCAAAACAGAAGAAGGAAGCCTGATTATCACATAGGTAGCAGTTAATACACATTCAGACCAGAACCTTAAAGGTAACCCACTTTGAAACAACAAAGCCCTAGCCATATTTAAAAGGTGTCTATGTTTTCTCTCCACCACACCATACTGTTGTGGTGTATACACACAAGTTGTCTGATGAATTATGCCTCTACTTTTACAAAAGTTAACCATTTGAGTATTTTCAAACTCAGTTCGATTATCACTTCTGAAAATCTTAACACATTTTTTAAACTGAGTTTTCAAAAGTTCATAAAATTCAACAATGCTATCAAACACTTCACTTTTATTTTTAAGCATAAAACACCAGACAGTTCTAGAGAAATCATCAACAACAGTAAGAAAATACCTAAACCCTTCCTTACTAGTTACCCTATATGGACCCCAAACATCTAGGTGAATATATCACCTAACTCCTTTGTTTTATGATCACTCAAAGGAAAGGGCAACCTAGTTTGTTTTGCATTATGGCATATCTCACATGGTTTAGTATTAGTTTTTTCAATCCCTAGGCTACCTTTTAAAATGGCTAAGACCTGATCGGAGGGGTGACCAAGTCTATTGTGCCACAAATCAGTGTCACAAGAACTATTAAAACAAACATTTGTAGAACTCACATTTTCTCCTACAAAGTATAGACCATCACTTTGTTTACCAGTCACCAGGATTCTCTTGCAATTGGAATCTTGGATATAACAATTATTTTCATCAAACAAAACAGACAACTTACTATATTTAGCAAGCTTATGAACAGACATAAGACTAACACAATAGTCAGGAACTAAAAAGACATCATACAATACAACACCATTACCTAGTTTGATATCTCCAATTTTAGAAACCTTAGCACTAGTGCCATTGGGATGTTTGACCTTTAAGTCATAGTTGGATACATCAACACAATTAAACATGTCCTTTTCATTGCCTGTCATGTGCTGATTAGCACCAGAATCTGATATCCAACTTTGACTTATAAGGTTCTTAACAAAACTAGAACAGTTAGAAAAATTTTTGAAATTTTTTTCCAATTTAGACAAACAAGACATGCTAGAAAAACCATTAATACCAACACTCCTACCTCCTACACTAGAGTGCTGAGCACCAGAACCACCTTTCTCACTAATCAGATGTAACAGCTTGGACACCTGTTCTGCAGAGAAAGGCATAGCAGCACCAGACACAGCAGTAGTGGGGGTGATCCCCTGATTGCTATTAGAAACATTATTAGACATATTATTTCTCAAGAATTATCCACCAGGTTTCTTCTTGAACCCTGGTGGATATCCAACCAGCTCAAAACACCTGTCAACAGTGTGCCCTATCATATTACAATGTGTACATTTAAAGTTTGGATTAGGACCTCTATTAACATTCCATTTATTTTCAAAACTTTTATAAGTTTTGGTTAAGAAAGCAACATTTTGACATTTTGAAGACCTACCAGTACCTCTATGGGACTCTTCCCTAGATACAATTAAGAAAGCTACTTTAATACTTGGTAATGGTTCTCTGGTCAACAAGGTGGTTCTCACTGCTTGGTATATATCATCAAGTCCCATCAAGAATTGCATTAGTTTTATAAGTGAACTAAAATCATTGAATTCCTTAGATGCATTACAGGTGCAAGTAGGCAACTGTAAGATAACATCTAATTGCTTCCACATAGTGTTCAACTTGTGATAGTACTCAGAAACAGTACTACCATTTTGTTTAACACTATTTATTTTTTGGTACAAGTTGAACACAACAGACCCATCAACCTTATCATAGGTCTGTTTAAGATCAGACCATACTTCCCTAGCAAACTTAGAAAACACTTGTCCTAAGTATAACTCTTCGCTAACAGAATTCAACAACCAGGACAAAACAACAGAATTACATCTGTCCCATTGCCTAGCTAACATCTAATCATCCTCAGACCTAACACAAGAACCATCTATGAAACCATATTTATTTTTAGCTTCTAAAGCAAGTATCATAGAACTAGCCCACACATTATAATTGTTAGTTCCTTTAAGTTTTATACCAATTATAGACAGACTACTAGTGTCACTAGGGTGTAGATACAATGGGTCACTGATGTCCAACTTACTTATTAGTGAACCCACATGTCCAGAAAGATCAGAAGGACCAGATACTTGGGGCCTTGTGGACCCTGAGGACCTTGTGGTGCTTCTGGCCCTTGTGGACCAACAACAGTACCAGACATGATGAAAACCTAAACAAGAATCAACAAGAGAAACAAGCAAGATAGATAGGATAGAACAACAGAGACAATTAATGAACCAATCACAAAATCCTAATAGGACGAAGCTGTGTCAGTGTTCAGAGATTAGTTCATCACTCAAGGGTGCCTACCCAACTCTTAACACAGGAGTCCTTTATCATCTATATATATATATATATATATATATATATATATAGACAAACAATACCAAGAACAATCAATCAAATAACAAACAAACAAGAGAGCAATTAAGACACAACAAACACATATCAAACAAACAGTACTCAGTCAAGATCAATGCCGGTCCACCCTAACCCGGCCAAGAACTCTAAACACAACAGACAAAACCAAGGGAAAACGGGAACAATCTCACCAGGTGGGGGGTCCCAAGTTAGGGATCTCCAACCTTACAACCTATACCTTCACTTAGGTATAGAGTTGTGAGGGCAATTGAAGCAAACAGTTCCAATCCAAACAATCAACTCCAGAGTCCTTGCCAACAATAGTTGACCACTGATACCCAAATGAAGAGGATGACCAGATCGAACAACTTAAACATACAACAGTGAAACAGTAAGTAATACCAGATCTGAGATCTATTATTCAAGATCTCAGACTGTAAACATAAAACACTAAGATGCAACGGAAAATAACAGGATCTTTTTAATAATAAAAAACTTTATGATAAAAGAACCTGGCTCTGATACCATGTAAAATTTTATGATCTAAACCACAATACAACAGATCTGAGCCTACACAAACTCAAGATCAACCAAAAACAACAGAAGTAGGCAACAAAACAGGTGACAAAATCTTATTATACCCAAACCAAAAATTACCCCCCAAATACCCTGAATCTCTCTTAATCAAGAGAGATTCTAAAGAATAAATGTCAACGGATGGTTTAGATTAGTTGACTATCATGAATGTTTATACAAAATACTTACAACCAGACGAAGAAGACTAAGACGCTCGAACAACCGATAAGACCAGAGATTACACAAACGTAATCTTCCTCACAAGACCTACCTGATCTCCTTACATCTCAAGAAGATCAGATAATACAGAGAAACAATGAAACCCTAACCCAAGATAGATACAGAGATGAATAATGAGTGAATAATAATAAAAAATCAATAATATCTCTATTTATAGGAAACTCCAGAAGGATCCAGGCCAGCTGCTCATACATAACCACAACCACACGATCAAGCTTTGATCAACGGCTACAATTAAGCCTGAACGACCACTTGCAACAACTTATAACAACTTTTAGTCCACCAGCCCATAACCCAATAATATGAGCCCAATAATAATAACCATGAATAGGCCCAATATCGAATTAAGCCCATCAGAACAATAAACATATGAATTACTTGTGACAAACTTTTATATATTTTTACACTTAGCCGATACTTTTTGGCCCTGAATTTTAAAATTTTCAGAGTAGATTATCCTTAGCTAGGTGAGCAGGCTAATGCTGGCTAAGGTTCCATGGTGAGCCGGCACGATTAACAAAACATATGTTAGTAAAAAGTGGGCTGAGCCGGCTTAGGGTTCTGACTAAGGCAGTTAAGGGTGCCAGCTAAGCTGGCTAAGTGTGCACCACTTTTGAAAATCATAATATTTAGAGCCCTAACTCTGGAAATTCTATAATTTAGTGCCAAAAAGTACTGGATAAAGGTCGGCTAAGGGTTACGTGTCGCACTCTGATTGACTACTTTAGTTTCAAAACATCAAAAAAACTTGTTTGTTTAGGAAAAATGTTAGTCAACAATGTCTATTCTTAGAATTTTATTAGTATTTGTTTTAGGGGGGAGTTTGATAAAAATTTAAAGGGGTGGGGTACGTTTAACCAACCTTAAAATTGAAATTAAGTACATTTACAATTAAGGTCGATGACACATACCATATCATTAAGTTGTGGTGTACCACACGATATTGTCCTATTGGGATTTATGTAAAGATGTATGTTCTTCATAAACTTGTTGCAAATACTCGATGTCCACATTACTTTTCTTTGTCAACCTTTTCAGGCAACGTTTTCGATCAGGTCTTAGGTGTGATTGAGCATCTTTTCCGGTCAAGCGTATAAAACCATTTGATCTTGGTACGAGTTTAGTTGGGAAACTAGGCTTCACTTTACATAAACCCCAATGTTGATGATCACTAATTTGCATCATCTCCTCTTTTAATTGCTTATCATGATCCGAAAACCACCTTAACTTCTGGTTTATTTGAAGTTCACTTGCCTGTGATCTATCACATTATAAGCAATTTGTCCAAGGCATGTGTAACACTAAGGGTGGAAAAATTTGTCCAAACATTTTGTAAAATCCTAAACATACAGTACCTTCTGCTGAGCTAAATCTTTATTAATGCGAATTCGTTCGCAATTAATCAACTCGTATTTCTTTTCAAACTGTTTTTTCTGAAACTTCACTGGAGATGGATGTAACCTAACAAAATAAAAACGATGAATGTAATTCGTTGTCATGTCACTCTCCTTTTGTTCTTCCATAGATCAACTAAAGTTGCAAGAAGTATTAAGAGAAATTGAATTTTATAAGGGAAAATCACTAATATGGCCATTGACTTGGTCAATTTACCAAAATAGTCACCCAACCGTCTTGGGAGAGATGGCTCACAGGTCCCGAGGCATCTAAGCCGACTCCGAAGACGGGTGAGACGGTGACCAATCAAAACAAGCCACGTGTCCCAAGTCTCTCTCCCTCCTCACTTTCTCTCTCCTCTCTCTCTCCTCTAATAAAAAAATCTCCAAGCGACTCTGTGACGTCTCACGATGCCTAAAACGTCTATGTGACGTCTCCACTGTGCCGGAAGCGTCTCTATGATGTCTCCCAACTCCCAACGCCTAAAGCCTCATGGAGATGTCTCGGGACCTGTGAAGATTTTTATATTATATTTTTGACACGTGGCAATCAGCTATTAGTTCACCACCAAAGCCTCATGAAGACGTCTCGGGACCTGTGAGTCGTCTCTCCCGAGACGGTTGGGGTGACTATTTTGGTAAATTGACCAACTCAATGGCCATATTCGTTATTTTCCCATTTTATAATGAATGACTTGGATTAAAATAAAATTCAATTCAATTCAATGCATCACTTGAGTTTAACAGGTAGTTATGGGCCCTCTATTGGGTTGGTCGGGGGGTCTGTTCATAGTGTGGGGACTTGTCTAAATAGTCGAGTAGAAATGTTTGTTGTCCGTTAAAAAAAAACTATATATTTATGTGGTTATAGGTGGGACTTGTACCCCACGACAAGAAAGGTCAACTTAACAAATGGATATCTATATATATATACGTTACAACTAGTTTTTGATAGGGTTGACTAAATGTATCCCACTAGGTAATATTTATTGTAGGGGTTGCTAAATGTACCATCTCTATTTATTATTTACACTCCCTTTATAAAAAAAGACAAAATTACACTTTGTGTCCTTTATGTATCACTGAAATTATGAAACGTGTCCTTTATTTTATTTTTTTGCATTTTATGTCCAAAATCTCTTTATTTATTGCATATTGTGTACTTTATAACTAAATGGGTTTAAAATCTCAGTTAACTTCAATACACCCAGGGGTATAATTGTCCATTCATGTCCCTCATCATCTTCCTCCCTATTATAACAGACCTGCACAAAATTTTACACCATAATCGACCATCTGAAACCCTAGAGCTACCCAAGAAAAGATTAACTGGTTACTTATCTGATTTTGTTCTTTATTTAGCTCATCTCAAATTCCTCAATCTTTCACATAATTATCTCAAAGGCCTTGTTCCTGTTTCATTGTTTCATCTTGTTAATCTTGAAGTAGTAGATTTGGGTAGTAATCATTTCATTGGGGAGTTACCTGCTAGTATTAATTTGCCTGCACTTCAAGTGTTGGATGTCTCTAATAATTTGTTTAGAGGTTTACTTCCATCTGGTTTATGTTTTAACTAGACTCGAATTAATGATCTTAGATTTGCTGTGAATTATTTTAGTGTGATGCCTTGATCGTTGACTAATTCGCCGACTATTTCTTCGCTGAACTTGAGAAATAATTCTTTAGATGGTTCAATGAATTTCAACTGCTCGACGATGGTTAATCTCACTTCGGTTGATCTAGGGACTAATGACTTTTCGGGAATGATTCCTGTAGATCTTGTTTCTTGCAAGAAGTTAAAAAGTTTAAATCTTGCAAGAAACAGATTCACGGGCCAAATACCAGAAAGTTTCAAGAATTTCGAGTCTTTTCCTTTCCTTTTGGTTTCCGATTGCAGCTTCAGTAACCTCCCGTCATCACTTAAAATCCTGCAACACTGCTCTAATCTAACTGTGTTGATTCTTACAATGAACTTTTATGGAGAGCACTTGTCGTCTAATGATGATCATCTAACTGTTCTATTACCATTGGAGGAGGTAATAGCTAGTCTTGGTCAATTAGGGTGTAAAATTGTATGCAGGTCTGTTATAATTGGGCGACACTACAACAAAAATGGGTTTTTAGTATGCACAAAAGCGTCCTAAAATGTTATTTTATAGGACCTTTTATTTAATAGGACCAACGGTAAAAGAGTTTCATGTAAAGAGGTCGTAATAAGTCCCGAAACTTAAAAAGCGTCCTATTATATCAAATAAGATTATGAAACCCATTTTATGGTCGCATAAAACAACCCAAAAAACTCATAATAAAAACATAATAGGACACTTTTACAATGTTCTAACACGTGCGTACTTGCTTTTAATCTTTTAATACACGTACAAGTGTCCTTAAAAATTAATTTATAGGGCCCTTAAGATGTAGCATCATAGGTACTTTGGTACCAAGAAAAGGGTCCTTATATCTCAAATAAGATTATAAAACCAATTTTATGGTCGCATAATATGTCTACGAACAACCCATATAGCGTCCTAAGAAAAACATATTTACACACAATTTTACAATATGGTTATAGACATCCAAATATGGTTTTAATTATACAATAAAAAAGCCATTAACATTAACTAACGAAAGAAATAAAACTTTATTATATTTCAAATAGCATATTGATAACAAAAACACTAAACATAAATAAGTTATAGCATTATCTAACATAAAGTCTTGTAACATTTAACAAGGAAATTAAAAGCAATGAAAGAAACAAGCAACATAAAATCTTGAGTCATCATGCGTCCTCAATCCTAATGGACTACCTACAAATAAACCATCCATGTATAAGCATTAAGTTCCAGGTTATTAAAATTATTCTTATCACAAGTTTAACAAACACATACCGAGATGAAAGGACAAAGTCATGCAATGGATGCACCAATACAATCTTGAATTGTGGAAAATAACCCATATGGTCTCACCAACTTTTCATCTATTTTTATCGGTACTTGAACGTTTACCTCACACCATTCTGATCCAATCTTTATACCACCAACTGGCTCATCTAGGTCCAAGCTCTTCACCCATCCTCTTGCTACAGTCTCAGTACAGTTTAGAATGCTTTTGAGGAAAACTTCATCTCCGGCCTAGATTTTAGTTTTCAACAAACATTTACCAAACTCTTGAGGAAAACTTAATATTTTAGGCTGCCTTTTACAACACTACTTTACATCACTACTAGAAAAAACACCTTTCTTGACACGCATTGCGCGTCATGAAAGGGTGTTTATGACACACAAAAGAAAGTCATTATAGGTATGGTCATAAAATTAATATGACATGCATGCGCATGTCATCTTTTAATGACACGCATTAATGACACTCTTTCTTGACACACGTTTATGACACGCCTTAATGACACACATTTACGACACGCTATGCGTGTCATCTTTTTTGACCAAAAAATAACTATATATTACTAATTTACCCTGGATTAATCTATTTCAAAATAAAATACATATAATATGAAATATGATTTCAAAAAAAATATTGTGTCGATACATTCGTCTAGACTTAAAATACAAATACAATTTTTTCTTGAAAATAAAAGTTATCGCATAACTTGACCATTATTCGCGAATGCTATCCATGTCCACATTTGTGTAAACATAGTTCACCTGTCTCACTTAAAGCTCTTCAAATGGTGTGCACTCTACTCGGTTGCAAAACCTAGACGTAGCCTCAATAACATGCACTCTACTTTGTGTCATCAACCAAAAAACCCTATCAAATTAACATAATACCCTATTAGGCATGAGCACACGTAATTTTTTATGAGCCAAGACCAACTATATTAAACAAAGAACAAACCTCCCAAAATCATCATCATCATCTGTTACAACTGGGTACTTATTCATATTCCTAGTAGTTATATGTTCTAGTTGAGTAATCGGAATTCACATTAAACAAACATGATCAAAAGAGCTGAATTCCCCCAACACATTTATTCACCCTAAAACCAAAATAAGATAACCAGAACCTGATACACATACCTTTTTTTAAATTGCAACAAAATCTGTAGAATCTGAAAGCAAAAGAATGAAAAACAAAAGCCTGAAAACAAAATAATCCATCACGAATCCATAAAGATATCAATAAATAGAAGTAGCGAGAACTGAAATAGAGCATATCAAATGTAACCTTATGGAAGTATGTGTAAATCATATGTCGTAAACGTAGGCACGTTAGCCGTCATCATGACGGTGGCGGTTAGGGCTTCTTTCTCCTCTGTTCGAACCGCAAATCCCCACTGAGCTTCACATCATCGCTTGATGAGTGTGTGTGTGTGAGAGAGAGAAAGAGAGAGAGAGAGAGAGAGAGAGAGAGAGAGAGAGAGAGAGAGAGAGAGAGAGAGAGAGAGAGAGAGAGAGAGAAAGAGAACATTCAAGAACATGGGCGATGATTAATGTGCTTTCAAGAACAAAACAACAGATAGATGGGAGAATGAAAGGGTCTAAAACCCTATAATAGAAGACGAGATTTCTAGTAGGAGGATTGGGATTTGGGAATGATATTTTGAGTTTGATTTTAGTGAGGAGAGGTGGGATAAATGGGAGGGAAAATAGAATTTTGAAATTATGACACTAAAAGATGACACACAATTTTTTGTACCGTCATGTTTTTTATTTCTTAACACTATACTCTTGACACACAAAAAACGTGTCATTAATTAACCAGATTTTTTGAACCATGACAATTTTTTTATGACACATACTTTTGAGTGTCATAAATGAGTGCGTGTCATAAAATGCATGTCAAGAAAGTCTATTTTTCTAGTAGTGCATAAAAAGTTGTATATTAATTCCAATAAGGTAATTTGAAATGTGGAGTGTCTCTTACTTGAGCATTGACCTCTTGAGTTGACCATGAGTCTGGTGTACTTGAAGTTGCCTTCTTATACCTCTCAATTGTTGATTTTATGCTAAAATAGAAAAAAAACCAGACCATTAAAGTTCAAATATATGTCGAAAACAAAATCATACAGATACACACACGTATATATAACGTGACAAACAAAACATGTTCATGTTTGAGTAACGTATGCGAGATCGTACTACTATCTCCAACAAGAGAACATGTAAAGGATTTGTATTCCTTTCAAAGATAAATTGTGAATTTGGAATACTCTTTTTCATGTTTAGAAGTTCCTTTTTCACGTATCTTCAATGCTTCCATAGATCCCTGTACCACTTGTATGAATTTATAATTATTAGACAAATACATAAGACGTCTTTCCAATACAAAGCAACAACATATATGATGGATTTTATACAATTAATGTGATGACCGTAAAAGCAAAACCTTTTCTCATTCTACTTATCTTCACTTCAATCAGGGTGCGGCACAGATTTTATTTGCACACAAAATAGAAACACTCATGGAGATAGTCTCACTAGTAACTTCTACTTCCAAGGCATGCAACAGAATGGTAAAAAATGATTTCGTACAAAGATAATAGCTACTTATGGAAAATTATCCAACTAGCTAGTTGCATTTAACTTAAAGGATTATGTGTTCAAAAGATTACATAAAAAAAGAAGTACCAATTTTTTTTTGTCATATTACCTTTTGAAAAACCAGAACACGATGGTAAAACCTTGAACATTGATTTCAAGATATTAGGTGATGTAAGAAATTGTTTTATTTTAAGTTGGAAACAAGATCATTTTATATAAATTTACTTCCTATTAATTATCTACAAATCCCTTGACCATAATTCACTATAAAAGAGTTCAACCAAATTCAGAGCCAAACCATTCAACAATAAAATATATTATCATATCCCCTATCTCCAGCAAAATTCAAACTCCTCACACCTGGTAGATATAAAACAATGGTAATATCACAATTCAAACTCATAATTTATCATTGATGCTCGCATAAAAAGTCTAACCCTAGATTAAATAATAAAATCCAATATCTAAAATAACTAACTTGGTGTTGGGAATGATTTACTCGAACATTAAGAACTATCAGATCTGAAGATGAAGATAAAGCGTCTTCAACCAGCAGCAACAACATGAGACACGGCAACTCCAGCATTCCTCTGGTCAAACAATAGAGGATTGGCGGTGGTTGTGATTCGGCAGGACCATAGGAGCGGTAGTTATCTTTAATAGATGGAAAAGATACTTTCCCCCAACAACAAACCATGGCATCCGATTCAGCGCCTCTTATCGTTGTGCCTGGTGTCTGCGGTGAGAAGCGAAAAGACTGAAGCTTGGTTTGAAGTCACGGATTAAGGTTTGGGTAGAGGACTGAATTGAGCATTCCATGGAAGAGAAATAATTGGGGGCTAGGGTTTGTGTGTGAAAAAATGAGAAAAAAAGATAGTGGGTTTTTAAAGTTAGAGAAGTAAACACACATATTTTACTAGTTTCATGTTCTTTTATCACCATAAAAAAATTAACACACAAAAATGCAATGTTTTAAAAACCGGTAAATACCGGGCCGGTTATACCGATATTATCATTTTTGGATGGAAATCCGGTACGAAACACTCTGATAAATATGGGAAACGGTATCGATTTTATACCGCCGGTAAAATTCGGTATACCGGTTTGAACCGCTATACCGGTAACGGCATATGTTAGTTTTTGGATTATTTTTTAATTATTGATTAACTTTTTTATAGTTTATAGTATGTAATTATGTACTTTTAGATTATTTTTGTGTTAATGTTGAAATTTATGATATTATATAGCTAACTAATCAACCCGGTTGTACCGCCCGGTACAACGCGGTTCGACCAGTTGAACCATTTTTTTAGCAAAATCCGGTATAATTAAACAACCGGTTTTTAAAACATTGCAAAAATGTGTCATTAATTTATCATATTTTTAAAAATAATGATATTATTTTTATAACACGCCCTTTTGAATATTATAAAATTTTGAATTTTGAATGTCACAAAATAAGTCTATATCATTATTCGTGTGGCAAGAAAAGGTGTATTTTCTAATAATGTCCATTATTATCACATAAAATTCTCATTAGATCCGTTATAAAGACCTTTTGGATAAAGATAACTAACTTAAAATACTCACAAAATCAATCAATTAATAGCGATCAAGTAACATAAAACAAGAATAAAAACCTAACACATCTAGGTTCTCCATACATCATACATCTAAGTTCTACACGCATCACACGCCTAGAAATCATTAAAATTATCAAATCCACATAACAACACAACAACAGAATAAATAAATCAAATATCCTA
The DNA here is from genome assembly GCA_028751855.1 of Ambrosia trifida. NCBI lineage: Eukaryota > Viridiplantae > Streptophyta > Magnoliopsida > Asterales > Asteraceae > Ambrosia > Ambrosia trifida. The sequence goes on from CM054131.1 coordinate 53,445,759, forward strand.
ACATCCAATAAATAATTACATCAAAACCACAAAAACAAACACTAAGTCACGAATAAGAACTCAAACCTTTTTATGAATAAAACAAAATCGAAACCACCACCACTGTCCACCACCACTACAAAGGTTAAAGTTATAAACGCAAGTGTCAAGTGTCTTGTTAAGTTATGTTATAATAAAACTCTAGAGAATAAGCGTCTTATAAAACTGATGTTTTATGACTCAAATATCAAGTGTGCTATTATGATGTATTATAATAACACAACTATGATTAAGCGTCCTATAAAGGTTAAAGTTATAAGACCCAAGTGTTAAGTGTCTGGTTAAGTTATGTTATAATAAAACTCTAGCGAATAAGTGTCCTATAAAACTGATGTTTTATGACTCAAATATCATATGTCCTATTACAGTGTATTATAATAACACCACAATGATTAAGCGTCCTGTAAAGGTTAAAGATATAAGACCCATGTGTCAAGTATCCTATTAAGTTATGTTCTAATATGACTTCGACTAGAAAGGGTCCTATAACATCGAACGTTTATGACTTAACTACAAAGTGTCTTATTATGTTATGTTATAATAGGACCCCAAGTGATCAAGTGTACTACTAAATTGCCACATAATGGGACACCAACAACTAAATGTCTTATAAATTACTTTATTAGGATCTGCATTTTAAGTGTCTTATTAAGTTATATGATAATAGGACCCCAAAGTATCACCCATCCTATTAAATAGCTTTTTAGGACACCAGTTTAGTATCGTATATTATAAAAGGACCTCAAAAGTTCATTCGTCCTATTAAATAGTTTTTAGGACCCTATTTTACAAGCGTCCTACACAAAAGGTCCTTAAAAGTCATTTTTGTTGTAGTGCGAAAGATGATGAGGGACATGAAAGGACAATTATACCCCTGGGTGTATTGAAGTTAACTGAGATTTTAAACCCAGTTAGTTATAAAGGATACAATATGCAATAAATAAAGAGATTTTGGACATAAAATGCAAAAAAATAAAATAAAGGGCACGTTTCATAATTCAAGTGATACATAAAGGACACAAAGTGTAATTTTGTCTAAAAAAACACATTTTACATATTTTCAAATTTCATCCTTTAATTATAAATCAAATTAATTAAAGCATTATATTTTTAACATTTTACATATTTTCAGATTTCATCCTTTAATTATAAATCAAATTAATTAAAGCATTATATTTTTATTATTGGAGATACATACGTTGATTGCATCAGACCAACATCTTCATTAATTTTTTCTTCTTCCATTGGAAAGCAACATAATTAAAGCATTATACTTTTAGTATAGCTTTTTATGTCGAAAGATATTAAATGTGTTTCATCGACCCAACAACAACAAAAAAAACCCAAACGATTTGCACAAAACAATTATATTAATTTGCACAACTCTAATGATAAGCAATACAACTCTATTTGCACAAAACAACAAACGAACATCAACAAAAAAGTAAAACAAATAATTTGATATTCTATATTTGTTTCATTCTTGCTCTTGCCCATCTATATAAATTTGTTTCATTGACCCAACAGGAACAAAAAACCCCAAACGATTAATCAAAAGGTGTATTATATTCTTCAAAGTTGAGACCAATTGAGTTGATTTGTGGATTAGGGTTCACAAGGTTTTTAATTGGGGATTTTGTTTGTTTCAGGTTTTAGAATAAATAATATTTGAATCCAGGTTAATCAACAAACACACATCCAGACTAGTTGGTCTGGGCGTGGAAACACACACTCGTGGTCTCAGGTTCGAGCCCCTAAAGGGCCAGTTCTATGCCCCCATTTTTGCATTTTTTTTCTTCAAATAACTCATATAAATATATTTAATTACTAAAAATAGGAAACTTAGTCAAATTTTTTTATAAAATTTATCCTAGTTTCAAAAATCCCTAGAGTTTATGTTTATAATTTTAGTTTTTTAAAAAAATATTTATTTATTATTTTTAATGAATTTATTTTTTTTAAATTGTAATTAATTCGTAAAAAGGTCATTTTTAATCTTTTTAATACCAAACTTTTGTGAAGATATTTCTATCCATATAAAAATTTTTAGTAATTTTATTTTTTAAAAGTATTATTTTTACCCGTATTTATAATTTATATATATTTAATTGATTAAATTCTATTTTAAATGAAAATAATATGGAAAACAATTTATAAAATTATTTCCCACTTATAATACATATAAACTACTGTTCAAAAATAAAAATAAAATTTTTGAACTTTAGTTGTATTTATTTCATTATTAATAATAATAAATCAACTTAAAATACTATAATATCAAACTTTTGAGTTTATAGATTCTTAAATTTTTTTTATTTCAGAATAAACTTTACTTGAAATTTTTATATTAATATGATTTATTATTTATTTTTCCACTCTCGACTAATGTTTTATTTGCATAAAAATAAAATATTTCAAATCTAAGTCACTATGTAATTTATAAATTTATTTATCCCACAAGACTTCATAATTAAACATAAATATTTTAAGATATTTGAGTTATAAATTATATTAATATTATTTGAAACCAATTAGGGTTTAATTCAAAAACCCTAGAATCCCCAAATCTAGTCTATGAAACTCTAGGTGCCCAACCCTTGATACCTTAGATTTTAAGATTCACCCTCTTATAAACTGTTATTCCTTTAGGTTAATCCATTGGGATCTTTATTATTTAAACTCTCATCATTCGGTAGGATCAAATCCCTGCGCACACTGTGAGTATATCTTTCCCCCTTTTTCTTGTTTTATTATTTTGGGGTGATACATGTACCTTATGTTAAATGCAAACATTTTTTTAAAAGGCGATTTTTGTAAGTGCTTTATATGTTGCTTTTTGTTAGTTGTGTGTACTTATGCCTTGTCAAAATCATTAACTTATTTGTAAGCCGAACAAAACAATGAAAAATACTATGATTTATATCCCTTGTTTAATTTAACCTTTCGAGGGGAAGCCCTTGATTCTTGACACTTCAATTTTTGATTCTTGATTCTTATAGGTTTGATTTTGAACATTTGTACAACTTAATTACATAATAGCAAATTGTATAGCACATGAATTGCAAGCACTTTCAAATCTATTATATCCATATGAAAACAGGGTATGCTCACCAATACAATTCATTGTATTGACAAATACTATTTTCGTACATGTTTAGGTTGATTTTGAGACGTATTCTTTGAGCCTTTGGATTAATATTTAGATTTTGGAACCATTGAATTCCAGTTTAGACTCTTTAGCATGTCGGCTTAGAATTATTGTATCTTTTGTATTTTATTTCAATGTAATAAGCTATTAAATTCATTGTATCAATATTCACAATTTAGTACTATGAGCTATTGAACAATCATTACTATCGTGAACCCTGATGATTTTACCATCGGTCGGGGTGTTACATAAGTGAGTCGCACGGTACACTATTATCGGTTGTATAACTGCATAAACAATCATTTTGGGAATTACCGTATCGCATATATGAGGAAATGGCCCCGAACGTTGGTGAAATAACAAAATAAATAATCATAAAATAACTCATTTGATATTATTTGCAATCATATGCTTACATAAATTATTTGTGAACTTGTGTGTAATTTTATATATTTAAGCTAAACGCATTACCAAGTACATAACCGACACCCGACGAAACGAGAAGATAAATCGGGCCATAAAATACTGGGTTAATATTTACTTTGTTAGTAGTAAAATGCAAGCCCAAATAATAAGCAATAATAATAATAATATATATGCTAGGCCTAAGCTTGAAGGCCTAGGCCTAGCGCTGGCTAGCTAAGGCGCCGCGTCATGTGGCCAAACAACACAAACCCCTCGCGTGACGTGAGGTGGTACCAGATCAACGCAAGTCGAAATTGATTATGTGCAAAATAACGTGCCCGAAATGAAGTTTCCAAAAGTAACCAACCACCAGTTCCAACGCATGCCAGGGGTAGCTAAACCACACAATGTAACAAGCAGCACCGAGAACATACAAAAGTTTATTTGCCTTAGCCTTAGTGTCTATCAACACTAGGAAAAAGTGGTCAAAATTTCACACCCGTGCCACCAGCACATCAGATGTGAGGCTACTACACAACCAGAAACTAGAAAGTTAAGTAATTCCAAAATCCGAAAATTAAGTTGTCTCAAAACTCGAGACACATGCTTTTGAGAAAAAGAATACTGAAACTCACCTTAGAGTGTGTTTAGCTAAATTCCAAATCACAAGTAATCGAGACCCGCTATCGACTCCCTATTATACGTGTTACTATGTGAGTTCATGTGTATACACAACACACAACAAGACCCGTCTGTCCAAGACATCCAATGATGTGAAAATGTTTAAGTGACACCTAATGTAATAACATGCACAAATCACCCTACAAACCGTTGGTGAATATTATGCTTGCATGTCATCACATACTCCATATATGATCCACACAGGTTTACACATAAGTACAAGTCATATATAAGCCAACAAAATCATCAAATAGGCTCATATACCTTATTTCCATAATCTACGTTTTTGGGGCAGATTATGTGTCATCGAAACGAATTTTCAAAAAATATTTACTTAACTTATTAATGTCTCAAAATTTTACTAAACATGCCTACATGTTCTATACCCTTGCCACTATTTTTATTTTGTGACAAACCATGCTGAAAAATTATGAAAAATCATTTATCACAGCTTAGTTCTAAAACCAAATTACTTGCGACTGTAAACGAGAAAATTTTTTAAACATCATAGATTCATCCAAACAGGATGAATCCACTTGAAAAAAGTTGGAAAACCCATGTATCTAGTTGTTGTACAAAATTCATGGTCTAATTCTTTGTAAATCTCAATTTATGATCTTTTAAATGCGCTCTAGCAACCAGATTAGTTACTAGCACGCTTTTGCAAATGCTAGATTCCCCATCAGGGTGTTTTTGGACTGCTAGCTCGTAGGTCAGTATTCTTCTAGTCAACTTAGCCTTGATCTTGGTGACATAAGTCATAAGTTCCTTAGGAAGAATGGTGTATGGTGCTAGACAAATCCCAACCACCACATAACCGCTCCTTTACGTGCAGATTTTCATATTTATCTTTTTAGAATAATTTGGAAAAGAGATATCATTAAAGGTACCCCTTTCCCCAATTTTACTTAACGTACAGATAGATTAGTTGTTGTAATAAATCCCTTGTCGGTTAATGGCTTTGTATAGGTAAACCTCGTTAAGTCCAGTTTAGATTTGTTTATGAGTTTGTAATATTTATAGTTTATATTCTTTAATGGCTCGTGGCCATTTCCTGTACCACTGATCGCAAGGATTATAAAATAGAAATTTTACCAAACGACACAACTTATTTAATGATTAAGTAAATTATGAGCCTGTTTTATAAAACTTACTTCTTTTTAACAAATTAACCCATTACCCTAACAGATCTGGTTCATTGCCAGATGCCTCCTTAAGAATCAGGTGAAAGCCCATAAACCTTTTCACCAGATCTGGTCTAATATGGAAAGCATATCACTCGGATCTGGTCCACACCAAAAGCCCATGATTGGATCTGACTCACTACCAGAGACTGAACCTCGGATCTATTTGGGACTATAAGAAGCCGTATATAGACGTACAAACTTCATGTATTAAGGTTAAGTTAATTGTTTGTTAGTTTGTTAAGTTAGTTAAGGTTAGATGTACCTATCACAAAGGATAAACAAACCAAGAATTAGTAAAAAGATAAACATATCAAATAACTAAAAATATTTATTAATTTTATTCTAAGTTAACTAATTCAATAGTTTAGAAGATAATAGATGGATACAACCATTTAAAGATGACAACACATGAACCTAGATATTTCATCTTTAAGAACAAGACTCCAACCACTATGAATCACATGTTTATAATACAATCCTAACGTCCCTCGAATGAGAAAGTAAGCTAAACTACAGTGCCTTATTTAAGTAGCTATAAGTTTTGGAAGGCATTAAGGGCCTCTAGAGATTCTTTGGTCATCCATAAGTGGCCTCCAAATGGCACACTTTGCAATATGAAACTACGGCTATTTATAGGCAAGGGAGGGTGATTGAGCACGATCGTGCTTAAGTAAGCTCGTCCGTGCTTGTCCAATGTAGCAGGCACACTTCCCGAAAAGAGTATGCCACAGAAGGTGCTTTTTGTCTCTTCTGTTGGGTGAGCATCTCTGTGTTTATGTTTGCATGGTTGTGCTTACTTTCCAGTAAGTGGTATTTAGTATTTGTCGGATCTCGTATCATCTGCACTTTGTATATGTGTTCACGGTCGTGTTAGACTTCTTTTTGCCAGGTTTTTGTCTTTTTCTTTACCATAGGTGTACCAACCTGTGCGTGGCCATGCTTAAACTGCGGGTTTCTAGATTTTCTAAAAAAACCTGTAATTATGAAATCGGAACGAGTTTCTAGGATTTCCATATAATAATTGTTTCAAAAGCATCCGAATTAGGGTAAATTGTGCATGTTAAACAGTTGATGGCACATTACTACACCTCAAGGCGAAAAAGCTGGGGGCCAAGGCGGCTTAAGATTCGCCCCTGCCCAAAATGAAACATATAAGATGTCAGCTTTCGTGAAATTTCTTCCAAGAAAACAAATGTTTATTTTCAATTTATCGACAGAGAGAATGCAATCTTCATCTCAACGACTCGTTCAATCTATTAAAGGCTTCAACTCAGTATCTCATTCGATCCATTCAAGACTTCATCTTGACATCGTTTAAGATTTCGATGGTGGATGTTTTGTTCCTAGAGGATGTGTGGTAGAAGAATTTTATGTTTTATTCACCGATACGAGGCATTTGAAACCCAATATTAGTTTGTTAAGAGTATTTTTGTGTTTTTTTTCTAACCTTTACCCTTTCATTTTGTGGGATCTTTAGAAATTAATGTTTTGTGCCATTTTATCTCTTTTGCATGTTTTGGTTCAAGAATGTCAAATTGATAAAGAACACAAGGTTATGAATCTACCTTTTAGATAACGTAAAATAAATATTTGATATATGCAAGATGAAGTCATTGATATAACCCGTTTTAATATCCGAATCCGTACCTAAAATTTCAGATATCCGAACTTAAGACATCCTAAATTATGGATAGGGATTCGGATAGTAAAAACAACTATCCGAAATTTTGGAAATTTTTTGATCTCCGAATAGTAACCATCGCCTTTATATAGTAGAATAACGTGGTGAGTTGTTCAACCTTTAGTTTGTTTTTTTATTGAATTAAATGCACAACTGTCATCAAGTGGATACTCTGGTGGTAAAGTGGTTTGTTCCCAAATGATTATGCATTGAAATCTTGTAAATGACAGGTGTGGTGATTTTAGTTGTTAAAAAAAATTCACAACGATCTGAGCCACCCAGGCTCTGTTACCATAGTGTAGGTATTTGAACTTGCAATCTCACGAGAAGAAATAAGATCCAAAGAGTTCAAACTGCTTTGTTATTGATGATTATGAAAGGAAATTAATAATCTGAACAGAAACAACAAAATAAATAGACTTGAAAAATAACAAACATTCTAGCAACTAGTGATAAACCAAATCTACATCTTGACCACAACATGCTTTTTTGAATTATCTTTTTTTTAAATAACAACATTGCACATGCATCTACAGCGCATATAGTTTGAGTTGCTTTCAGCACTGTTGTCGTTCAATTACCCCATGAACCCTTAACTAAACATTCACAACCATTAAAGATCACATTTTGCTAGTTGCTTTCGGCACTGCTGTCGTTCAATTGCCTCGGTCTCCAAGCTTGTTGGCACGTTTTTTGGCTTTGAGTATCATTGTATCAACATTTTCAAGCTTTTTGTTTAAAATATTGATCTTCCTTCTCATATATTGCAACTCGGCTTTAAGTCGTCTAACTCTTGGTTGACGTTCCGTTTGTTCACTTTTTAGTGTCTCAAGGTAGTCCACCAGAATCTAATCAATGAAAGTATATCACTCAAACAACTAGTAAAGAAAAAAAAAAAAAAGACTGATCACTAATAACCAAAGAATAAAACTTACACTTCGTGCATGTTGCAATCTATATCGACTATATTCGATAGCCCTCTTTGATTTATGTTGTAGTGAGTACCAATAAATATTGGATGGTTCTGGTGCAATGTAACATTCTTTTGTCTCCATGAAGTTGCTTAATTCATGAAATATTTTTATTTCATCAGCCCGTTTCTTGTTCCCATGTTGGATCCTTTGCACCATGCTCTCGATCTTTAATTTGTAAATGAAATATACAGGTTTACTTAAATGGAATAAAATAGACTTGCGATTAGAAAATTGACGAAAACATACCATATCACAAAGTTCTTGTGTGCCAGAATATGCACTCGATTTATGTTCTTCTTGAACTTCTTCCAGATAATTGATGTCCATCCTCCCTTTCTTGACAAGCCTTTTCTGGCAACGTTTTCGATCTGCTCTTACTGTTGTTTGATCAGCATCTTTTCCACTCAAAGAAATAAAACCAGTTGTTCTTGGTATGGAACTAAGTGGCTGTACTTCATCTAGACCCCAGCGTTCTATTTGTGCCGTCCTCCATTCTATTTGCTCATCAAGATACGCATACGACATTAGTTTCTGGTTTATTTTATCTTCTTGCGCCTGTTAATCAATTTTATTACCGGAAACAATAGACATGTGTAAGTACTAGAGTTGGGTAATATACACAAAATATTTATGAACAGTGAACAATGAAATCGAAGAGTTACCTTCTGCTGTTCTAATTCTTCATTGATACGTGATCGTTCACGATTCAATAACTGATATTGTTCTTCGATGTCCTTCATTTGAAGAACGTGGACTCCTGTGATGTCGCATTCCTTTTGTTTATCCATTTCACTCAATTTGAGGAGGTGTAAATATTTCAATTAATCGAATACAACAGCAAGGAATATATAGTGAAATACAATTATACAAATGGCGCACTCTGATATATATTTAAATATATATATTTATATGGTTATATTTAGGGACTTGCACTCCACGGCAAGAAAGTCAACTTCGCAGATAGACATACTCATTTCAATTTTTATATTTTGGTGTTTGTTCCAACGTATATATTTATATCGTTGTTTAGCAATCATCAAATACAAATATATATTTGTATCGTTATTTAGGGAATTATTATTATTATTATTGTTGAGGGAATTAGAGGTTGATGTTTAGAAATTATTAAGTATCGTATATCATATTAAACAGGAATGGTGATTAAAGAGCTCTAGCTATTGCCAAGGGAGACTCTATTAATACTTGTGTGACTGACTTGCGGGTTGATAGGATTTGCTAGCCATAAACATGGGGAGTCTGTTGATGCAACTTTGTGTGTCCATTGCTAGGAAAAATGTGGTCTAGAGCTGTGTGTAGATGAGATGGAATGTTTCCAATATGCGATGCTAGCGCAACTACCATATGGGTTGCTAAGATGGCACTTCGCTGTGTTATATAGTCTTTGCGCTAGATTGTAAACCAGTGTAGAGAGCACATATGTGATTGCACCTATTAGAATGAGGCGACATTATGGGCCTGGATCACTTGGTATAAATATTGAGTGTATTGTAATATACTGTGAGTTTGAGAGACGTGAGTATCTAACCCTAAGGGAGCTCATCTAGGGAGTGCATGCTGCTTCAACAATGTATGTATGTGTGTATATATGAATTTATGTAATCCGTGATGACTATTAATCAATAAATTCATTTCTACATCTATCTTCTTGTTAATTTTTGTTATTGATTGACTCAAACGCTCCCATCTCTACACGAATTTGATAGTGGGAGCATAATAGACAAAATTCCTCCATCTTTCCACCCTTATTTAATCTTCACTCTCCATTCTCAAAATCAAAGGTTCATATTCCTCCCCACCATTTTCAAATACTATGTTATGTTTATAACTTTGAAGAATTTAAATGGTCTAATGATATGTATGTCCAATTTAATTGTTAAAAATATCGCATACTACATCTAATTCATATGTTCTTTTCTGGGCTCTATTATCTCTGGGCCTATATCTGTCTTTGGCTTGTATCTGGCCCGTTATGTTTACCCTAGCTGTGGGCCCATGCCCAGCTAATGGTTGCCTTGTTTACGGTTTATTATTTGGATGGTTGAGATTTATGCAAGTGTTTTGATCTACGGTCGAGGTGTTAGCTGGATGGTTCCCGAGGCACTATATATTGATTGTTTTTCTTTTCTTTATTCACACAGTCTTTCATCTCTTGTCTTGTGTAGTCTTTGGGCGAATAGGGTTTCTCTATATCTCTGAGTTATCCTTCATTGTTTGTCTGTAAGTCTTGTGATCATCATACACAGAGATTCTCTGGTTGTGTTAATCAGTAGAGTCATCTGAACTTTGTCTTGTTATTATTAGGGTTTCATCGTTTGGTGAAACCTATTTGGGTATTGGGGGTATTTTTCTGGTTTGGTTTAATAAGAGTTTTGTCACCCGTTTTGTCGCCTAATCACTGGTGTTGTGTTCGTGTTAAGAATCTGAGTACGTGTTGGCTCAGATTTTGTTATTTGTTTTTTGGTTTATAAAATTTCACATGGTATCAGAGCCCTAGGGCTCTGTTATCGCTTTCTGTCATTTGATTTTGGTCTCTTCCGCTGTTTGTCTTGAGTATTTTTTTTGTTTGTGTTGGTGTCTTGGATCTCATCTGTGCCGCAGATCTGATCTTGATGTTCTAATAATAGATCTGATCTATTAATAGATCTTGTCTATTATTGTGTTATCTCTTGTATTCTGCTAGTTTTTTTTTTTTTTTTTTTTTTTTTTTTTTTTTTTTTTTTTTTTTTTTTTGTCTTAGACTGTATGATTGACAACCTTGCTACTAGATCTGGACTGTTGCTGGTATTGGTTGGAATTGCTTCAATTGCTCTCACAACACTATACCCTAAGTGAAGGTATAGGTTGTGAGCTTGGAGAACCCTAACTTGGGTCCCCCTCTCTATGAGATCGTTCCTGCTTATTTCATTATTGTCTGTGTCTAGTGGTCATTGGCTGGGTTAGGGTGGACCGGCATAGTTTGTTAAAGTCTGTTTATCTTTCTTTACTGTTTGTGATCTTTGTGTCCTCTTGTCTTGTTACTTGGGTGTTTATACGTATTCATACTTATATTTTCCTAGATAATAAGAAACTCCTGTACTAAGATCTGCGTGGGCACCTTTTGAGTGATGAACCCATGATCTGACCCCTGGTACAACTTCGTTTCCTAGGGTTTTCTTGTTTGTGTTTTTTCCTTTTTTCTCTTCTTGTTGATTATCTGCTTGTTTGATGTCTGAATCTGATCATAGGACAGAAGGACCCCAAGGGCCTCAGGGTCCTGGTCTCACTGATTCCTCTGGACAGATTGTTACTCTTATTAGTAAGCTTGATATCAGTGACCCTCTCTACTTGCATCCAAGTGATACAAGCAGTTTGTCAATAACTTGTATCAAACTCAAAGGTTCTGAAAATTACTCTGTTTGGTCTAGTTCTATGAAACTTGCATTAGAAGCTAAAAACAAATATGGTTTCATTGATGGTTCATGTATTAAGTCTGAAGATGATGACTTGCTTGCTGGACAATGGGATACGTGTAACTCTGTTGTGCTGTCATGGTTATTGAATTCTATTAGTGAAGATCTTTATCTAAGACAAGTGTTTTCTAAATCTGCTAGAGATGTTTAGTCTGACATAAAAGAAACATATGACAAGGTGGACAGTTCTGTTGTGTTTAACTTGTATCAAAAGATAAATAGTGTTAAACAAAATGGTAGCACTGTTGCTGAATACTATCATAGGTTAAATACAATGTGGAAACAATTAGATGTTATCCTACAGTTACCTACCTGTATCTGTAATGCATCTAAGGATTTCAATGACTTTAGTGCTCTTATAAAGCTGATGCAGTTTCTTATGGGTCTAGATGATGTGTGCCAACCAGTGAGAACTACCTTGTTAACAAGAGAACCTTTACCAAGTATAAAAGTTGCTTTCTCTATTGTGTTTAGGGAAGAATCTCGTAGAGGATCTTCTGGAACTTCTAAAGGTCAAAATGTAGCTTTTGTGTCTAAAAGTAATCAATCATTTGATAATAAAAGAAAAGTTACTAGAGGTCCAAACCCTAACTTGAAATGTTCCCACTGTAATATGTTAGGACATACTGTAGACAGGTGTTATGAACTGGTTAGGTACCCTCCAGGCTACAAAAAGAAACCTGTTGTCTCTGGTCCTAAAAGTAATATGGCTAATAGTGTTTCTAGTATAAAACAGGGGGTGTCCTCTGCCTCTACTTCTGGTAGTTCTGCTTTACCTTTTTCTGCAGAAAAGGTTTAAAGCTGTTGAGTTTAAATGGTTTCTCTAATGTCTCTTATCAATACAAACTTGAAAAGGTGTTCAAAAATTTTTCCAATTGCTCTACATTTGTTAAAGGTCTCTTAAATCATAACTGGATAACAGATTCAGGTGCAAATCAGCACATGACTAGTGATGATAAAAACATGTATAACTGTGTTGATGTGCCCAATTATGATTTAAAAGTTAAGCATCTAAATGGAACTAGTGCAAAAGTGTCTAAAATAGGGGACATTAAACTTGCTAATAATGTTATACTATGTGATGTATTTTATGTCCCTAATTATTGTGTTAATCTCATGTCTGTTCATAAACTTGCTAAAGATAGTAAGCTATCTGTCTTATTTGATGAGGATAATTGTGATATCCAAGATTTCAAGTGCAAGAGAATCCTGGTGACTGGTAGACAAAATGAAGGTCTATATTTTGTAGGAGATAATGTGAGTCTATCTAATGTCTGTTTTAACAGTGTCTTTGACACAAACTTGTGGCACAGCAGATTAGGTCACCCCTCTGACCAAGTCTTAGCTATTTTAAAGGTAGTCTTGGTATTAATATTAGTGAAACTAAACCCTGTGAAATTTTTCATAAAGCTAAACAAACTAGATTACCATTTCCTCTAAGTGATCATAAAACAAAAGAAATAGGTGATCTTATTCATCTTGATGTATGGGTCCTTATAGGGTTACTAGTAAAGAAGGTTTTAAATATTTTTTAACCATGGTTGATGATTACTCAAGAACTGTCTGGTGCTACATGTTAAAGAACAAAAGTGAGGTTTTTGAAAGTCTGGTAGAATTCTATGAACTTCTAAATACTTAGTTTAAAAAATGTATAAAGATATTTAGGAGTGATAATGGGACTGAATTTGTTAATAATCAAATGTTAAACTTTTGTAAGTCAAAAGGAATAATACACCAAACAACTTGTGTATACACACCATAGCAAAATGGTATTGTGGAAAGAAAACACAGGCACCTTTTAAATTTGGCTAGGTCCTTATTGTTTCAGAGTGGGTTACCTTTGAGGTTTTGGTCTTAGTGTATCTTAACTGCCACCTATCTTATCAACAGGATTCCCTCATCTGTGTTACTAGGAAAAAGTCCATATCAAGTTGTCTATGGATTCCCCCCCGCTCTCAGTCATTTAAAAAGCTTTGGGTGTTTATGTTTCAGTACTGTCTTAGAAGAGTCTGATAAAATGACTATTTGTGCTGAAAAATGTGTCTTAATTGGATATCCAAGTTTTAAAAAAGGATACAAACTGTGGAATTTAGAAACTAATCAAGTTATTTTTTGTAACATCCCGAAAATCGCCACATATTTATTTAGATGAAAACAACTAACCAGTTCTTTTTAGAGAGTAGGTTCGTCAATGGGTTTTGACGCGTAAGGTTTTACGTGTAGGACTTATAAGACCTGGTGATTTATTTTAGATGATACCTCATACGAAACGCACTAAAATAGGAACGCGGGGAAACAATTGTTATTATTATAATTTAGTTTTTATAAATTGGAGAATTCATCGATAAACATATGGGAACATCACCACGTCAGAGAACTTATGGCACCATGGGAACAGTTCGAGGACCATTTGCGTTTAGCTTCAAAACTAAATGACATCAGTATGTATTGATATGAAGTTCGAGGTGCTAAGTGTAAATGGGGGAGAACTTGTATAAAGTCAATAGATAGAGGGCCATGATGCGGATCATCATCACCAACATAAACCCTAAAATTGATTCACGATAGTTCTATAACACTTCGTGAATTAAGAAGTATAAGGGGTCTTGTAGATCACCATTTTTGCATCTCTTGTTTCCAAACCATGCTTAATCCGAACCCCTACTTTCATATCCTCACAATTCCATTTCCATAATAATAATAATAAAAATAAATTCATTCTTATTGGCAACACCAACATATTAATGGTTCGTATAGACACGTTTCAATACAAATGCACATATATTCCCAACGTATTATGAGATGGTGAACTGGTTTCCATGTTGGTATGCATGAGGTGGTTACGGTTGGGAGAGCATACCCTCAGCGTCACTGATCAGGGGTTGTAGTGCGGTCTCGTTTTTTCGGTGTGACCTCAGTCTTGCAATCATTCCGCAAACATTCCAGTTCGGTTATGCTTTTCGATGGCTACGAAGCCATTAAAGGAAGCGCATCAGGAACCTATGCGCATGGAGCACCCACTCGAAGGCTGGAAACCATTGGCCGTGTTTCGGTATCACGTTGAATCCAATGTATGTTCATGTATTTGAATCTATCTTAGTTGTCTAGGGTTGGGTGTTCATATTCGCGGGGTTGTTTTGATGTTGGTTAATGGCGGGTTGGAAGTTGTCATGGATATGTCCGATTATGGTTATTGGATCTTTTGGTTTCGGTTCATGGAATGTCACCGAGAGTAGTTCGTAATGGATGATTGTTCAAGGTTGGGATGTCTGCTTTGTTTCACGATTATGGTCTTCTATTTAATCATGATCGAGTTCCGTTATGTTAGTTGAAGATCCGCAGCAGTTCATCGGCATTAGATCGAACTCCACAACTAGATTGTATCCAGCTAAGTCTGTGGTTAACTAGCATCGTATGGTTCATGAATTGATCGATTGATTATTTAGACCCATTGTGTTTAAGCCAAGATTGTTAAGGTCCGTTTTTGATTAGTTATGTTTAATCCGATAGTTCATCATGTTCTTGGGATGTACTCATAAAAAGGACCTTCATAATATTGTTGGCTGTTGTTGGATGTTTAATCTTGGATTGCACATGTTATGGGGACGGGTGATGAATTCGGACCTGGTTTGATCCATTAAAATCGGATAATATTTATGTGATTTCATCATCTTCCTTTTTGTGTGCAACAAAGTTTGGAAAGAAGTTATGTTATGATCGGGAGGTTTGAATGCATGAGGATTTTATGGGATGGTAATAATTATAAAGGTTCTAAAAGTAGGCACCAAGTTATTTCAAAAATATGATGACTTGTTCGCATCCAAGGGTGTATTAACGTGGCAGGAAAAGTTTCGCGACCGGTGAGTTCTTGCGCCCACTCTTTGTTTAATATTTTTTTAAATATTTTAGGCTGACGTGCATGCTAAACTAGCAAGATTATTTTTATAAAGTCAGAAAATATTTTTATAAAGTTATAGGTATTTTTGTGAACTCATATATATTATTTTGGCATGAAACGTAAGTAGGTGAAATGCGCCTAATGTTTTAATTTATGGCTTGAGTTATACGTGTTATTAGAAGTGGGATAGGCCTGTTTGGATTTATGGCATAGTTTTTGTCATGGTTGTCACATAGTTTGTCTTATGTGTTATTAGAAGTGGGTAGGCCTGCTCTGATTTATGGTATTGTTTTTGCTATGGCTGTCGCATAGTTTATGCCTAATTTGTTATTATATGGTTTGAGTTTTTCGTGTTATTATGTATATATGAATAGACTGTTGTCTTGATTAAAGTGTGGCTTGAGTTTTTAGTTAATAAGCGGAATGCGCTTCATGTCTTAGCCACGTATTCGAAACCTTACTTGTTAAATCGGGTATTGTTTTGACTTGCTACTTGTTTAGGTTATATGGATTATATATTTATATATTTTAGTATACTGTATTTGGCGACTACATGACCTAATAACTGAGCTATGACTGAAGTGGGACATGCCTACTCTGATCTTTGGTCTTGGTTTTGAGTCAGGAATGTTACATAGTTCATATTATATGTATTCTTATAAATTGAGCTACAACAGAGATAAGATATGCCTGCTTTAATCTCTAGCTTTAGTTCACATAAATAGACTGGACTGTTCTTTGTGTTGAAAAGCGAGATGCGCTTATTATATATTTGGTAAGTGAAGTCTTGACATAATTAGGCAGAGTATGCCTATCCTAGACTCTAATTTTTGTTTTGCTTGGGTAACAATATATTAGCGGATTGCGCTTATTGTTAACTCTGAGGTTGAGGTATTTTCTTAATTCTTATTTTGAAAAAAATACTTGTTTATATAAATTTATAAAACTTGAACTCACTCAGCGTAGCTGACTTTTGCATACACGTTAGATTGATTTCAGGTTAATAGAGAGATGGATGGATGACTGCTTGGCGATGCGAGAAGCTACCTGGCAATTGAAAGCATTTCTAGTATAAGACAACTTTTTTTACACATGATAAATTTTAAATTTGATTTACAATTGTATAAGTATTTATCATGTGTTTTGTAGAATTTTATTCTAAATGATTTTCCACTGCGTATACATACTCTTTTAAAAGAAAATTTTACTCATGTTTTTGCATATTTAAGAATTTTAACCCAACTATTTGAACCCGGTTTTGCGAGTCTTACAAGTTGGTATCCGAGCAATAGTTCAAGAGAATCAGGCACCTTTTATTGCCAGGACTTGAGCTGAGAGAGGGACCGAAACTAGAAAAGCCATTACGGGTAGCTGCAAGCTAAGAGGTAATCCTATAATTTTGAAATATGCCTATTTATTTTCCTTCTAAATGCTTAATGGCATGAGGTGATTTGTAGGAGGATTATGCCGTTATATTTGGAGGTAGTATTTGAAGATTAGGGAATAAATGCACAATATGTTAGGTGGGGCTGTTACCTCAATGCATCATATTGTCTTTATTCTTTGAAGTATGTGTGGATGTTATTCTTTGAATTTCTATGTTCAATACGTGAAAGGTAGAACCCTAATATGACGTGTTGGGAAACGTTTAGAACATTGTAGTGGCATAAACAACCGATCGCACTTGATCAACGTTGTTGGTTGTCAATTGTTAATCTTCTGTTCTGAGTTGTAACCTAAAATGAAATATGAATGTTCTGTCTTGTGTAGAAGTAAGTGGAATGGAATAACAATAGAAGGCTATAAATCTTCACCGGTAGTTATTAGTTCTTAGCCGGTTATCCTTAAAACATCAAATTTGGTGGTTCCTTATTCAAGAGGATTCGAGGACGAATCCTATTATAAGGGGGATAAACTTGTAACATCCCGAAAATCGCCACATATTTATTTAGATGAAAACAACTAACCAGATCTTTTTAGAGAGTAGGTTCGTCAATGGGTTTTGACGCGTAAGGTTTTACGTGTAGGACTTATAAGACCCGGTGATTTATTTTAGATTATACCTCATACGAAACGCACTAAAATATGAACACGGGGAAACAATTGTTATTATTATAATTTAGTTTTTATAACTCTGAGAATCCATCGATAAACATATGGTAACATCACCACGTCAGAGAACTTATGGCACGGTGGGAACAGTTCGAGGACCATTTGCGTTTAGCTTCAAAACTAAATGACATCAGTATGTTTTGATATGAAGTTCGAGGTGCTAAGTGTAAATGGGGGAGAACTTGTACAAAAGTCAATAGATGGAGGGCCATGATGCGGATCATCATCACCAACATAAACCCTAAAATCGATTCACGATAGTTCTATAACACTTCGTGAATTCTGAAGTATAAGGGATGTTGTAGATCACCATTTTTGCATCTCTTGTTTCCTAACCATGCTTAATCCAAACCCCTACTTTCATATCCTCACAATTCCATTTCCATAATAATAATAATAAAAATCAATACATTCTTATAGGCAACACCAACATATACTTGTCTTATTGTCTAGAGTTTAACGGTTCGTTTAGACACGATTCAATACAGAAGCACATATATTCCCAACGTATTATGAGATGGTGAACCGGATTCCATGTTGGTACGCAGGAGGTGGTTACGGTTGGGAGAGCATACCCTCAGCGTCACTGATCAGGTGTTGTAGCGTGGTCTCGTTTTTTCGGTGTGATCTCTGTCTTGCAATCATTCCGCAAACATTGGCCGTGTATCGGTATCACGTTGAATCCAATGTATGTTCATGTATATGAATCTATCTTGGTTGTCTAGGGTTGGGTGTTCATATTCGCTGGGTTGTTTTGATGTTGGTTAATGGCGGGTTGGAAGTTGTCATGGATATGTCCGATTATGGTTATTGGATCTTTCGGTTTCGGTTCATGGAATGTCACCGAGAGTAGTTCGTAATGGATGATTGTTCAAGGTTGGGATGTTTGCTTTGTTTCACGATTATGGTCTTCTATTTAATCATGATCGAGTTCCGTTATGTTAGTTGAAGATCCGCAGCAGTTCATCCGCATTAGATCGAACTCCACAACTAGTTTGTATCCAGCTAAGTCTGTGGTTAACTAGCATCGTATGGTTCATGAATTGATCGATTGATTATTTAGACCGATTGTGTTTAAGCCAAGATTGTTAAGGTCCTTTTTTGTTTAGTTATGTTTAATCCGATAGTTCATCATGTTCTTGGGAAGTACTCATAAAAAGGACCTTCATAATATTGTTGGCTGTTGTTGGATGTTTAATCTTGGATTGCACATGTTATGAGGATGGGTGATGAATTCGGACCTGGTTTGATCCATTAAAATCGGATCACATTTATGTGATTTCATCACCTTCCTTTTTGTGTGCAACAAACTTTGGAAAGAAGTTATGTTATGATCGGGAGGTTTGAATGCATGAGGATTTTATGGGATGGTAATAATTATAAAGGTTCTAAAAGTAGGCGCCAAGTTATTTAAAAAATATGATGACTTTTTCGCATCCAAGGGTGTATTCATGAGGGCAGGAAAAGTTTCGCGACCGGTGAGTTCTTGTGCCCACTCTTTTTTATAAAGTCAGAAAATATTTTTATAAAGTTATAGGTATTTTTGTAAACTCATATATATTATTTTGACATGAAACGTAAGTAGGTGAAATGCGCCTAATGTTTTAATTTATGGCTTGAGTTATACGTGTCATTAGAAGTGGGATAGGCCTGCTTGGATTTATGGCATAGTTTTTGTCATGGTTGTCACATAGTTTGTCTTATGTGTTATTAGAAGTTGGTAGGCCTGCTCTGATTTATGGTATTGTTTTTGCTATGGTTGTCGCATAGTTTATGCCTAATTTGTTATTATATGGTTTGAGTTTTTCGTGTTATAATTTATATATGAATAGACAGTCAGATGTGTAATCAGTTTGGCTGTCCAAAATAACTAGACTTTGTATCAGTTGGACATCAATAATGCCTTTCTACATGGGTCAATCACAGAAGATGTGTATATGACTCCTCCTGATGGATATTATTCGAAAGATGAGACTAAGGTTTGCAAGTTGGTTAAGTCTCTATATGGGCTTAAACAAGCCCCAAGAAAGTGGAATGAGAAATTAACCACTGTCTTAGTTGAAATGGGCTTTGTTCAAAGCATCTGTGACTACTCTATGTTTGTCTTGTCTAAAGAAGGGGTCTTCTTAGTCTTATTGGTTTATGTGGATGATATTGTCATTACTGGTAATAATACTGCTGAAATTGTAATGGTTAAAAGTTTTTTAAGTTCAAATTTTCTTATCAAAGACCTGGGAAAATTAGAATACTTCCTGGGAATTGAGGTCTTGTATTCTGATAATGCCATTTGGTTACTTAGGGTGTAAACCTGTTGGAAATCCTATAGAGCCAAATTATGTTGTTAATATTAAAAATGACAAAAACAGTTATGTTCTGGACAACATAATTGGTTTTCAAAAGTTAATAGGAAAACTTATTTATCTTTCATTAACAAGAGCTGATATTAGTTATACTGTCCAATGCCTAAGTCAGTTCATTCACAAACCTACAAAGGGTCACCTTCAAATTGCTCTTAGATTACTAAGGTATTTAAAGGAGTCTCCTGGAAAAGGAATTTCTTTTACAAAGACAAATGATTTTCAGTTAAAAGGGTTTGTTGATGCTGACTGGGCTAAATGTTTAGTTACCAGAAAATCCATAACTGGATACTGTATATTTCTTGGTAACAACCTTGTGTCTTGGAAAAGCAAGAAACAAAGCACTGTGTCCAGATCCTCGGCAGAGGCTGAATACAGGGCTATGTGTTCAGCTACATGTGAGCTTATGTGGTTAAAGAATTTATTAAGTGAATTAAATATCTCATGTACCCTACCACTTAAGTTGTATTATGACAATAAGGAAGCAATATCTATTGTTGCTAATCCTGTCTTTCATGATCGTATTAAACACTTTGAGTTGGATATACATTTTCTAAGAGAGAAGGTTACTACTGGTCTTGTTGAAACTCTTAAAATTGGTACAAAAGATCAAATAGCTGATGGTCTAACCAAGGGGTTAGGGATTCAGCAGCATAAAAAATTTTGTACTGATTTGAAGATGGTTGATCTGTTTAAACATATGAATTAAGGGGGCGTGTTAAAAATATCGCATACTACATCTAATTCATATGTTATTTTCTGGGCTCTATTATCTCTGGGCCTATATCTGTCTTGGGCTTGTATATGGCCAGTTATGTTTACCCTAGCTGTTGGCCCATGACCGAGCTAATGGTTGCCTTGTTTACAGTTTATTATTTGGATGGTTGAGATTTATGCAGGTGTTTTGATCTACGGTCGAGGTGTTAGCTGGATGGTTCCCGAGGCACTATATATTGAATGTTTTTCTTTTCTTTATTCTCACAGTCTTTCATCTCTTGTCTTATGTAGTCTTGGGGCGATTAGGGTTTCTCTATATCTCTGAGTTATCCTTCATTGTTGGTCTGTAAGTCTTGTGATCTTCATACACAGAGACTCTCTAGTTGTGTTAATCAGTAGAGTCATCTGAACTTTGTCTTGTTATTATTAGGGTTTCATCGTTTGGTGAAACCTATTTGGGTATTGGGGGGTATTTTTCTGGTTTGGTTTAATAAGAGTTTTGTCACCCGTTTTGTCGCCTAATCACTGGTGTTTTATTCGTGTTAAGAATCTGAGTTCGTGTTGGCTCAGATTTTGTTATTTGTTTTTTGGTTTATAAAATTTCACATGGTATCAGAGCCCTAGGGCTCTATTATCGCTTTCTGTCTTTTGATTCTGGTCTCTTCCGCTGTTTGTCTTGAGTATTTTTTTTATTTTTGTTGGTGTCTTTGATCTCATCTGTGCCGCAGATCTGATCCTGATGTTCTAATAATAGATCTGATCTGTTAATAGATCTTGTCTATTATAGTTTTATCTCTTGTATTCTGCTAGTTTTTTTTTTTGTTTCAGGCTGTATGATTGACAACCTTGCTACTGGATCTGGACTGTTGCTGGTATTGGTTGGAATTGCTTCAATTGCTCTCACAACACTATATCCTAAGTGAAGGTATAGGTTGTGAGCTTGGAGAACCCTAACTTGGGTCCCCCTCTCTGTGAGATCGTTCCTACTTATTTCAGTATTGTCCGTGTCTAGTGGTCATTGGCCGGGTTAGGGTGGACTCGCATAGTTTGTTAAAGTCTCACTACTAGAAAACATGCCTAATGCAACTTTTTAATAGCAACTTTTTTAATTGAGTTGCATTTGAGTATAATGAAACTTTGTTCAATAAAAAGGTTGCATTAAAAGATCTAATGCAACATTTTTATAAAAAGTTGCAAACTTTTATTGATATTGCAACTTTTTTCTTTAAAAGTTGCAAATTTTACTAAAAAATGCAACTTTTATTAAAAATGTTGCATTGTTGAAACTAAAACGCAACTCTTATCTTGAAGGGTTGCGTAATATAATATAAATATGATTTATGAAAACTAATTAATATGAAGTATTGATTTGTAATTTGTAAAAAATTATACTACTGTATTAGTGATATTTGATGTTTAAGAAATAATTTTATTGTAATAAATTAGGGGTGCAAACGAGCTGAGTCGAGCCTGAGCATGATCAGGTTCGAGCTCGAGCTCGATTAACTTATGAGAGCACGAACTTGGCATAGGACCAGCGAGTTAAGAACAGTTTTTTTTTAATCACACAAAAGTAATGATGGTAGTTTTGCTAAGTGCACACCCATTTCTATCTGTTGGTGGGACACACCTAATGCTGGTGTAAACCTTTTTTATGACACACATTCAGGGCATTTTGATGGTTCTAACTGTATTGTGTTCAAAAGTTTTGGAGGGAGGGTGGAGTACTAGTTTTAAGTGATGATAGAAGGATAAAAAGGTTTAAAGTAGATGTTGACTATATTCATGTTATCTATTATTCTGATTTATAGTTGCTTATGTTTATGCTTGACTGAGTAGTTGGACAAGATTGGTTGGTGTATATACTCTATAGGTGCATTCGATGGAATATGATCAATTAGGTGTTAAATTCTTGTTTTCATTTGCAAAGGTTCGCAAGGTTGCTCCAATTCCAGGAAAGACTATAGTTTGGGAATACATAACTTACAAAGAAGATTTTTTTATTAATTGCCTTGGTGTATCTACTGGTAAGTTGTTTTTATTGTGTTAAATATATTTTTCCCCGTTATCCCATCGCCTATGACTACATGTTATTTTTAATGTTTCTATTTACTTCAGGAAACAACAGAAATGGGGGATGTTAGAGATTGGATGTATAAACCTAGGCGGTTACCTGAGTTTGAAGCTGGGGTTGTTGACTTTCTTAATGCTTCGTTTGCTAAGGCCGGAGGAAGTAGTCAAATTTGTTGTCCTTGTAAAAAGTGTATGAACCGTTATTGGTATCGAAGAGATGAAGTATTCAATCATTTAAAAGGATACGGATTTGTAGAAAACTACTATGTATGGGTTTTCCATGGAGGAAGCACTTCAGAAAAAAGAACTACAACAGTCACCGATGTTATTGGGGATGGTATGGATGAGAATTTTGATGAATTATTGCATGATAGGTTTAGAGATACTATAGAGAAGGCAAGTACTACTAGAGAATGCTTAAATGAAGAGGCCAAAAAGTTCTATAAGTTGGTTGAAGATGGAAGTCAAGAGTTGTACCCTGGGTGTAAACAATTTTCAAAGCTATCTTTCATCATCAAGCTTATTCTCTACAAGACGCTTCACAAGCTAAGTAATGTAGCATTGGATGATGTCCTGCAACTTTTACAAGAGATGATTCCAGAGGCAAAACTTCCAGCTAGTTTTACAGAAGCTAAGAAGGTTACAAGAGATTTAGGGCTTGATTTCAAGAAGATTCATGCATGTCCGAATGATTGCATGATATATTGGAAAGAGTATGAACATGCTGAAGTGTGCCACATTTGCCACACATCAAAGTGGAAACCACTAAATAATAAACAAGGCAGCAAGGATAATCATGAACATTATTCAAAAGTTCCAGCTAAAGTGGTGTGGCATTTTCCTTTAAAACCGAGGTTGCAAAGACTTTTCATGTGTTCGGAAACAGCTAAATATATGAGATGGCATGACGAAGGGCGCCCAAAAGATGGAAATATTCGACATCCTGCAGATGGGCAAAGCTGGAAGGAATTTGATTCTTTGTATCCTCATTTTGCTAAAGAAACAAGAAACGTGAGGTTAGGTTTGGCAAGTGACGGATTTAACCCATTTCGAACAATGAACACTTCTCATAGCACTTGGCCTGTGGTGTTGGTTAACTACAATTTGCCTCCATGGATGTCTTTGAAACCAGAATACTTCATGCTGTCTCTGTTAATTCCTGGACCTGAATCACCAGGTAATAACATAGATGTGTATTTACAACCTTTAGTTGATGAGCTCAAAGAATTGTGGGATAGTGGAATGGAGACATATGATAAATCGAAGGATGAAACCTTTAAAATGTATGCAACCTTAACATGGACCATTAGTGATTTTCCAGGTTATTCGATGTTGTCCGGGTGGAAAACAAAGGGAAAATTTGCATGCCCATGTTGTAACCATGAGACTAGTTCACTTTACTTGAAGCATAGTAAGAAAACATGCTATATGGATCATCATAGATTTTTAGACCCTCAACACCCATTTCGACGCAATAAGAGTGCTTTCAATGGAAAGAGTGAGAATAGGCTTTCTCCAAAACCCCTATCTGGTGATAAAGCTTTAAGTGAGTTGTCTGGGTTTGAAAATATTTTTGGAAAGACTCAAAAAAAGAGAAATGATAGCACTTGCCCATGGAAGAAAAGGTCAATATTTTTTGACTTACCTTATTGGCAATTTAATAAGTGTCGACATAATCTTGACGTGATGCACATTGAAAAAAATATATGTGATAACGTGATAGGGACTTTGTTGGATATTAGTGGGAAGTCAAAGGATCACCCAAATGCTCGATTTGACCTTTTAGAACTCGACATCAAAGAACGGCTTCAACCAAAACTTTCAGATGACGGTAAGAATGTTATCATTGACAGTGCATGTTTTTCAATGTCTTCAGAGGAGAAAGGTATATTTTGTCGTGTTTTGAAGGAAACAAAACTACCTTATGGATGTGCATCTAATATTTCACGGTGTGTTCACTCTTCAGGAAATAAATTTTTAGGTTATAAGAGTTATGATGCCCACATCTTTTTGCATTACTTGCTCCAAGTTGCTGTTAGAAAATCATTACCAAAGCATGTTGCTATACCTCTTATTAGGTTGGGTGTCTTTTTTCGGCTTTTATGCAGCAAGGTAATTAAGCCTGAGGACCTTGACCGATTACAAATAGAAATTACAGAAATATTGTGTGAATTTGAGAAAATATTTTTGCCAAGTTTTTTTGACATAATGATGCATTTACCTATCCACTTAGTAGATGAAGTTCGGCTTGGAGGACCTGTTCAATATAGATGGATGTTCCCTATAGAGAGATACTTATGCAAGTTGAAGTCATATGTGCGTAACCATAGCCATCCGGAGGGTTCCATAGCAGAAGGGTATTTAGTTGAAGAATGTTTGACTTTTTGTTCACGTTATATGCACGGAGTAAATCCAAGACTTAATAAGGGTGAAAAAGACATTGCTGACTTGGATAGAGAAAATGAATGTGGTGGACCGGTATTTGTGAATGGTGGCCATCCTTTGGGAGGAAAAAAGAGAAGACAAGGCACGACTTTCACTTTAAAAGATCATTTAAAGGAACAAGCACATCGTTATGCGTTATTCAATTCAGATTGTGCACAAGTTAATGATTATATCACGTAAGTAACCAATTCATAACATTTATTCGCTTCATGTTATATTTCAATATCATGTATTTCTATTTATGTTATATCGTCTAAATGATGATGCAGTGAGCATGAAGCTTATGTTGCCAATCAACCCAGAAAAACTCAATGGGCACGCGCACAAGACCATAGTCATGAGTTCGCAACTTGGTTCAAAGATAAAGTAAATAGTAGTAATGTTCCGGATCATATTTTTTGGCTTGCTAAGGGACCTAGTGAAGCATCCAGGAGATACAGTGGGTATTATGCCAATGGATATAGGTTTTATACCAAATCACGAGATGATAAATGTCAAACTCAAAATAGCGGTGTTTCAATTACAGCTTTAACTCCTAGCTTTGCGAGTTCTCGAGACAAAAACCCAACCGTCGGGAATATTGACTACTACGGTAGAATTCTGGATATAATTGAACTTGACTACTGGTCACAATTCAGAGTTGTATTGTTTCATTGTGAGTGGTACCAGGTTGAGAAAGATGATTATGGCTTAACCTGCGTTAACATGAAGAAGCTTTGCTATTCAGATTATCCTTTTGTCATGCCTTCACAAGTGAAACAGGTGTTCTATATACCAGATCCTATAGTACATGGTTTGCATTATGTTATCAATACAATTCCAAGGGATGTATATGACTTCGATGAAGAAAATAGTGAAACTGATGGTGAGTCATATTGGTGTGAGCCTAATGAAGATAAGTTGGGTTCCCATGAACAAACTAGTGAGCAAGAGACTCATTTGTCAAGAAAAGATATCCCTCCTTTTATAGTTGATGCAAATAAAAATTTAGAAGCCATGGATTGGATGTTAACAGAGGACGATGATGCTGATTATGATCATCCATTATGCGATTGGATGTCCGCAGATGAAAATGATGCAGATTGAGTTATTAAAGGTATAAAAAAATGCTTCCAGGCCAACTCTACACAACATGGTTCTACCCTCACTTAAAATGGGCTTAAATTGCTTTCAAAACGTTGTTAAAAATGAGGTTGAATTACCATTGAAACCTGATCCGATTAATGTTCTTTTTTGTATCGCAGGTGATCGAAGACATCCCACCAGTGTAGTTGAAAGAATGTGGTTTTGTGTACCACAAGCAATCCACAATAGACGACACCAACATGGATAGCTGTACAACCTGAAGCTATTCAATTTAAGACGTGTTTACTTTCAATAGGATTATGCCATCTAGTTCTGCACATTTTTTTTTTGCTATAGACTATTTTTCGTGTTATGCAATTAGTTCTGCACATTTGTCGTGTTCTGCAATAATATTAGTTCTGCAAATTTACAATTAACTCCTTCTGCAATAATGATTAAATGTTTTAATAACTAAGTATACTTGAATGGGTAGCCATCAACAACCTTTACGACCACTAAAAGTCAAAGTTTAACAAATTACAAAAATATGCTTCTGAAAGTCAACGTTGGCCTAACTACAAAAATTTGCTTCTTAAAGTCAATGTTTGAATAACTAACAAATTTGCTAATTTAGATGACTTGGTTTTAAAAAGCGAAAAGTGCACAAACCAAGATGATTTTATTATGGCGCTAATTAATGACCAAATTAATCCGAACGCGACATTAGTAACCCTAACAAACCATCAATGACCCGAATTGGTCTTAGTGACCATATATGGCTCTTGAGAGTCTAAAACTAAGGCGCGACATTGGTTTTAAAAAGCGAAAAGTGCACAAAAGCGAAAATGTCTAAAACTAAGGCGCGAAGCGCCAAGCGTACTGCTTTTCGTACCCGAGGCGCAAATGATTATACAACTTTTTAAATATTTTATGTAGGTTTCTATTATTATTTACCCAGTATTTTAAGACAAGTAAGCTTTATATATGTTTTAGTATGGACTTGCATACGTGTACAACATGAAGATCATGTTGTACAACAAGCTAATGCACAATAGTCAATAAGCGCCACTCGTGGGATTTTATTTTTGAACAAAGTGCACCTTAAGCGACTAAAAACGCAGGGCTTGAGCCTTGTTAATCTTTGAGCCTATGTGCTCTTTTTCAAATCAAGATGAATGACCAAATTAATCCGAACGCGACATTAATAACCCTAACAAACCATCAATGACCCGAATTGGGCTTAGTGACCATATATGGCCCTTGAGAGTCAAAGTTTAAGTAACTATCAAAATTTTCTTCTAGAAGTCAAAGTTTAGATGAATGATTGTCTTGGTTTTAAAAAGCGAAAAGTGCACAAAAGCGAAAATGTCTAAAACTAAGCCGCGAAGCGCCAAGCGCACTGCTTTTCGTACCCGAGGCGCAAATGATTATACAACTTTTTATATATTTTCTGTAGGTTTCTATTATTATTTACCCAGTATTTTAAGACAAGTAAGCTTTATATATGTTTTAGTATGGACTTGCATACGTGTATAACATGAAGATCATGTTGTACAACAAGCTAATGCACAATAGTCAATTTGCACCACTCGTTGGATTTTATTTTTGAAAAAAGTGCACCTTAAGCGACTAAAAACGCAGGGCTTAATCCTTGTTGATCTTTGAGCCTATGTGCGCTTTTTCAAACCAATATGATTGTGTTATGGCGTTAATTAATGACCAAATTAATCCGAACGCGACATTAGTTTTTTTTGAAAGGTTAATTTCTTTTAAATCCTGTGGTCTATGGGAGTTGAACCCAAGACCTTCCACAACCTAGGTGTTTTAAAGGCTTTGCCTTTTGCCAATGGACCACCACCCCATTGGTATGAACGCGACATTAGTAACCCTAACAAATCATCAATGACCCGAATTGGGCTTAGTGACCATATATGGCATATATGGCCCTTGAGAGTCAAAGTTTAAGTAACTATCAAAATTTGCTTCCAAAAGTCAAAGTTTAGATGAATGATGTTCTTGGTTTTAAAAAGCGAAAAGTGCACAAAAGCGAAAATGTCTAAAACTAAGGCGCGAAGTGCCAAGCGCACTGCTTTTCGTACCCGAGGCGCAAATGATTATACAACTTTTTATATATTTTCTGTAGGTTTCTATTATTATTTACCCAGTATTTTAAGACAAGTAAGCTTTATATATGTTTTAGTATGGACTTGCATACGTGTACAACATGAAGATCATGTTGTACAACAAGCTAATGCACAATAGTCAATTTGCGCCACTCGTGGGATTTTATTTTTGAAAAAAGTGCACCTTAAGCGACTAAAAACGCAGGGCTTGAGCCTTAGGTTTTACTTTCGAGCCAAACTCGAACCGAGCTTTTAGGTCATTTAAAATTATTTTTAAAATACCGCGAGACGAGCTCTGGGCTCGGCTCAGCTCGGCTCGTTTATACCCCTAATAAAAATATACAAATCCCATAATTATTTGTTCTCACCTAATTAATGTTGAAATATATTAATTGTTGAAAATTCCCTCTGGAATTTTATTTCCCCCCAAATCCCAAAATTTCTAACCTATTTCCACAATTCACGCCACTTCCTTGTGATTGTAGGCTGATGATATTATAATTTGACTACTAAATCAATTGACTACTAAATCAACCGTCTTCAATCATCGAAACTTCTGCAATAGGACATTCAAGCGCCATTGATATTCCATCATCATCTACCTAGTCGGTTCTAACTGTTCCTATCTCGCACCTGCTTCAGTTTTATCTTTTTATTAATCTGCAAATAGCCAGGTATTATCGTATTAATCGAGTATATGACAACCTTTATCATTAAGGACCGGTCGAATTTGTATAATTTTATCAAAGTGAAAATCGAGTAGTCATTGGGGAGATTAGAATTAGGGCTGGTTGTCAACAGACGACACCAACATGGATAGCCGTACAACCTGAAGCTATTCAATTTTAAGATGGCAAGTAAATGTCCCCTTTCCTCGCACTTAAAACATGCACGGTATTCTTCATAGTTTTCTTTGATATGCGACTTGGAAAAACTTGCAATGGGATATCGATCAACCATGCACTGTTTCCTTAAACTCTCAGGAGCTAGTTCCTTCGAGTAAGTCGGTTCAATGAAACTATTTAACTTATCAACTGGCAGAACGAATTGTATGACATTGACCTTTGCGTCTTTAGAATTATCCGAATAAATTTTCTCTAAAATTTCGGGAGGAATGTCATTGGTTCGTTCATGTTTTGGGAACCAAATTGTACTTTCCTGCCAGATCTTTTCAATTTTGAAATAATTCACAAATTTAATCGGATATTCATCATCAGACAAAATCTTATCGGAGCTTTGCATCCGATAGAAAACTTTTACAGGTTTGTCACATGATTCGTTGCTCATTTCATTTGGTTTCTCATTTTTATTTTCAGTATTCTTTTCAACCGATTTAACCACATTTTAGTCAACTTTCTTTACCTCTTTCTTTTCAACATTTTTACCAACAGACTGTTCAGTTTTCTTAACAACATTCTTTCTATGAGCATTTGCCACGGGATGAACGATCTGAGATGGTGAGACTGGTTCAGTAGTGATTATATGATTTTCATCAGGGATATCACTTTCATTTTCAACCGTCTCAGACTGCTCATCTTCTTCATCAGAATCATCTGCAGCGACCACACCCTAATTGTTTCCCAATACAGGTCTCACATCAGAATACGGGTCTCCGACACTGGATGTGTTGGACTCGTTTGGTGTGGAGTCAGATTTGACTAGAGTCTCCGGTGGTATTGCATGTAAATTATGATTTTCGAACAACACCGGAGATGGGACAGCTTTGTAGTTTGCACTACTTGACTGTGAAGGTTCTTCGATGATGTGGTCAACTACATATGCAATGTGCTTATAGCTTTTTAACTTTTTATTCACTTTTTCAGCGAAGCACTTGATGGTTGCCATTTCTAACTTAGTGTTTTCCATCATTAATATAGTTATTAATGGCAAGTTGTTTTATAGACAAAGTCTTTTTGAGTTCAGACACATCCTTTTTGTAACCATCAAGTACTTTATTGAAATCTTTTGATTCTTTTTGATAAATTTGACAGTTTATTTTGGCACTCTCAAGTTGTACCTTGAGAAGCTTGTTTTCTTCTGTCAATATATCAAAATCAGCACATTTAACACACACTTTAGATTGAGATTCAGAACTTACCAGTTTAGGTGGTTCTGTTATTGCCATCAGCGCGAAGTGAGCTTCCTTCCCTGCAAAGAATTTTGAGTAGTCAATCTTGGTGCACGCATCATCCACCATGCACGACTTGCGGGTCATAAGGAAATCAGCTTCAGCTAGCAACTGATCAATGTCATCGTCTAGTGAGTTCACACTAGCTTTCGAGTCAGAATCACTCTCCATATCCGAATAAGCTGAATCATAATGCTCTCTAACATCTGTGACAGAGTCAAGAATCATTCCAGACTTCTTGTCTTCACTCTCAGCATTCACATCTTCATTCAACTCCTCTATTTTCAACTCCGACACTTTCTCTATCACAACCTCCTCTTCAATCTCCTCATGCTCATCCAAACTCATCTTTTGTGCCACACAAGCCACATTTCCAACAGTAATCTCTTCCACTCCCAATTGCATACCCGTCTAATCAAAACCTTCATCTTTTTGAATCACTAGAGCTTGGTTTTGATTTTCAGTTTGGTTTTGGGTGTTAGGTGTAGAGATGGGAACAATGGTTCGGTTTGGATTCTGTTGTGGTTGGTTCTGAGATGTGGGTTGTCTAGTATTGGTGTTTTATTGTGTGTTTTGACGGTTCTGGTAATTGTTTTGAGGTTGAAAGCTAGAGATGTTGGGACTGTTATATGATACCTGATTCTGGTTTTGGTTTTGTCTGTTTTGGTAAGTTGAATTGAACGGGTTTCGATTACCTTGCTGAGCCGGCTGTGTACACTCTCTCTTAAAATGACCCTTCTCACCACAATTAAAGCATGTAACCTTGGCTTTGTTGAAGCCGTAAGTGGTGTTTGGAGAAGTTGAAAGGTAAGTTCTTCCAGTTTTCTGGATAAAATCAGTGGCTCTTCTCATAATGCTCGCAAATGCCCACTGTATGTCCATATGCTCCATCTCCTCTTTATCGATTTGTGCGTAGTCCTCATTGGTGAGATTGTTGTTTCCAATCTGACTAGCAACTAAACCGTTGTATGATGCAACCATAGCAGATACTAATGCAACATGTTGTTGAGTAATCTCAACAGTCACATTGTTAAGATTAGAAGTCTCTAACACAATCGGGCTTTGATTTGATTGTGTTTAAGTGATCTGCATTTGATTCATGTGAGGAGTATATTGTTGTTGTTGTTGAGGTTGACTTGCTGTGTAACAGGCGGCTTGTTGTAAAGGTGAAAAAGGTGGAATAAAATTTGGTGTTTGATAAGACTGTGGTGTGTTTGATGAAGTTTGGGCAAGATAGTTGATTGGTGCTTTTGTGGGTTCAACAACATTGGAAACACATGCAATATGAGGTGCAACATTCGAATAGAGCTTGAAGTAGAAAGAGAAGTAGATGTACCACTCACATACAGATCTGGATTCTGTGGGATCTGTGCTCTCTTGGCTTTCCTCTTCTCCTCCATTTCTTTGTTCTCCAGTTTTTGTATGAACTCGTTGATAGTCCAATACTGGTATGCATCTTTTTCCTTCAACACATCAATGTGTTGGTTCCAGTATGGTGGTAAAGCATCAGCAAATTTATCCACCAGTTCTGACATCGGTATGCTGATCTCATAGCTCGAAAGTTCTGTGAGCAAATGACAATACCGTGGAACTAATTCTTTTAGAGTTTCATTGCCCATGTAACTAAAGTTCTCGAACTCTTTTCGAAGCTCTTCCATTCTCAGCTTCCTTGTCTTCTCATTACCATCATGTCTGTTTCTCAGCATATCCCACAATTGTTTAGATGTTGTACACGATCCAAACTGATGCAACAAATCAGTGTTGATCGACTGAGATAACTGAGAAAACGCCTTCTTCTCGATCGCAAACCTCTTTTTCTCATCATCAGCCAAATTCTCCAACGGTATTGGTTCTCCAGTATTCTCCAGAATAGGAGCAACATAACCCTTCACTATCATCTGCCATGCCTCGGCTCCCTCTAAGCCTTGTCACTCCACATGTATCTTGAACTTTGTCTTCCATGTGTTGTACTCCATCATGTCCATGAGCTTTGGTGGACAATTGCCACTACCAGATGATAGATCATGAATGAGTGTAGATATGGCATTGGTCGTCTGCGAATGAACGGCAGCTGCTGCTACTCCCCAATAGTTGTCAATTGGTTGCTGCAACGGTTGCACAACTTGCTGAGGAGCAGAACTAGTCATAGCCATGTAATTGATTGGCTGGGATGGTGGACTAGTCTTCTGGGCTGCAACTGACCATGGATCTCGTGTTGTCTGCTGCTGTGGTGCTTGATTAGGTCTTGGCGTTGTTGGGAAGTTCCACATCTTAACCTGTAAATGTTCAAACACGAAAAGATTAGAAAAGTTTTAAAACAAAATACTCTTTCGCACTAATGGACGGGCGAATGAGAAAAATCCTTCTCCTTCGACCGTTTTGAATGGTACGAATGTGGACTGATATCACAAAAACTCTTTCGACCGTTTGCTTCTCTCGTTCGACCGTTTTCCCTCTCCTTCGACCGTTCGATCAGTCGAATGTAACACAGACGGGCAAATGAACACAAATAAGCAATGAAATTCTTCGTTCGACCACTAAAACACCACCTTCGACCACAATATCACTCTTTCGACCAAATGAAATCACACTTTCGACCAAACTCTCTAGGTTCGACCCCTGGTAATTCAAAAACGGTTATTCATTGAAAATCAGTTAATTTTGATCATGTTTATCAAATGTTGATGGATTTTGATGATCTAAATCAGGTTTTGAATCGGAATTGATTTGGAATAAGTTTAATGAAGAGAATTATCCAATTTAACCATGAAAACAAGTTGTAATCAATCAAAAACTCATCAAATCAGTTTGTTCAATGAAAACAGAAACTTTTTGACCAAAATTGGGTCCAAATCAACTGAGAAACTATCAATTTGTGGTTGTTTGATCCAGAATGGCTCTGATACCACTTTGTATGTGATGTATGGATCGTATAATCAACAAAGAATGATCAAACAAGTTAGTTTTAGGTGCGGAATCCCTAAAACAATCACAAAATGATAATCAAACAGATCAAAACACGTAAATCATCATTTCAAAGCTTTTTCATTAATTAGAAACTCAATTACACGTTTACAGATTGAAACAAATAGGGTAAGAACGTGAATTAAGCTAAATAATATCCTAGAGAGAGAATCAGAAAGTGGAGGGAATAATATGACTCAAAGTTACATTCAAAAAATCAGCTTGACTATTTATAGACTGCACATTCGCCCAAATAGTTCGTGCGAATGTGCACATTCTATGTTCGCCCAAAAACCACTCCTTCGCACCTTTTGATTCTCCTTCGACCAAACTGTTTTCTTCCTTCGCACCTTCGCCATTTCACAAAACAAGTTTATTGAACAATCCGAAGCATTAGTCGCACAACTGCATCTACAATAATTAAAGAACTTGGAGAAGAGGTGCTTGTGGGTAAAACAACTGTCTTAAACCCATTAACCTCACAAGCATAAACCGGCTGCCTGGCCAGAAGATGACCAAGGGGAACAAGAAACAGTCCCCATGGAACCTTCATCTTCCAAACCCTTACCCAAAAAGGCCAAGAAAACAAAACAACAAAAACCAAAACCCACCAGCCTTAAAAGAAAGGCAGTTCAGGAACTTGAGATGCCTGAACTTGCCAATGTGCAATCTACACTTGACAAAGTTGTGACTAAAACAACCTCTTAGTCTCATCCATCTCAAAACCACACAAGAGCCCCAATTACCATTCTTTTCAAAAGAAAGAAATTCAAGAAAACCATACCAACTGACCCTTCTTTTGAAACTGCTAAAACTTCACCCCAAACTACTGAACCTGAACCATCAACCATAGAAATTTCCAAACTTCTCTCTGAGCTAAAAGAGACCATCCCATTAAAACATGTCAGTCCCCAACAACTACATCAAACAGGGGACATACCATCAGACTTTGATATGAATGTGGATGTCCATAGCCCTAACCCAAGAGATGAGGATGAACCACAGTTTCTAAGCCCAAATTTAGAGACCTTAGGTACATTTAAGGCTATTACTACTCATTTACCACCTAGTGGTGAATCTGAGGACAGAAGTAACATAGCTAAGACCTCACTTGTGGCAACTACTGATGAAGGCTTAATGCCTAAGGTAGGAAATCCTCTGAACTAGGAACATGAGGTACATGAGACAACTGGGTTGGGCCCAGCTCATGATATAACCGATACTGTCCTCATTGAGCATATTATCAGGGATTCAGATGATTCCATTGATTTGGATGATGATTCACACTCCACTAAGCATGAATTGACGGCTACTAGTGAAGGTCCTGCACCTGGTGTCTCTAAGCTCAAAGAGCTGGTCACACCAGATCAGGTTAAAGTCCACTTGATCCCTGATTTCCCTATAGTGGCATCTTCAGTACATCCTGAAGATCACCCAAAAACACAACCCTCACTAAAAATTCCTACCCAATTCCCTGGGTCTTCAAGCATAGATCTGAACCTCCTATGCAACCCAAATGGTGCCCTATACCAGATGATGAACACCCTAATAGCCAATCACCTCAAATCTTTCACAACTGCTTGGGAGTTGAAAACCATAACTTAATTTGAGGTGATAAACAAAAAACTTGGTGAGTTGTCCAACAAAATTGACAACAACTCAAGACAGCTTGCTAAACTCTCTGGTAGAACTTCTCAACCTGGCAGGCTTCCAGAAGTGGATGAAGCCAAAAAGGGGGAGAAGATTAAGGAACCAAAGGAGTCACTGGAAGCCAGGATAAAGGCAAGAGTGGCTCTACAACAACAACAACTGCTAGAAAAAGCCAAGAAACAAAAAGAAGATCAACAAAGGCATGTTTCTAGAACTGAAGTTGAAGCTGAAACTTCCCAAGGCCATAATGAAGAAAATGCTGAAGACTCTAAAGGTACTGAAGACAATCTTTCAGTAGTTGATACTTCTATCAACACTTCAGCAGTTAACACTTCCATCTTACAAACAACTGAAGAGCCTTCCAAACCAACTGAACAACAACCAACTCCTATTCGAAGACCTACAACAACTCAAATGACTGTGCTGAGCCCTTCTCCAATTTTAATGTCCAAAGAATTACTAGAGAAGAGCTTACTTGCAGCCCAAAGAAAGGCTAAGGAAGAAGAGATCTGGAACAACCTGGAAGCAAGGGAAGACTTAAGCTTAAATGAAAAGCTTCAAGCTTATGAAGCAGAGTTGAATAGACAAGCTGAAATAGAAAGAGTTGCTGAAGAAGACAAAAGACAAAAACTGGTGTCTTTTATAACAAAGAACAGCAAAACAAAAGCCTATTCACTCAAAGGGATCTCAATGGATGAGCTAACAAGAAGAGCTCAACTTGTTGCTCACAAGACTACAACAGAGAAGGATAGAAAAGCGAAGAGAGCAGAGATAATTGAAGAACTGTTAGCTAATGACTATGGTTCAAAAGCCTCAGTGTCAAAGTGGAGAGAAGACAAACTACTGGACACATACAAAAGAAACAAGGCTGACAAGGCTGCAAATCCAGAGAAGTACAAAACTTCTGAAGTATCAACTTTAGTAGTTAGAACTTCTAGTATTAAACAAAGACCAGCTGCCAAAAGAAAGCCAGAGGACAATACAATGACTGATTTCAAGATGGTGTTTCTAGAAGGCAACACAGTTATACAAGGAGACTTTGATATTGAATAAAAATCTCTGATAACACAGTTTAGGGATCCTTCAACATTTGCTTACCAAATT
The DNA here is from genome assembly GCA_028751855.1 of Ambrosia trifida. Classification (NCBI taxonomy): domain Eukaryota; kingdom Viridiplantae; phylum Streptophyta; class Magnoliopsida; order Asterales; family Asteraceae; genus Ambrosia; species Ambrosia trifida. Next base: position 53,481,980 of record CM054131.1, read on the forward strand.
CAGAAGACTATAATTGATAAGCTGCACACAAAGGTAGTTACTAAACATCACTTACCTACTTTTAAATTACCTGATGTGGTGCAAACAGAAGACATGAGTGAATCCCACCTGAGAGTCACAGAAATAGAGAACATCCAACACTCAGGAGCATCCCAGGGATCCTTCATGCTTCCCTATACTTCAGATTTTGACAAATCTATAGTGCTGATCATCAGATGGTCCTTTACTGATTCTAACTCAGTATTGGTGACAAGAAGAGATCCTACAAATCCATGAATGAACTGAAAATCTATCAACACAACACTTGCTTACAATTAAACATCTAGAACCTCAACAAGGATCTCTCACTGATGAACAGCTGAATCAATTGAAGAATTCCATGCTCAAGGAAATATAGAAGATAGTCAATGACATAAGAAAACAGCAATTAGGAATTAGATAAGGTTTTGGCTTCATCAATCCAAGGGAAATTGTTAGGACAAAAAGGATTGAGGAAACCACTTTCGCCAACCTTAGTCTAATTCATACTTCTGCAAATTATTCTAAGTATAGAACTACTGAAGAAAGAAGACAAAAGTACTGAAGAAGGATTCAACAATTACTAAAGAAGATAGAACAGAAGTTCTGAAGTCAAACCAGACAAGTCCACTGAAGAACTACTGAAGACAAACTACTTATCAGTAGTTTGTCATTCATCAGCACTTGTAATAGAATCTTTCCACCGCCCTTATGTTGCAGTTGTTTAATTGTTTATTATTATTTATCTTTTTGTACAAGTTCCAAGACTGCAACTTGTTGCAGACTTGCTTTTTGATCAAGGTTCATGCACTTGTAAGTCTATAAATAGATGGGTTCATCCCTCTGATTTAGACATTCATTTTAATTAAAACTGAAATCCTTCAAAGCTTATTATTGTTATTTCCATTTCATTTACTGAGAATCTATTTGAGTATTTATTGTCATTCACATTCAATACTTAGATTCTCATTAACTTGTCTTTAGTTTGCAAACATCCAGGGGGAGTAATAACTCCTGTTGATAGTGTAACTTTACTTACTTATTCCGCTATGCAAATCTGATTGAACTTGCTAAACACATAAGTGTTCACTAGCAAGTAAACCATCAAGAGCATACTGATCCAACAACATGAGATTGTGGTGATCCATAAGGGTATTTTATGGACCTGGTGCATTTGCTTAAGGTAGACCTGGTTGGTTCGAACCATCGTGAGGTCGAACTAGATATAGAAGGGTCGAACCAACACATTATGTGTTGGTTCGTGCTTTACATAGGTCGAACCAGTTCATTCGACCCTTACGGGAGGTAGAACGAGATGGGCCTATAAATAGCAATCTCATGTGTTGTTTTTCATTCAGAAGATTGTGAGTTTGTGCTTTGAATGCTCTCAAGGGGGAGGTCATGCCCGACTCCCCCGGCACCGAGATAGATGTTTATCCTACTGATGATAGTGTCTGTAACCGTTTCTACTGTAATACGAATTTGTGTTGACGTGGTTTTCATCTATTTCTGTTTCGTCTCCAATCTCCGTTTGAAACCGAGTTGTATTCTCTTAATCGATCCATAATTTCAACCCACGATCTTGAGTTGTGTGTATTAGTGTTCGCGCTCAAGATATGGAGACACTACCTCTATGGGACTATGTGTACTATCTTTACGGACCATAAGAGCCTACAGCATATCTTTGACCAGAAGGATTTGAACATGCGTTGGAGACGATGGGTTGAGCTACTCAACGACTATGATTATGAGATTAAGTACCATCCAGGGAAGGCAAATGTTGTAGCAGACGCATTAAGCCAAAATAAACATACCAAAACGCTACGTGTCCGTGCATTAGGCATGACCATTCATACCGATCTCACTGCTCGTATTCGTCAGGCTCAGCGGGAAGCTCTTAAGGATAGTAATTTTGGACATGAAGCTCTATACAGTCAGGCTAGTCAGCTAGAGACAAGGCCTGACGGGATAAAGTACTTCTTGAATAGAATATGGGTTCCTTTGTATGGAGGTTTGCGTGATTTGATTCTTGATGAAGCACACAAGTCCAAGTACTCAATACACCCCGGCGTAGACAAGATGTATAAGGACCTCTAGCAGTTCTATTGGTTGCCTATCATCAAGGGTAGTATTGCGGCCTATGTCAGACGTTGCCTAACATGTTCAAAGATCAAGGCAGAGTACCAGAAGCCGTCAAGTATGCTTCACCAACCAGAGATTCCTGTTTGGAAATGGGAATAAATCACTATGGATTTCATCACCAAATTTCCAAGAACATCTCGTGGTCATGATGCGATTTGGGTAATTGTTGACCATTTAACAAAGTCTGCACATTTCATGCCAATCAAAGAAACAGACAAAATGGATAAATTATCCCAATTATACATCAGTGAGATTATATCAAGGCATGGTGTGCCTACTTCCATAATCTCAAATCAATATAGGCGCTTCACTTCGAAGTTTTGGCAGTCATTGCAAGAAGCTCTTGGTTCCCGGTTAGACTTGAGCACCGCTTACCATCCTCAGACAGATGTGCAAAGCGAAAGGACCATCCAGATGCTAGAGGACATGCTCCGTGCATGTGTAATTGATTTTGGGGAAAATTGGGATACACACTTCCCGTTTATCGAATTTTCCCACAATAACAGTTACCATACCAGCATCAAAGCTGCCCCTTTCGACGCGTTGTACGGAAGCAAGTTTCGATCGCCCATGTGTTGGGCTGAAGTAGGGGACAAGAATTTGACAGGTCCTGAAGTCATCCAAGAGACAACTGACAAGATCTTCCAGATCAGGGATAGATTAAAAGCCTCCAGAGACCGACAGAAGAGTTACACGGACAAAAGGCACAAGCCCATAGAGTTTCAAGTGGGTGATAGATTTTTGCTCAAAGTATCTCTATGGAAAGGGGTTCCCAGGTTTGGAAAACGTGGGAAGCTCAATCCCGGATACATAGGCCCATTCAAGATCCTTGCACGAATTAGACCGGTTACATACAAACTAAAGCTACCCCAAGAACTCAGTGGTGTCCACGACACGTTCCATGTCTCGAACCTCAAGAAGTGTCTTGCTAATGAATCATTGGTTATCCCTCCATCGGAAATCCACATCGACAAACAACTTCATTTCATAGAGCAGCCACTCGAGATAACAGATTGGAAGGTACAGAAACTTCGACGCAGCCAGGTCAAGTTAGTCAAGGTACATTGGAATTCCAAACGTGGGCCCGAATTCACGTGGGAGCGTAAGGACCAAATGAAACGCAAGTACCCACATCTCTTTCAGAAGATCACTGGTTCTATTGACCCACCCCGAAAATTTCGCGGATGAAATTCCTCTAATAGGGGGAGAATGTGACTCCTGTCGAAATCACAGGTCATATCCGTACACTTAACTACATGTATACAGTGTGCATATCATTACATGTCATCATAGTTGGACTATTTATGTGCCGAAAATTGATATATTTTCACCCACAATTACCACCTGTTTTATGGTCTAAATCGTGCTTTTATCTTTGTTTTGTCACGATTTATCTTTCTTTGTTGATAAATGCAGATTAGAGGCCCGATAATGAAAAGAATTGAAAACCTGCACAAAACGGCACAAAAAGACGAAGATTTGAAGACTTTGAAGATCTGCCAGACATGGCACGGCCGTGCTCACGGCTGTCCAGCCTTCCCGAGTCAACAAGTCAAAATTTCCAAGTCAAATGAGGTCAATTTCAGAGTTCTAGGATGTGCATGGGCGTGCACAATGATGAAGCACGGCCGTGCTTTACTCCAGCGTATTCTCCAAAGCAAAAACCAACCAAGACTGACAAGACGGCTAGCCTCCAGTACAAGACTGACAAGACGGCTAGCAAAAACCAACCACTTGTGGCACGTGTGTGCTCAGTAACAGACCGACATCTTCTGTGCAAAGGACTCTGCAATAGTACCCGTTGTAGGGCATGGGTGTGCCAGAACGTTGTCGAGTGTGTGCACGAGCTGAAATTACTATAAATAGAGGCCTCCACCCCACATTTTGAAGCATCCCTTTCCACTCGCAATCCAACACTTCTCCATGAAGTTTCTGCCCCGTGAGAGGTTTAGAGGTGTCCCTTGGAGCCTGGGATCACTCCACAAACTCCTTGAGAGAGAGAGAGAGAAACACCCCAAAATCATCCCAAAACCTTAGAAATCTCCATATCACCCTCCAACATGTCGTTAACACAAACCCAACCTTGTGAGCTTGTTGTGACAACCATGCTAGGCTAGATTTCTGTTGGTGTTGTAAGGGTGAGGATGGATACTTGGTATGAATTAATATAGTGTATCCTTTATTTTGAAGTGGTGTTTTGTGTTCTTAATAATTCTTACTATTCTAACTTTGTTTAATGGTCTAATTAACAAATCACTTAGTCTTTGGTCTTGTGAGTGGCTTGATAAGAAATGGGAAGGACTCATGAGTGTTCCCATGGTGTGTAACAACCCATGCAGTTGTGAAATTAAAACCCGGGAGTAGTAATTAGTCCATTTATGAGTAGAAATACACACACATTGAGACTTAATCCTCTATTATCAAGATCTCATTTAGGGTCGTTACAGTCTATATACTCGGTCCTAACGATATGTTAATCCTTAATATTACATGGTCTATGTGTGTCTTGATGTGGGTTATGGATTGATGAACACGTGTTGGAATAAAACAGTCTTTATTTTATTCCATCATTATACTGCCGCACAGTTAATGATAGACCAATCACTTTTTGATAAATTAATTAAACCAAGTATGGGATGCACGTGCGCTGGTAAGTCACGAATCGTATATTATATTAAGTGGTAACTTGTTCGGTCATGCTCCGGCCACCAACAAGTTATTCATAAAAGTCTAGAGTAGTTTGATTTTAATAACGCAACACTAGGAGGCGGGTAATTTGTCGAGTCACTTTATTTTCAGTGTTTAGAGGTGAGGTTACCAGGTCGGGAGACCCTCATAATAACATTAAGAACAAAGCCATTTGTACAGCTTTGCGAGAAGAGTCACCTCTAGAAAATGCAGTTGCAATTCTAAGTTAAGAATAAGTGCGCGCTCAAACACACCACTATAAAATAAAGATAGGTATTTCATACCGAGGTTCTATCTGATCCGGAAGCAACACCATTGTTTTGCTATTGTTTCTTTAAAAGTTTTCATCTCTCATTTTACTTTTCTTCTTATTTTAAAAAGTCTTTTTAAGTCATTTTAGGAAGCTAACTAGTAAAAATCGTGTCCACGGATTCGATACTCGGTACCTGCACATTTCTATGCTATATAGGATAGGTGCGCTTGCCTATTGTGTCGTGTTTAGAACGTTGAGCAACTATCGTTTTAAATTATAAATTTAAAAGTTGTAAGTGTATTTTTGTTTTTCTAACTTGCTCGTCTTTTCATTAAAGCTTTTTGGCACTTCCCCCGTGACTTTGCCCTTTTTGAAAAGAAGTCTAGTTTTCTTAAACACTCACACGACATCAAGTTTTTGGCGCCCTTGCCGGGGACACGACTATTTTAGAGAAAGGTTTTCTTAAAATTACTCATTTTTTACTTAGTGTTTTTGTTAAAAATTGTCATCTTAAAGGTTCTTATATAGTGTATGAACTTGCGCCCCTCGCCAATTCTTACACCACCTCTTGAAGAATCCGAAAGATATTTTAGAGCTAGAAGAAAAGAACAAAAATTTAAAATCGCACAAGTTGATAGTATCATCTCTGATTTTGCTTGACCTTCCATCAATGCCTTGGGCCCTAGCATCGCTAGACTCAACATTGATGCCGACCATTTTGAAATTAAGTCCCATGTCATCCACATGTTACAACAAAACTGCACTTTTCATGGTCTTCCCGATGAAGATCCCCATGCTCATATCACAAATTTCCTTGAAATTTGTGATACCTTTAAGTTGCAAAACGTCTATCCTGACGCTATTCGACTTCGCATGTTTCCCTTTTCACTAAAGGCGTGCCAAAGAATGGTTGAACTCACAACCCGCATGCTTCATTACCACCTAGGCTGACCTTGCCCAAAAATTTCTCTCAAAGTATTTTCCCCCAGCCAAAACCGCAAAGTTAAGAAATGACATCACCACCTTTTGTCACGAAGAGGGGGAGTCACTTTATGAAGCTTAGGAAAGATTCAAAGATATGTTACGAAAATGCCCACACCATGGTCTTGAAGTTTGGTTACAAGTTTCATCTTTCTACAATGGGCTGACAAATCAAGCAATGTAGACACTCGATGCAACCGCAGGAGGTATTTTTGGTAACAAAAGACCACAAGAAGTATATGACCTCATTTAAGAAATTGAAATCAACAGTTATCAGTGGTACAACCCTCGAAGTCGGCTATCCAAGACGAGCCTCTATCAGATTGATTCCACCACTGAATTGCAAGCACAAATTGAGGAACTATCAACTCGCCTCAACCAGTTGAGCAACGCACAAGTAAATGCCATCACTGCAGCAGAGTTGCAGCCACAAGAAGGGATTCTTCCTCAGGCCACCGTGGAACAAGTTGACTTCATTGGTACAAGATGCCCACCAAATAATCCTTACAACAGCACTTATAATCATGGTTGGCGCGATCATCCAAATTTCAGGTGGAAAAACAACACCAACGCCATGCAGCCACCCGGATTCAGAGAACAAAACAACCAACAACGCCCACCAAACAACGGTTACCTGTCCGTGGATGAAAGACTCGCAAAACTCGAAGCCCGATCAGCAGCAAGAATGGATGAAAAGTTCAACAACACAGACAAGAGGCTTCAAGGACTCGAGTCCACCATCAGAAATTTGGAGGTACAGCTTGGCGTAATGGCCAAGTCTCTCGCAGAAAGACCCGTCGAAAGCCTTCAAAGCAACACTGAAACCAACCCAAAAGCCAATGTTAGTTCTATAACCCTTTGAAGCAGCCGCGTTTATCCTGAGCTAGCGATACCTGCCGACGAAGAAGTTATACCACCTAACCCACTCACAAATGAGCCCACTCTTAACATAACCATTCCCAATATCACCGCACCAGAAAACTCAACCGCTAGTTCACCAATGTCGGCTAATGATGGGCCCGAAATCAGCCAGACTCCTCCAGTTGCTCCATCACCAGAACCACCAACAGAGACAGTATGGAGGGAATATCGGTCTAGCATACCTTATCCCGGCCGGTTAATGAAACAAAAGACGGATGAGCAGTACCAGATATTCACCGAACTCCTAAGTCAAATCCATGTCAACTTGCCTTTTATAGAAGTCATTCAGCAAATGCCCAAGTACTCCAAATTCCTAAAGAACTTCTTGAGCAACAAGAAAAATCTTGAGGCAGCGGTCAAAGGAAACACACTTGAGTGCACAACACTATTTCAGCAAAATCTTTCTCCAAAGCTGACCGACCCATGAAAATTTTCTTTACCATGCCCCATAGGCAATTTGCCTACAAATTATGCCTTAGCAGATCTACAAGCAACTCAATTTTGGCAACCCGCGACCGTTGATAGCTACGATCGAGTTGGCGGATGGTATCATAAAGAAACCTGAGGGGATTGTCAAAAATTTGCTCATCAAAATAGGGAAATTTGTTTTCCCCATCGACTTTGTCATCCTTAACATGGGCGAGAGTAATGTTCCTATTATTCTAGGCCGACCATTCTTAACTACCGCCAGAGCCACAATAGTTATGAGTGAGGGGATTCTTACACTTCGGGTTGGGATAATAAGTTGCACTACACATCCGATGGAAGAGAATATGAACATGAAGATCCATTTGACGTGGCCCACTTCATTGATAAGCAATTAGATTATCAATTGAGGAAAACCAAAGGTACAACAATAGCACCACCGGAAGAATCAGCGGTATGGCTTGACAACACCAAGTGGATAGATGAATATTGTGACAGTCGTCAGAGGACTGGATGGAGAAAGAAAAACCCGCGAAAGAGAAACACCACCAGAGTCCAAGAAGTCGGAAAAGAAGTAGTCTAAGCATCACGCGTTTTGTCCAAACAAAGACGCGAAACGTGGCGCTACCATGGAGGCAGCCTGGATTAGTAGCGTAGGATGAATAAGTTGATAGTTTGGTGCATACGGTAGACGAGTCCGTCAAGAACCATCAGGTATGGTCATTCACTCTTGATACTTTCTATCACCCAGGTATGCCCTCTCGGCATTAGGACTAGTAGCTTGATTTTATTTTTATTTTTATTCTCGTAGTCACAAACTATTAAAGTTCATGTCAAGTGGTTTCTCTCGAGATTGAAGACAAAGGAGCTGTGGGGATCGACCGAACGCAGACCGTTGGAACATAAAAAGGGGAGATTCTTGTTCCTTTTGACTTGCCCACTTTTCTTTGCACATATATATATTACTATTATTAATTTAAAATTGTGTAAAAGAATTAAGTGTGAGGCATTTAAAAAAAATTAAAATTTAAAACACCTTAAAGCAGTCGGCAAATCATAACAAAAAGGCAATGTTTTTAAAAGAAGTTTTTGGCAACATGAACATTTTGAAACCCTTTGAGTCGGCACAACGATTTTGCGGGAGATTAGGGAGGTTTTTGGTAGTCAAAAAAGAGCAACTTAGGGTGCTCCTAATTCCTTAAACAACCCTTACCCTTTTCCATGTGAGCATTATTGAGCCTTATCGAGCACACTATTTCACATATATATACACTACATATGCTCGTTAAGTTGTTTTGAGAGATATTCCCCGATTGGTGTGACCCTATTAGAACTTGTGTGACTTATGTGCTGCGAGACCGCATCAGAGGAGAGTGTGTGAAAGTGATTTAGGCACCTAGGACTTACCCATTCCGTTATCATTAACCTTTCATATATTTTCCCCACCCCTAGCAACCCATTTTTGAGCCTTATCCTTTTCATTTCCTTACGTTCATTTAGCCCCTACCATGAAGAAATTAGGGAGGTATTTAGGTGTTAAGGAAGCTCTTTAGCAATTTTGGGAATTTGAAGCAAAAGCCGCACATCCAGAATCAAAAATCAAGAATTGAGATCGTGAAGAGGCTGCAAAAGAAAGCCATTAGAAGAGAATACCATGTGTTAGCCATCACCCAACAAGCACCATGAGAAATTTGGGTTTTATTTAAAAAAAATGTGTGTCTGAATAAGAGAATCAAGGGAACTTCAAAAAGAAGAGTTTTGCAATGTTGTCTGAAGAGACCAAGTAATCGACCCAACCTAGTGGAGGCTATTAGGCGGTCCTGGCACCGAACGATTCACAAGAGAAGGCCACAGTCGAGCTGCGAAGTCCAAGGAGAAGATTAAAAAAGCCAACTTGAGAAGATCACCGAGATTCCAACAAAAACCTTAAGCTCCGAACCCGAAATCAGTCATGGTGGTAGACTCCATTCCTACCCTATTTTTCACCATCCCACTAAATAACCACCGAAAAGTCTGATTGATTTACACAATCCACCTCAATAAAAAGCGGTGGAGTTGCAATTTGCACCCAAGCCTATGATTCGCGTCGTCCATCGGGTAGAATTTGAGTGATCACCCCAAAAATGAAACCCGAGTGAATGAGAGAAGTGAGGAAAAAGGAAAAAGGGGTCACCTTAGGAATTGTTGTAATAAAGTCTCACCGAAAGCCATGCCCGAAATCCCGAAAGTTTATTAAGTTAGGCTCTTAGGAGGAAAGTTAAGCTCGGCACATCGAGTTAAACTTACAATTTTTGTCCCATTAAATTGCCTAAGGTTAAGTTTGCTTGAGGACAAGCAAACACTTAAGTGTGAGGTATTATGATGTGCGTAAAAATTGATATGTTTTCACCCACAATTACCACCTGTTTTATGGTCTAAATTGTGCTTTTATCTTTGTTTTATCATGGTTTATATTTCTTTGTTGATAAATACAGATTTAGAGGCCCGATAACGAAAAGACGTGAAAACCCGCCCAAAACGGCACAAAAAGACGAAGATTTGAAGACTTTGAAGATCAGCTAGACATGGCACGACCATACTCACGGCTGTGCAGCCTTCCCGGGTCAACAAGTCAACATTTCCAAGTCAACGGAGGTCAATTTTAGAGTTCCAGGATGTGCACGGGCGTGCACAATGATGAAGTACGGCCGTGATTTACTCTAGCGTATTCTCTAAGGCAAAAACCGACCAAGACTAACAAGACGGTTAGCCTCCAGTACAAGCACAAGTGTGCCACCACATGAGGTACGGGCGTGCTCAGTAACAGACCGACATCTTTTGTGCCAAGAACTCTGCAACAGTACCCGTTGTCGAGCATGGGCGTGCCAGAACGTTGTCGAGGGCGTGCAAGAGCTGAGATGCCTATAAATAGAGGCATCCACCCCAAATTTTAAAGCATCCCTTTCCACTAGAAATCCAACACTTCTCCACGAAGTTTCTGCCCCATGAGAGGCTTAGAGGTGTCCCTTGGAGCCTAGGATCACTCCACAAACACCTAGAGAGAGAGAGAGAGAGAGAGAGAAACACCCCAAAATCTTCCCAAAACCTTAGAAATCTCCATTACCCTCCAACATGTCTTGTACACAAACTCAACCTTGTGAGCTTGTTCTGATAATCATGCTAGGCTAGATTTCTATTGGTATTGTTAGGGTGAGGATGGATACTTGGTATGAATTAATATAGTTTATCTTTGGTGTTTTGTGTTCTTAATAATTCTTACTATTCTAACTTTGTTTAATGGTCTAATTAACAAATCACTTAGTCTTTGGTCTTGTGAGTGTCTTGATAAGAAATGGGAAGGACTCATGAGGTACCCATGGTGTGTAACAACCCATGCACTTATGAACTTAAAACCGATGAGTGGTGATTAGTCCATTTGTGAGTAGAAATACACACACTTTAAGACTCAATTCTCTATTATCAAGATCTCATTTAGGGTCGGTATGGTCTATATACTTGGTCCTAACGACAAGTTAATCCTTAATCTTACATCTTGGTTTCATGGTCTATGTGAAGTCTTGATGTGGGTTATGGATTGATGAACTCGTGTTGGAATAAAACGGTCTTTATTTTATTTCATCATTATACTGTCGCATAGTTAAGGATAGACCAGTCACTTTTTGATAAATTAATTAAACCAAGTAGGGGTTACGCGTGTGCTGGTAAGTCACGACTCCTCTATGATATTATGTGGTTGCTTGTTCGGTCATGCTCCGGCCGCCGACAAGTTATTCATAAAAGTCTAGAGTAGTTTGATTTCTATATCGCAACACCAGGAGGTGGGTAATTCCGGGTTGAGTTGACACAGTCTCGAGTCACTTTATTTTCAGTGTTGAAAGATGAGCTCTAAGAAATGCAGTTGCAATTCTAAGTTAAGCATAAGTTCGCGCTCAAACACACAACTATAAAATAAAGATAGCTATTTCATACCGAGGTTCCATCCGATCCCGAAGCAACACCATTGTTTTGCTATTGATTTTCTTTACAAGTTTTCATCTCTCATTTTACTTTTCTTCTTATCTTAAAAAGTCTTTTTAAGTAATTTTAGGAAGCTATGTAGTAAAAATCGTGTCCACGGATTCGATAATCGGTACTTGCACATTTCTATACTATATACGATAGGTGCGCTTACCTATTGTATCGTGTTTAGAACGTTGAGAAACTATCGTTTTAAATTATAAATTTAAAACTTGTAAGTGTCTTTTTGTTTTTGTATCTTGCTTGTCTTTTCATTAAAGCTTTTGGCACTTCTCTCGCGACTTTGCCCATTTTGAAAAGAAGTCTAGTTTTCTTAAACACTCACACGACATCAACTATACAGGGTTCCAACGGGTTAATCCCAAAGCATATAGTCTAACAGTAGATACACTAGTCCTATTTAGTTGAAAAACTCATAATAGATTCTAGGAAATCCATGCACTTGAAAAAGAATTCCAACTTGTTACCCCGATAAGAACAAAAACAAACAAATGTTCACCTACATGGACTATCCACATGCATTGTCCAACAAGGGTGATTAAACTCCAATTAAATTGTGTACAAGGGCACTAGTTGTAATGCATATACATGTGAACATCCATAGGCAAGTAATAATTAGCAAGATCCAAATTATATACCTTTGTACGCATGTACACGATCACATATACATCTACACACATAAACACGGCTACCTATATACATACACGAGTACATATCGCATGCACACTCACTTACTAGTCACCATGCTTATCCTCACATAAGATTTTACACAAGAATGCCAAGCACAATAATTCCACAATCTCCAAGTCATGTTGACTTGCCACAAGAACTATGTTTTCTTTCCCCATGAATCGGCTAGGAGCCACCCTACACAACCAAACACACCACCACAACCAAAAAACCTCAAAAACCTAAGAGTTTCACTAACTAAGGACCTTGTTACCTCATACCATAGATTTAGACAACCTTGACTTCATAATTTGCTCACCAAAGCTCATATAAATCGGCCCATGTGTTCCCAAAGCAAGAACAAGTGTGACTAAGAACCTACAACTAGCTTGCACCATCCACCTTACACATGAATACATATACACGCTTACATACATCCACACACAACTCCATCTCCCAAGTTCCAAGGCATATACACTAATCAAGCAACAACATAATTTCCATGGCCATCCACACTTTTTCACCTTACCAAGTTGAACATACTCCTTCCCTATGCAAAGTCGTGCCCCCCCCCCCTCTACATGTCCAAACAAGAACCAAGTAAACTCATTATACCAACAAGGAAGTCACCTTTATGCACCACATGAAATGAGGATGTTGACGTACCATGTTTGCGGACCAATTATCCAAGACCCTCCATTCCTTCCTCTGGCCTATATATAGTGGCCATATGAACAAAGAAATCACACCACAACACTCACCAAACTCACTAGAACTTAAACACTCCTCTTTTTCCTCTTGAACCCCTCGGCCGAAGGATAAACACCCCTAGAAGCTTGTTTCGGCCAACTATCACCACCATTTAGGAGTTCCAAGTCTCTAGCAAGTATCTAGGACGTGCATTGTGAGGAGTAAGCTTGTTTTCTTTTATATTTTCGGCCACATATGCAAGGTATAACATCCGAACCCTTTTCTTCTTCATATGTTACTTCGACTACATGTAGTGTCCACCCGAACCCACACACACTCAAACACGACCATATGAACATAATGTGTCGGACAAAAACAACTTAAAAACTCAAGTTTTGTGTTAAGAGTTAAATATTTTAAGTTTCAGATACACTTGTATGTATATTGATGCATACATCTTGGAGCATATGTATATGGCATATGCGTGCGTGTATAAGGCCAAGACTCGGCTCAAGTATAGTGAATTTCACTTAATTTCACAACTTGCATCATGGTTAGATTTATAAACATGTGTTAAGAACAATAAAAACATGTGTTAACAAGCTTAACACAAGAATTTTCTTGGAAACATATGATATGAGAGTATATAAAAAGGCAAAACACCTAAATATGTTGTTTTTATGCAAAATTGCCAAAAGAGGTGTCCATATACCACCCTAGACTTACGTAAATGAGACATAAGTGACACTCGGTAACATTTAGTAAGTCAAGACACTCGTTTTACCAGAAATAGACTAAACATAGTCACGCTAACTACAAAATGACCTTTTTCTAACACATACAGTGAGTGACACACGTGGATAGTGGAACAGAAGCCTCTAGTCCATAGGTGTCCCAGTCGGGTGAACAGTTGCATGCTAGTTAGAGCAGAACATAGACTTAAGGTTTCCTTTAAATGAACTTAGGGCATCCCAGACCAGACACACCGTACCAGCTTCAGTTCAGTCTAGCATCTAGAGGGAGAAGTGTGGTTATGTGATTGGGTTGAGGGAATGGTAGATGTGGGCTCGTGGTGGTGGGGCAGAGTGTAGTTAGGCTGAGGAGTGTTGTTAGATGGGGTAAGGGGATCAGTGGGTGATTGGGAGGTGAACGGCTGGACATGGTGCCACAAGGATGGTATATGAGGGTGGCGGGGTGATGGTGTTGGCAAAGGGAAATGTGGTCTCGTCAAAGGTCACATGACGTGAGATGACGATGGTTTTGGTTTTGAGATTGAAGCATTTATAGCCGCGGTGAGTCGTTGGGTAGCCCAAGAATACGCAAGGCGTGGAGCGTGGGTCAAGTTTGTGGATATTAGTGGAGGGAGTGAGTGGGTAACAAAGGCAACCGAATACACGGAGGTGGTCATATGTGGGTGTGCAATGGTAATGGAGTTCAATTGGTGTTTTATTTTGTAGGTGTTTGATGGGAAGGATGTTGAGTAGATAGGTGGCGGTTTCAAGGGCATGGTGCCAAAAGGTGTTGGGTAGGGATGCATGGGTGAGTATGGTGCATATCATATTGTTAATTGTGCGAATCATACGTTCCGCCTTTCCGTTTTGAGACGATGCGTGTGGACACGAGCATCTAAAAAGGATACCATGTGTTGACAAAAATGTTTGGAAAGATGAGTTAATATATTCAGTGTCGTTGTCGCAATGGAAAGTTTTGATGGGCGTTTGAATTGTGTGGTTATTTGTTTCTGAAAGTGGCAAAAGGTAGTGTATACTTATGATTTATTTGACAAGGGATAAGTTCAAAAGAAATTAGTTACATCATCAATGAACAAAATATAATATCTATGACCATTGGAACTCAAAATAGGCAAAGTCCATATATGTAACACCCCAACCGATGGTGGAAACATCGAGGTGTCACGTAGTGACGATTGTTCAATAGCTCATGGACTAGAAATGTAAATTTTGATACATTAAATGGAATAGTTTATTACATTGAAAGAAATACGACAATTAAAACTAGCAATCTAAACTAAAATACAGTAAATCCCAATCTAAGCCTATGTTCTAAAAGCTTAGAAGTGATCTCATAAGAACCTGAAACATGTATAAAAATAATTTGGTCAATACAAAAATGTATTGGTGAGCATACCCTGTTGGAATACATATATTAGAAAGGAGTTTCGCAATTTATGTGCTATGATATTTGTAATATATAAAAAGGGTCAAAATAAAGCCTCACATCATTCAATAATCATTCACAGATCATTCAATAATCGTTCACACATCGTTTAAGAAAAACCATAACAATGACCAAGGAATATAATTTGTAGTACAACTCATTGTTAGGTGCAGCCCAAAGATTAATGACTTTGACAAATCGTTCATGCAATTCACACACAACATATCAATGAGCACATTGCTTTATAAATAATATACGTAAGTTTAGTAATAATAGTACATGAGTCACCCCAAAAGAGTAAAACAGTAAAAGGGGGAAAGATATACTCACAGTTTGCGAAAGCGATCGAAATCCAACTTAAGAGGTTGTGAGCTAAGTAATGGGAATTCCAAGAAATTCAACCTATAATGTATATGAATACTAATAAGGAAATCTCTAAGAGTCTAAAGTAACTAGGGTTCTAAGGCATTAGGGTTTGCTAAGGCTATTTAGGGAATTAGAGTTTTTATGATAAGTCGCATTAATGTAAAAGTTGCACGCCAAAAATAATATATCAAAGTTTGTAAATGTGGTTTAGGTAATATAATTATTACCAATTGAATATTTAGATAAAAATATGTTTTGAATTGTTAAGACAAATTAATTTAGTTAATTACTTTAACTAATTTATGGTAAATAAATACAATAATCATAAGTGTTTCAATAGATACTTATGCGTTACGCAATGAACCAACCAAATGAGAAATAAGACTTTCAAACATAAGAATATTTCTATTTTATAAGAAAAGTATTTATAAAATATATGTTAAATAGTATAAATAAATAAATGTTTAATTACGTCTAATTAAACATATTTTTAAACAAACTATAAAGTTCATAAACCCACAAAGAGATTACAAGTGGACGGTTGGTAAGCGGGCAACAAGCTGCGCCGCCACCCCCTTTTGGATAGCAAAACCTACTCTACTAAAAATAAAGCTTTGGTCCCTGATTATCGAGCAATTACTATGTGTCACCTTTTGTACCCGATCTAGAAATCGGATGGCTTCGGGGGCAAGGCCCCCAAAGGTATCAAAAGCGAAGGGTACGAAGACATGCTGGTTTTCCAGGCAAGCATTTTCATGTTTAGCGACTTTCTTTGATTCAGCTTTCAAGACTGCTTGCCCCGCTACGAACCCTACATCCCGAAGCCCCACCAGAGGGGACACCCCAGTGAGGTCAAGACACGCATGCTTACCTTGAGCCCATCCTAACACAAGGACATCCGCTGGTCGTAAGGTAGACCGCCCGTCTAGCGGGTCTGTCAGAAAATTAACTGGGGCTTCTTTCATAGCTGAGATCCCAGCCTTCCGCAAAACATCCCACAAGGCATCCCTAACTAAGTCATGTCGGTACTTAAATCCTGGCATTTCTTTACAATCTAGGGCGTGTTCCCCAAATTTATCCAAGCAAGCTTCCTTGCAAATCGGGCACGACTCGTCAACAGGGAACATAGGGATCATAAGCATGTACTTCAATATGGCCCGATATTCGATAGCTGACATATGCTGCCCAAGCCCATCGATCGGGAGGACAGTTAGGAAATCTTGAGCATGTGCCCCTTTGAGGCATTCGAACACCGCTTTCTGACGGGGGGGTCATACCAAACTTCTCTTCCATATTGTGAAGGGTTTTTGGGGTAAATGCACTCGCCAAGGTTTTTTGAGCTTTCTTGGTGGCGGTGTCTTTATCTATGAAACCGCCCAGGTCAAGATCTGGAAGAGAGTTGCAAACAATGTCCAGCGCTAGCTTGTAATCTGAGTCAATCCCCACCACGCCACTGCTCTTTAAGATGTGGTCTTGCAACTTCCAAGACTGCACCCTGGAGGAAACAAAGGCATATGCAGCTGCGTCCTCTGCCGAACAGAGCCCAAGCCCTCCCGAACGAATCGGCAAGGACGCCACCCGCCATTGAATATCGCCGAAAAACTGCCCCCCACATACGACAATATCTTCAACCGCCTCACGTAGCCCCTTGTCGAAAATAGATACGGCCTCAGTAACAAAGTCCGGTTGACACGTTCGAAGACCAAATAGTAGCTTAGAGACCCCCATGCAAGAGCGGAGCAGAAGGAACTCACTTTGGGGATCCCGCAGCTTCTCAAGAAGACCCATCAGATCCACAGCTCGTTGAGCTCTTTTAACCGCCAATGAACTAATATAGCCCCCATCTCGGCTTACGGCCCCCCGAGGAGTTTCACACCCCTTTCCGGTCTCCCAATGTCATTAGGGAACAATCCAGGTTTCCTTTTTGCTCCATTTCACGATGGCCAAAAGACTTCCGATTTCTTAACATTAAGCGCAAGCCCCAAATTCGGCCCCTCGTTTTGAATAATCTCCAAAGCTTTGGCCACTTCTTCAACCTCCCCCATAATCGTACCATCGTCTAAGTACCAAGCATGAAAGCGGAGGGAGCAACATTCTTCCACACGAAGGACTAGTGGGTGCAGGAAAAGCGCGAACAGGAGCGGTCCCAGAGGATCCCCCTGCTGGACCCCGGTGGAGGCCCCAATGCAAGTATCACCCACGTATAGCCTTGCTGGTTGAGCATAAAGAAACTGGACCCAAGGGTAGATTGATGTAACACCCCAACCGATGGCGGAAACATCGGGATGTCACGTATTGATGATTGTTCAGTAGCTCATGGTAAATAATAATTCTCATTATATGATTTAGATAAATTACATACAATTGTTCTACAAGAATTCATACATCAAATTGAATAAAACTATGCACACATCTTCAAGCATTAACTCAAATCTTCAAGCAAGTAGAACCTGAAACATGTTAAGTTGAAAATATTTTGGGTCAACAAAAGTTGGTGAGAATTACATAGGTTTTGATAATCGAATGAAATTGTTGTGTAATTCATGTGTCATGGCAATCTAGTCCATATGTGAAAACATACTAGAAGTAAATCGAGTGCATAATCAACCATTGTGACTGTTGTATTGTGGTACATCCCATACGCTCATGGTTCACTCGTTTATATTGCAGTAACAAACACCCACGCAACCTTTGTAGGAGGCACGTATCCGGGTGGGATTGTCAGTCCAATAGATCTATCAATCTATACCGTCGGATGATGAATGTTTATGCTAGAATTGTGCTTACCCTAGTCATGTTCAAGACATAATGCAAAATAGAAATACACATAGACACATTGATGATTGAATTGCATAAATAATGTTGTAACATGTTTCACCCCAAAAATGGTGATAAATAGAAAAGGGGCTATGTAAAACTCACCTTAGCAAAATATTATATCTGTTGAAAAATTGAATAATGGTGTTGCCCAAATGTATCAAGTATCACCCTATAATAAGGTAATAAATATGTCTAAGTCTATCAAGTCTACAAATGTATAAGTTTCTACGGCTTCGAATTTTGGGGATAAATGCTCGTTTGATTAATATCAAAAATGTTTGATAATTGAGAGAATATTAGTAAATAAATAACCAAAAATCTTTTTATGAAATTTAAATTTAAGATGGCCACAATAATGTGTTTAAAGCGTAAAAATAATTTTTTCAAAATTATTTTCTTTAAAATAGAATATTAATTCTATTTATAACAAATTGTCAAGATTTAACTTTAATATATAAAAATATTAAAATTAAGAATTATTAGTTTAAAATTTATATTTCTGTTCTAAATAATCAGAAATAATTTGTATAAAATTTTGGTGCAAAAATATTAAAAATTGGATTTCTTATGATTTAATTATGATTAAATCTAACAAAAATTGATTAAAAATATTAAATAAATGATTTTTCAGAATTAAAAATCATTTTAGAAAAGTTTATCATTATATAAACTCAGGATAATTTTTGTGGAATAAAATTGTTTTGATATTTTAATGGAATTTTATAAATATAATAGAATAAAACTGATTTAATTATTATATATATTAAATAAATTAATTTTTGAAAACTAAAAATTGTGGGTGAAACTTTTACATCAGATTATCTAAAAATAATTTTTTTAGAATTTATAAAAGAGTTTTAATATTTAAAAACGAATTTATAAAATTAAATGCATTATATATAATTAATTTGGGTTTGCTTGTTTAAAAAGGAAAAAGAAAAAGAGGGTATGCCACTGCCGGGACTCGAACCCGGGTGGCTCAGGAGGCTAGCATCAGACACAACCACTTGGTCCAGACCAGTGGTTCTGATTAGTTCTGTTTGATTTAAAATAAATATATTATGCGAAATCATGTTTATCCCCAAATTAAACCCACGAGCCCTAGATTTTCCAATCGTTTGATTCACACATCAATAACCCAATTAACCTTAGGGCTATTGATGTGTGAATGCCGAAGATCAAAACCCACTAAAAAATTATACTTACAAAGCTGTTGTGACTACGATTGGACGGTCAAACCAAATAGTCAAAAACGCGATCGTGATGTATGAACAGAATATAATTAAGAAGATTTAGAGGTGGAGAAAGATGTATTGGCGAGTTGTGTTTGTTCAGAGGGGTTCAATTTATAGTATAGTGGGTTGGGTGTTCGAATTGGCAACCATTGACGTCGAATTGATTATGGGACGCGTAATGGGTAATTTTGGTAACAATTGGCTGTTAATCAACGTGTTGCTGAGTCATAGAAGGCCGATAATCGTGTAATGGAACCAATTATAGATCAATCACAAGTTAATGTGATTGTTTTAAGCAATTCGTGTATCACAGTTGACTTTCCAAGTCAACTGTGAGGGTTTAAAAGGTAGTGATATAATAATAACACATCTGGTTTGAATCAGATATGAAGGCTAGCCCAGATGGTTGAGTATGTGTTGTGTGCTGGTTTGACTCGGGTTCGATACCCGGCTCGAGCGCTCTTTTTTTTTTTAATTTTTAAAACAGGTGAGGTGGGAAAGGCTAGTGGGCCGGATTCAAGGGTGTTGGGCCGGGTTTTGTTTGGGCCTGGGGTTATGTGGGCTTGTCTGGTGGGCTGCAGAAGGATTGGGTTAAGACCAATCATAAAATCAGTTTTATTTTTTTCTAAGCTATTATTTATTATAATTATTATTATTATTATTATAAACCTTTATATATATATATATATATATATATATATGTATATGTATGAATAATTATCATTGTATTAGGGTTCAAAATATCACCAAAAATAATAATAATAAAACTTGTCGTTTTAATCCGTAACGTACAATTATTTAATGCGAAATGTTACAGTCTCCCCTACTTTTAGGAACTTCGTCCCGAAGTTAAAGAAAGACACCAGGTTTACAATTGGTCGACTACCGAAAACCTTGATAAAATTCCTCACTACCTTAATGTACTTGTAAATTCATGATTACGTTCTGGACCGTAATTACCAATTTACCTTACATTAGGGTTTTGCGTCCTTTTATGACTTTACCGATTGTTGAGCAGGTCTGATAGTCCCCACCAGTCGTTGAGCAGGTGGTAGGGCCTCTCCCGACTGTTGGAAAGACATGATGACCTCTACCAATCGTTAAGTAGGTTGTTTGGTAGTCAACTAATTGTTGTACAAGTAAGCAAGTATGATTATAGATATAGCAATTAATTCACATTCAAACAAGCATGCATTCATATGTTATGATAATACTCGAATTTATTATTTGAATCAAAAAGTGTCGATACATGGAATTAAAGAGAAAGTAGACATCATTCAAATGGTGGGGTTTGCGGTTAAGTAGCTGGAGGGTCTCTAGCGGGGTTGTTTGGAGCAGCAAGGGCATTTGCAGCAGGAATTCGACAAGCGTCCGCAAGATGCCCATACCGTTGACAATTGGTGCACTGTCGGCAGGGTACTTGGGTTGGATGGTGATACTGGCAGGTGTCACACTTAGGTAGCTTCCCGTTGTATTGTTTCTTGTTGGGTGGGGCAGTGGTGTCTATTGCAAAATTCCTGACCTTGCACTTTCCGTTGGTTGAGGCCTCGTTTTGATATCAACGGCAGGTTGGGGAGTATCCTTTTTCTTTTCCCCTTTACGAGTCAGGGTTCCTGCCTTCACATGGTTATCTGTTAGGGTGGCAGCCAAACGCTTTGCTTCCTCCAAAGTAGCAGGATTCCTTCCCCACACCGTGTCTTGAATCTGCATCGGTAAACCACCAATGTATTTTTCGATCGCAATGGGCAAAGGGGTGACTTTGTGGGGTAGCAGTAAGCTAAGTTCGTGAAAACGAGTGTTGTAAGCAAGGTTTTCCCCACTGTCTTGAGCAAGATCATGAAATTCATCTTCCAGCTTCTTGATTTCATTACGAGGACAGAACTCTGCCTTCATAATGTCTTTAGCTTGATCCCAAGTTAAGGCTAGTGCAGCTTCAGCTCCGCGAGTGCGTTTTTCTTCATTCCAACAAGTGAGTGCTCGTTTGTGAAGAACACTCATGGCATAACGGACTTTAAAGTTATCGGGGCATTCACTGTTGATGAAGGTATTCTCAATACCCTCAAACCATTGTAGGAGTCCCGTAGCTCCTTCTTCACCACTAAACTTTGGGGGATTACAAGAATTAAATTGTTTAAGGGTACAGGCTGGAAGACCATTCCCAATGCCGTTGTGGTTTCCATTTCCATTCCCGTTGCCGTTGCCGTTGCCGTTCAACTGGATGACTTGAGCTAGTAAGTTAGGAACCAGAGTTGCGATTTGCTGCGCCATTTGTTGTTGAGAAATGATTGCAGCCAGTTGAGCATCGACACCATTATTGTTGTTGTTGTTGTTGTTGTTGTGGTTAGTGTGATGGTTATGGTTGTGATTGCTACATCCTTCGTCATGGTTGTCACCACTGTTGAGACGAGCGCTGCGACGTGGAGGCATGATCTGTAAGAGACACAATGAAATGAATGAGGTTATATAAGGAATGTAATCATTTATTCATTAAAACGAATAAACGAAAACGTTGACTTATCAAAGACTCTAGATTCAAATAACATATGAAGACATGCTTTAGCCTATAAGTGAACACTCATCCCGAGAATTCCCAGGTAGGCATCCGGGTCCCTCATCTGATTGGGATATATGCGCAATGCCAGCCTAGACAGAAGACTCAGAATACAGGCGTTCACCCTTCCAGATTGCATGAGTTCGTTATTAAAATCTAGAACTTCGACGAGATCTCAAGGGGGTTCAGGTTAAACCTGAGGACTTTGTCCTATTAGTCTAAGAGTAGATCCAGTGATGGAGAGCAACCTTCATGTAAGGATGAAAGTAGGGATAAGAAGTAGGAGGGAGATAGAGTATAGCAAGTAAAAGAAGCAAGTACTGGTTAAATCCTATGGTTATAGACTAGATTATTTTTCTAATAACCTAATTCCCTATAACCATGGCTCTGATACCAATCTGTAACACCCCAACCGATGGCGGAAACATCGGGATGTCACGTATTGATGATTGTTCAGTAGCTCATGGTAAATAATAATTCTCATTATATGATTTAGATAAATTACATACAATTGTTCTACAAGAATTCATACATCAAATTGAATAAAACTATGCACACATCTTCAAGCATTAACTCAAATCTTCAAGCAAGTAGAACCTGAAACATGTTAAGTTGAAAATATTTTGGGTCAACAAAAGTTGGTGAGAATTACATAGGTTTTGATAATCGAATGAAATTGTTGTGCAATTCATGTGTCATGGCAATCTAGTCCATAAGTGAAAACATACTAGAAGTAAATCGAGTGCATAATCAACCATTGTGACTGTTGTATTGTGGTACATCCCATACGCTCATGGTTCACTCGTTTATATTGCAGTAACAAACACCCACGCAACCTTTGTAGGAGGCACGTATCCGGGTGGGATTGTCAGTCCAATAGATCTATCAATGTATACCGTCGGATGATGAATGTTTATGCTAGAATTGTGCTTACCCTAGTCATGTTCAAGACATAATGCAACATAGAAATACACATAGACACATTGATGATTGAATTGCATAAATAATGTTGTAACATGTTTCACCCCAAAAATGGTGATAAATAGAAAAGAGGCTATGTAAAACTCACCTTAGCAAAATATTATATCTGTTGAAAAATTGAATAATGGTGTTGCCCAAATGTATCAAGTATCACCCTATAATAAGGTAATAAATATGTCTAAGTCTATCAAGTCTACAAATGTATAAGTTTCTAGGGCTTCGAATTTTTGGGATAAATGCTCGTTTGATTAATATCAAAAATGTTTGATAATTGAGAGAATATTAGTAAATAAATAACGAAAAATCTTTTTATGAAATTTAAATTTAAGATGGTCACAATAATGTGTTTAAAGCGTAAAAATAATTTTTACAAAATTATTTTCTTTAAAATAGAATATTAATTCTATTTATAACAAATTGTCAAGATTTAACTTTAATATATAAAAATATTAAAATTGAAGAATTATTAGTTTAAAATTTATATTTCTGTTCTAAATAATCAAAAATAATTTGTATAAAATTTTGGTGCAAAAATATTAACAATTGGATTTATTATGATTTAATTATGATTAAATCTAACAAAAATTGATTAAAAATATTAAATAACTGATTTTTCAGAATTAAAAATCATTTCAGAAAATTTTATGATTATATAAACTCAGGATAATTTTTGTGGAAATTTATAAAATTGTTTTGATATTTTAATGGAATTTTATAAATATAATAGAATAAAACTGATTTAATTATTATATATATTAAATAAATTAATTTTTAAAACTAAAAATTGTGGGTGAAACTTTTACATCAGATTATCTAAAAATAATTTTTTTAGAATTTATAAAAGAGTTTTAATATTTAAAAACGAATTTATAAAATTAAATGCATTATATATAATTAATTTGGGTTTGCTTGTTTAAAAACGAAAAAGAAAAAGAGGGTATGCCACTGCTGGGACTCGAACCCGGGTGGCTCAGGAGGCTAGCATCAGACACAACCACTTGGTCCAGACCAGTGGTTGTGATTAGTTCTGTTTGATTTAAAATAAATATATTATGCGAACTCATGTTTATCCCCAAATTAAACCCACGAGCCCTAGATTTTCCAATCGTTTGATTCACACATCAATAACCCAATTAACCTTAGGGCTATTGATGTGTGAATGCCGAAGATCAAAACCCACTAAAATAATTATACTTACAAAGCTGTTAGGACTACGATTGGACGGTCAAACCAAATAGTCAAAAACGCGATCGTGATGTATGAACAGAATATAATTAAGAAGATTTGGAGGTGGAGAAAGATGTATTGGCGAGTTGTGTTTGTTCAGAGGGGTTCAATTTATAGTATAGTGGGTTGGGTGTTCGAATTGGCAACCATTGACCTCGAATTGATTGTGGGACACGTAATGGGTAATTTTGGTAACAATTGGCTGTTAATCAACGTGTTGCTGAGTCATAGAAGGCCGATAATCGTGTAATGGTACCAATTATAGATCAATCACAAGTTAATGTGATTGTTTTAAGCAATTCGTGTATCACAGTTGACTTTCCAAGTCAACTGTGAGGGTTTAAAAGGTAGTGATATAATAATAACACATCTGGTTTGAATCAGATATGAAGGCTAGCCCAGATGGTTGAGTGTGTGTTGTGTGTTGGTTTGACTCGGGTTCGTAACCGGCTCGAGCGCTCTTTTTTTTATTTTTAAAACAGGTGAGGTGGGAATGGCTAGTGGGCCGGATTCAAGGGTGTTGGGCCGGGTTTTGTTTGGGCCTGGGGTTATGTGGGCTTATCTGGTGGGCTGCAGAAGGATTGGGTTAAGACCAATCATAAAATCAGTTTTATTTTTTTTTCTAAGCTATTATTTATTATAATTATTATTATTATTATTATAAACCTTTATATATATATATATATGTATATGTATGAATAATTATCATTGTATTAGGGTTCAAAATATCACCAAAAATAATAATAATAAAACTTGTCGTTTTAATCTGTAACGTACAATTATTTAATGCGAAATGTTACAATTGATGGGCAGCGAACACTAACTTCATGCAGGAGATGTGTACGCGTTTGAAAAATCAACAGTGAGCATGGCCAGCGATCCGTTGTCGTGGGATGCATTTAAAAACCTATTTGCACTGTGAAGAATGGCCTCCGCCCCATTCGAGACCCCAACTCCAAATTGATGATCCCCCAAGTAAGTCGCCATCTCCTTCCCAACCTTACGCATAGCAACTTTAGAGACTAACCTCTGCCAGATAGCCCCAATTGCGATAGGCCTGATCCCGTTGTCAGGTTTTAGCAAAGGGGTTAGGGGGGACGAAGCGATGAACTCCGCTAGGATCCTCGGACAAAGCCCCCTCAACCAAAGGTTAACCACTTCGGTAATAACCACCAGGAGGTCAGAGGGTGGCGAAGAACCTTGTCCACAAAGCGCATCTAAAATATGTTGTGCCCGAAGGCCATCTCTCCCGCAAGAAGTCCCTCTGGGGAATGATTTAATACTTCCTAGCACACATTCAGCATCAACTTGCAGGGCACCTTCAGAGGGTAAGACATGAGGCAAGGCGGGGGGGGGGGGGGGGGGGGGGGGGTCCACGACTGGATGTTTATCGATAAGCGCTTTCAAAGTGGCATCCCCGAAGGCTGCTACCCCAGAGGAACACAAAACCTTAACCGCGGCCGTGAAATGACCATCCGCTACCTTCCGCAGACATTGCTTAATACAGTCACCGTTTTTAGTGGTTGGTTGGATAGAAGCCCTCCTAGCCAATCCTTCCGGAGACTGCTCAAGAAGGGAAATGGCAAGCTCCCCTAGCCCAACCCCATCTTTCCAGATAGCCAATGCCCGCATGATACTATTGCACTGCAAGGACTTACGGTTTCCTGACCGTCGTTCTTGCCTAGAAGTCGGCCGAATAACCCGCAACGTGCACCGAGGCAACAACAAAAGCGCCACCCAGGCTTCCACAGATCCAGGGGTAGCCACCACCTTGCGCAAGGTCCCAGTTAATGCATGGGCAAATGCCAGCCTACAGGAAGGCGGGATGCTCATAACAGTCGTTATTGGCAAAACAAAAAGACGTTCTAGAAGCCCGATATCCACAGCTACCATTTGACCAAGTTTAATCATATATAAGACTAAAAATATAAGACACGATCCAAAAATATTATTTTTGTACAAAATGGGTACTTTCTGATGTAAATCAATGAATATAATTTTCCCATAATTTTTAAAAAGTTATTTATATTTATAACTGATTTAATGAGATTAAATCATGTTTAAATGATTAAAAATAACAAATTCAATAAAAATAAATGTTTTCTAAACCAATAATTTTTATTTCAGTTCATGATGATTAGAAATAATATATAAAAAAATCAGAAAAGAGGAAAAACAAACAAAAAGAATTGTCCTGTGTGCAGCAGGGGTTGAACCCAAGTCCCATCCATACACACACAAATATTCAACCACTACACCACAAGGACTTTTGTTGAAAAGTTTAGATAAAACTATTTTTATGCAATAACTCCACTTCATCATCTTCCCCAAATTAACTTCCAAGAACCCTAACCCTAACCCTTAATCTAATAACTAGATTCATGCAACAATGGAACCCGAATCTATAGGGCTTTTGTAATGGGGTAAACAACCATCAAAACGGCACAAAGATTTGATACTTACAAGGTATTTATCACACGAAAATAGGGCTTCAAGACCCGAACAAAGCATGGTCGATTGGAAGTTTTCTGGACTCGATTAGAAGGATTTTTTTGTGGGTTTCGAATGATTAGAGTGCATAAATGAGATGGCGGTTTCAATTTATATAATAGAAGAAAAACGAGTGTTATGCAACCTTCTTTAAACCCGATCGGTTACCTTATACGACTTGATTAATTCTCGTTTAAAACATGATAAATTCCTATGTTAATGCTCGTAGCTGATGTGTAATGATGAAGAAACATTATGCAAGGCTTAAAATGAGTTATGGCACGTTAAATGTTGTGTTTTTAAGTTGGCCGGAAATAATTCCGGCGACCGGAATCCAACTCGCCGGAAATACGTGGAAACAGGAGGCAACATCAGATTTTTTTTAATCTTTTGATCATTGGCAATATAGGTCCTTATAGTTTTAACTAGGTTAGATTATTGTATAACTAAGTTAGTTTTTTTCTTTTATAAAACTGAACCAAGTTAAGTTAGTTTTACCAAAAAGTTTGTAAAACTTTGTAAAACTTGAAACTTTTATAATAAAATCCATTGCGTAGACGTTTCAAGATACGTATTTGTTAAAAAAAAAACGTATACCCGATCCATAATAAATATAAATGATAAATTTTTTTTTTGTTTGCTCTAAATTTAAATTTTAAAAATGACGAAACTTATAAGGACTATAATGGAAATATTTGAAGGGCTAGTTTTGTCAATTTGATGAACGACAAGAGTGATAGAAGCCGTCTGGTCTCCTGCAACAACTTGAGATTACAGAATGGAAGTGGGAACGGATCACGATGGATTTTGTCACCAAACTACCAAAGTCACCAAGTGGTTGCGATATGATTTGGGCGATTATCGACAGGTTGACAAAATCGGCACATTTTCTACCTATTAAGGAAAGTGATGGACTTGAACGTTTAGCACCAATTTACCTTTAGGAGGTAGTCTCTCAGCACGGGGTGCCTGTTTCTATTATCTCTGATCTTGATTCTCGTTTTGCTTCGCGTTTCTGGAAGGCTCTATACAAAGCTTTGGGTACTTAGTTGGATATGAGTACGGCATATCATCCGCAAACTGGCGGTTAGAGTGAGCGGACGATTCAAACTTTGGAGGACATGCTTCGGGCATGTGTTATCGATTTTGGCAAGGCTGGCAGAGTCACCTGTCGTTGGTGGAGTTCTCTTACAACAACAGCTACCATTCTAGTATCAAGACAGCTCCGTTCGAAGCTCTTTACGGACGGAAATGGTGGTCTCCTCTTTGTTGGGCCGAAGTGGGCGAGAGTCAGCTCACTGGTTCGGAATTGGTGTATGAAACTTCAGATAAAATCGTACAAATTCGTAACCATTTGGCAGCCGCACGGGATCATCAGAAGAGTTATGTCGATCACCGTCGCAAACCTTTGGAGTTCCAGGTTGGGGACAGGGTACTTCTGAAAGTTTCACCATGGAAGGGCGTCATATGCTTTGGAAAGCGTGGCATGCTTAATCCTCGTTATGTCGGACCCCTACGGAATCCTGGAACGGATTGGACTGGTGGCATACAGACTTGACTTACCGGCGGAGCTCGGTAGTGTTCACAATGTCTTCCATGTGTCTAACTTGAAGAAGTTTTTGGCTGACGAATCTCTGATTGTACCACTGGAAGAGATCAAGGTTGATGATCGTCTTCGCATTGTGGAGGTACCTGTTGAGATTCTTGACTATAAGATTCGTAGCCTTCGCCGGAGTAAAATCCGCATTGTTAAGGTTAGTTGGAACTCGAATCGTGGACTGGAGTTCACGTGGGAACGGGAGGATCAGATGAAATCTAAGTATCCTCATCTTTTTCCGAAGCGTGCGTTTGAATCTAGGCATGTTACCGCTGAAGCTGAATGAATCTCGGGGCGAGATTCCTTTCAACGTGGGGATGATGTAACGACCGGTAAATTTTTTGTCCATTTCTTTCTTTTCGTCTCTTTCCTTTTTGGCTTTGTGCAATTTTTGGGACTAAAATCTTTCAACGTGGGGATGATGTGACACCCGGCATGTTTGGCTTAAACATTTTGGTAAAACATAAGTCTACCTTAACAAAAAACAATTATAAATAGACTTAATTGGGTCAGTTGAGTCGGGTTAGGTTAGGATTGTCCAGAGTTCAATGATCTGGAGGATCATTGGGAGATGTTTTGGGAATACACTAGTCTTGAGTCCTGTTGTTGATGAAATTACATGGATTGAATTAAGTAGGATACGTAGATTTATACATACGTGTGATACAAAGTGCAAATACATGATTGTATATCCTTAACATATGTTAGGATTGCATGTTCATGTGTTTGGATGTGCTAAAACGCGCTTAAACGACAAAACTGGAAAATCTGGAAAACTTGGGTACAGGTTCGACCATAAGGGGGTCGAACCAGGGTTGATCTTCCAACAAAAGGGTCATTCGACCCTCTGTAGTCACATTCGACCTCAGTAAAGGGTCGAATGTAGGCTGGGTATAAATGTCACACTTTGTTATTTCTCATCATTTTACAAACCTTAGTCGCCTCTAAACACTCTCTTTCGATTTTAATCACTACGGAAGGAGTTTTTGCTCTCGTTTTTCATAATCTAACCTACAAACATCATCTAATCAAGAATCTTAGGTGTGTTCTGAATCCAAAACCCTTTTTAAAGCATTTTGAGTCGTTTTCATCTAACCCCAAATGTCCAGATCTGTTCTAAGGATGTTTTTATGATTAAAAACCTTTCAAACATCTTTCTAAACAAAACCCTATCATTAAACATGAGTTTTCATATCAATAGACATGTGTTAGGTTGTGTTTATGTTATGTTATGTGTTGTTTAATGATTTGTTGCTGTACAAATGATAGAAACATGATCTAGGGCTGTTATTGGTGTTGTTTTATGATTATTCTAGGTTACAATTGGGTGGGTGATGATATTATGTTTATTTTGGGGATTTTGATGAATCTAGGGCTTGATGCATGTTGTTATTATTGATAAAACGACCAAGGGTTTTCATGAATAGAGGAGGTCGAACCTGGGTCCCATTCAACCTACGTGGGATCGAAGGAACCCACCCAGGGGTCAAACCTGAGACTCTGTAGGTCGAACAACCTTCAAAAGGTCGAACGAACTTGATTTAGGTCGAATTAACACATGTTAGGGTCGAATTAACATGTATTAAGGTTGAATGAGCATGTAATAGGTTGTATGAACTTAATTAAAGGTCGAAGGAACATAATGGGGGTCGAACCAAGGTCCTATCGGTCGAACCTGGTTCAGTTTCCATACTAATACGACCTTACCACTCCGTATGTGCGATTCTTGATGCAAACTAAGTGTTTTATGCTTAAACCTTATGTGTATTCTATGTATCCTTGATTAGTTTATGTAATGGGTCACCAACGGGATGTCAGGTCAGTCTAGTGTGTCGGTTGAACAGTCACCACATTTTTAAACATACTTGGTCACGATCTTGACAATCGGGGACTAGATAACCTCATGGTTATTAGTCGGAACACTTATGTGAACTTTTTGATAGATCTCCGGTATTTGTGATTATCAAGGCCTTAGCTTTTATTATTATCTTGAAGAAAACGCAACCTAAGGTGAGTTTCACGGCCCCACTTTACTGGTTTTGCTTTTGGGAGAGAAAACATGCGCTAAACCTATATTTTGTAACATATATCATACTATAGTTTATTTTTGAGTTGCTATACGATCTTTGGAAGTCTCGGGGGAAACCATGAATGTGCGGGGATGTACAACGGGGAAATGTAGATAGATCTATATGGGCATGACCTGTCCCACTCGTCGACCAGAGGTCGGACGGGTGCATGTTGTCTCGAACTTTGCTAAACTTGCTGAACATTATTCGGGTGGCCTAAACATATGCTAAACTTGCTAAACGTGTCCAGTAATGGGTTTCCATTCGTAGTAGTAACAAAACATACGCCTAGCTAGAGTACTTTGGTTTCACTTGATATTGTATTGACAGGTTTTGGACTTAGTAACATTTTGTAACATTCAGTAACACCTGGTAACAGTTATAAAAAAAACCTGTGAACTCACCAGCATTATATGTTGACGTCTTTTGGCATGTTTTTCTTAGGTCGCTAAGGTAGCATCACATGGACTAGGCTCACGAGTCTGCATGGTGTCTAGGGCTTAGTTTCATGCTTTAGAAATAATTGTTTTGGAACATATTATCACTTGGTTTTGTAACTTGAAAATGCTTCCGCTACAGTTTTCTGATACAAGAGTTATGTTTTAAGTTTACGTATTTTTCATATAGTGTTGTTTATTGTGACTGTTGACTTGGATCCTGGTTTGTCACGCGCCTCGCGGTAAAACTCCACAAGTGGAAATTTGAGGGTGTGACAGTTAGAGGTTCTTCCCTTTCGGGTTCACCCTTAACTGACAAATTCATGTTCACATCGTTTCTCCAAACACCTATATTGATAAACACCGAGAATTCCACCGTTCCCCTCGGATTAAAGAAATACTCTAATCCGATTCGTGTGTGGGCACTGGCTTAGATCTCATACGAGTTATCGACTAGTATGTTCATTGGCCATGATGAAGAACAAAATAATGTAAAGTATAACAGGATTTTGCACAAAACAGGCATGAAAATATGCATACCAAATATGCGTTCATGTAAGTATATAAGTAGAGCATAAAATTTCGATTGAAAGAATAGTATAATATAAATCGAGTAAATTGCACAGTTTGCACAAAATGAAAGTAAACGAGTTAAATTAATGCACAAAACCAGTGTTGTAATAATAACTAGTGCATATCGTATAGGTAGGCGTTTATCTATGAGTTTAGTCTCACTAATAAGTGCTAACTAATGGTAGTTAGCTATGGCTTAGGTGACTGGGTGTAGCTATATTAGTATTTGTGGGTGCATAAGCGGATACAAAAGTCATAATTTAGGGATATACTGTGACTTCAATCAAGTAAGTTTGTAAATATGAAGATATAAAACAGGTTGAATACTAAGTTTAGGAAAACCATGTTCATTTTTAACTATATGATGACGCAACATTCCTAATAATCAGGATGTGGTCGAAGTTAAACACGGAGTCTAAAACTTAAGTCGTGGGTAAAAATATTTTAAAGCAAAAAGAGTAATACATTATAATGTAAAAGTCGTGAAATAGTGTAAGCTTTAATGTGATAATATAACGAACAAAAAGTTTTAATAATGTTGATAAGGAATTCAAAAGCGAATGATCAATAAATAAAGGCGTATGAAACATCAAGTGATTAAATTAAGTCTTTAAATGATAAACAAACATAAATATCAATGATGTAAAACATTGAAACTGTTTCAATATAAAACTTTGACTAACTCAAGTATTTGAAATTTTCTAGTGACTTGTGGGGGCGTACTTTAGCCAATAAGTGAATGCTCACCCAAGAGTTCCCAGGTAGGTATACGGGTCCCTCGTCTGATTGGGATTTATACGAAATACCAGGCCTAGACAGAAAACTCAGGGTACAGGCGCTCACCCTTCCAGATTGCATGTGCCCCATCACTAGTAAATTCCAAAACTTTAGCGAGATTAAAAACGAGATGCAGAAATAGATCCTAAATGCTCCGCCACGAAGCAAGCTCTCCCCAGATACGGAAGTGGGGAAGCCGGAAGTGGCTAAAGAAGTCGGAGGAAGAAAGTAGTTGGACAGCTGTATACAGTTAAAGAACATCCACCTTTATCATTCCTTATGTACTTTTTCTTACTTCATCCATACTTTTTTACTTTTTATGAAGTGTGGGGCAAACGGCGCCCTCTACTTCTACTTCTAACTAAAGGCGAAGAGCCGGCATTGCAAGCAAATAGAGAGCCTCCGCCCGTTTGATCGGTTGCGAGCCGGAAAGCGTACCGGCAGTTTTAGTCGCGAAAGGGCCGCTTGCTTAACTTCATTTTTCTATATTCTAAAAGAATTATATATATATATAATAAATAGAATTCTATATCTATCATATGATGACGCAACATTCCTAATAATCAGGATGTGGTCGAAGTTAAACACGGAGTCTAAAACTTAAGTCGTGGGTAAAAATATTTTAAAGCAAAAAGAGTAATACATTATAATGTAAAAGTCGTGAAATAGTGTAAGCTTTAATGTGATAATATAACGAACAAAAAGTTTTAATAATGTTGATAAGGAATTCAAAAGCGAATGATCAATAAATAAAGGCGTATGAAACATCAAGTGATTAAATTAAGTCTTTAAATGATAAACAAACATAAATATCAATGATGTAAAACATTGAAACTGTTTCAATATAAAACTTTGACTAACTCAAGTATTTGAAATTTCCTAGTGACTTGTGGGGGCGTACTTTAGCCAATAAGTGAATGCTCACCCAAGAGTTCCCAGGTAGGTATACAGGTCCCTCGTCTGATTGGGATTTATACGAAATACCAGGCCTAGACAGAAAACTCAGGGTACAGGCGCTCACCCTTCCAGATTGCATGTGCCCCATCACTAGTAAATTCCAAAACTTTAGCGAGATTAAAAACGAGATGCAGAAATAGATCCTTAAGATGTGGATTTCACGCCTAACTCAAAAATGAATTTCAAAATTGAAAATTACGATGGAGTGAAACCAGTCACTAAGTTAAGGATATCACTCCCAGCTTAGTGATTAAATTTCTTTTTGGAGGAAATACTCTTTGAGGTGTGGATGTCACTCTTATCTCAAAGATATATTCCAAAGATATATAACATATAGAGAAGTGAAACTAATCACCAAGGTATGGATGCCACTCCTAACTTGATGATATTGTTTCGTTTGTGAAATGCGAGTGTCTTTTTCTCCAATCAAAATACCGAAAGAATAACGAGAAAGAATCATATCGAAATATCTTGAAAGAAAATATAAGAATAAAGAGAAATATACACGAGAGGACTCGTAAATGTAAGCTTAGTTATAGACTAGGCTAAAAGGCATTCTAATAACCTAATATTCCCTATAACCATGGCTCTGATACTCTGTAACATCCCAACCGATGGCGGAAACATCGAGGTGTCACGTAGTGACGATTGTTCAATAGCTCATGGACTAGAAATGTAAATTTTGATACATTAAATGGAATAGTTTATTACATTGAAAGAAATGCAACAATCGAAACTAGCAATCTAAACTAAAATACAGTAAATCCCAATCTAAGCCTAAGTTCCAAAAGCTTAGAAGTGATCTGATAAGAACCTGAAACATGTACGAAAATAATTTGGTCAATACAAAAATGTATTGGTGAGCATACCTTGTTTGAATACATATAATAGAAAAGTGTTTCGTAATTTATGTGCTATGATATTTGTAATATGTAAAAGGGTCAAAATCATGTCTCACATCGTTCAATAATCATTCACACGTCATTCACACATCGTTCAAGAAAAACCATAACAATGACCAAGGAATATAATTCGTAGTACTACTCATTGTTAGGTGCGGCCCAAAGGTTAATGACTTTGACAAATTGTTCATACAATTCACACACAACATATCAATGAGCACATTGCTTTATAAATAATATACCTAAATTTAGTAATAATGGTACATGAGTCACCCCAAAAGAATAAAACAGTAAAATGGGGAAAGATATACTCACAGTTTGTGAAAGCAATCAAATTCCAACTTAAGCGGTTGTGAGCTAAGTCATGGGAATTCCTAGGAATTCAACCTATAATTTATATGAATACTAATAAGGATGTCTAAAGTAACTAGGGTTCTAAGGCATTAGGGTTTGCTATGTCGATTTGGGGAATTAGAGTTTTTATGATAAGTCACATTAATGTAAAAGTTGCACGTCAAAAATAATATATCAAAGTTTGTAAATGTGGTTTACGTAATATAATTATTATCAATTGAATATTTAGATAAAAAAATATGTTTTGAATAGTTAAGACAAACTAATTTAGTTAATTACTTTAACAATAAATACAATAATCATAAATGTTACAATAAATACTTATGAGTTACGCAATGAACCAACTAAATGAGAAATAAGACTTTCAAACATAAGAATATTTCTATTTTATAAGAAATGTATTTATAAATTAGATGTTAAATAGTATAAATAAATAAATGTTTAATTATGTCTAATTAAACATAAATAAGACTAAAAATATAAGACATGATCCAAAAATATTATTTTTGTAGAAAATAGATGCTTTCTTATGTAAATCAATGAATATAATTTTCCCATAATTTTTAAAAACTTATTTATATTTAAAACTGATTTAATAAGATTAAATCATGTTTACATGATTAAAACTAAAAAAATCAATAAAAATAAATATTTTCTGAACCAATAATTTTTATTTCAGTTCATGATGATTAGAAATAATTCCCCCAAAAGTTTGAGATTAAAATTATTATAATGAATTTTTAATCAATTAAATATGATCAAAACAAATTAAATCGATAAAAATATAAAAATAAGCCATTTTCCAAAAAATAAAAATATGATAATTTTCTTTAGGGTGTCAAGATACTATACCTAAATTTTTATAATTTTTGGATCAAAAATGAACTTTCTATGAATATTTAAAGAACAAGGTATTTATATATATATTACATATGAATAATATATAAAAAAATCAGAAAAGAGGAAAAAAAAACAAAAAGAATGGTCCTGTGGGCAGCAGGGGTCGAACCCAAGTCCCATCCACACACACACAAACATACAACCACTACACCACAAGGACTTTTGTTGAAAAGTTTAGATAAAACTATTTTTATGCAATAACTCCACTTCATCATCTTCCCTAAATTAACTTCCAAGAACCCTAACCCTAACCCCTAATCTAATAAACAGATTCAAGCAACAATGCAACCCGAATCTATAGGGCTTTGGTAAAGGGGTAAACAACCATCAAAACGGCACAAAGATTCGATACTTACAAGGTATATATTGCACGAAAACAGGGCTTCAAGACCCGAACAAAGCATGGTCGATTGGATGTTTTTTGGACTCAATTAGAAGGATTTTTTTGCGGGTTTCGAATGATTAGAGTGCAGAAATGGGATGGCGGTTTCAATTTATATAATGGAAAAAAATGAGCGTTATGCAACCTTCTTTAGACCCGATCGGTTACCTTATACGACTTGATTAAATCTCGTTTGAAACATGATAAATTCCTATGTCAATGCTCATAACTGATGTGTAATGATGAAGAAACGTTATGCAAGCCGTAAAATGAGCTATGGCACGTTAGATGTTGTGTTTTTAAGTTGGCTGGAAATTATTCCGGCGGCCGGAATCCGACTCGCCGGAAATACGTGGAAACAGGAGGCAACATCCGATTTTTTTGAATCTTTTGATCATTGGCAATATACGTCCCTATTGTTTTAACTAGGTTAGATTATTGTATAACTAAGTTAGTTTTTTCTTTTATAAAACTTAACCAAGTTAAGTTAGTTTAACAAAAAAGTTTCTAAAACTTTATAAAACTTGAAACTTTTATAATAAAATCCATTGCGTAGACGTTTCAAGATACGTATTTGGTAAAAAAAAACGTATACCCGATCCACAATAAATATAAATGATAAATTTTTTTTGTTTGCTCTAAAATTAAATTTTAAAAACGATGAAACTTATAAGGACTATAATGGAAATATTTGAAGGGCTATTTTTGTCGATTAGATGAACGACGAGGGAGACGGATGTCATCCGTCACAATAAATAACTGTGAATTAAATCAAAAGGAAAGTAAATGCGACTAATAGAACTAGCAAATGGTAGTCTAATACTTTTGCCAATTACACAAGATTGACGATGATTATTATTTGAATTGGAAAAACTAACAAAACTAGAAGTCTTTAATGATTGAAGAGGTTCCCGCCCGGGGTGACCGAGACGTTGGTGCCAAAGAGATGATGTGATAGCAGCAAATGTGGAAGGAAAGGTTGTGGTTCCAGGCCCAAGCATGAATGGATAGAGATCACCGTTGTTGTTGCACCGGAGGATAGGGATCCGGCTCTTGTAATCCTTCACAAGAAAACCGAATTGGTCAAATTCAACAGAGATAGAGTTGTCGGTTGTGAACCAACAAACTGAGATTAAATTTTTATGTAATTTAGGTGCATAAAGGACGTTTTTAAGGATAAGTGGTGGGTAGGGTGGTGATTGGGTTTGGTTGCCATGTCCATAAACCGGTATGGTTGAACCATCACCAAAAACTATTTGTTGACCCAAGCCATTATTAGGAAAAGAATCAAAATTAACAAAGGTATTGGACATATTACCTATTGCATCAGTGTCCATGTATCCGGTTGGGTCCTATTGGGTCTGCTGATCTGGATAAGAACAGATGAATGAAAAGCCAAAATATAATACTTGGTTGATCCTTAGAAATAAACAACATTTACAAGATACTTCTCCCAAAAGACTGTTGACCCTAACATCTACTGTACTCAACAACTGTTGGAAACAACTGCTGCTGCAAAGGACTGCTGGATAAACAACTGCTAGAGAACAACTACTGACTAAAGGTCTGATGAAGAACAACTGCTGACTAAAGTGCTGAAGACTAAAGGTCTGTTGGAGCCAACAGCACTTAGGCTCCAACAGATGATACAAGACCATCAGAGTTTTCCCCAACAGCAGTTTACCTTTCAGTGTTTTACAATGTAACAGTAGTTTGTATTTAACAGATGTTTTATGTTTGTTATTCTGTTAGAGGTCGCTGTCTTTGGTGACATCAGCTTAGATCATCAGTGGTTTAGATTTTTCTATAAATATAACAGTGCCTGTAATATTCTATTTATCACTAAAAATATTCTCTCAGACAAACAATCACAAAGTGATCAGGCTGAGGGGGAGTACTTGTAATATTGTAATCTTTCAATTAATGAAAGCATTCGATTGAAAACAATTATTCTCTTGTTTTGATTTATAGTTTATCATTCTGCTGCACTTTCCATTTATAGTTCACTTCATTCTTCGCATCTTTACTTAACCAAACCAAAACAATCAAACT
Source organism: Ambrosia trifida (assembly GCA_028751855.1). NCBI lineage: Eukaryota > Viridiplantae > Streptophyta > Magnoliopsida > Asterales > Asteraceae > Ambrosia > Ambrosia trifida. Next base: position 53,519,633 of record CM054131.1, read on the forward strand.
CAGATCCTAACAATTGGTATCAGAGCTTGGTCAATTAAATTCGATCTAACCAATCAATTTAATATAAACAGATCAGCTCAGAATTATTGATATCGTTTGTTTGTCGGATTAAAAACAGAGTAATAGTTTATTGTCGATTCAACCATTTGTAAACAGACTTTGTTTTTTGAAAAATCAGAGAATGGCTTCAATCAATCACGATCCACACAACACTGGCACGAATAACAAGCAACCGATGCTTGTCAGATTTGAATACAATATCTGGCAACGTCGGATGAGTCATGTTCTAGCTCAACAGAACATTGGGTGTTGGAAGTCGGTTATCTTCGGACCACATGTTCCGATGGTGCCGAGTACTGAAGATCCCAAGGTTCAGGAGCCAAAGAAACTTAAAAACTACTCCGAGCTGGATTTTCAGAAAATTGTGTTAGATGCTAAGGCCTTTAGTATTGTGGCCATGGCTCTACCCAATAATATATATGCTGGGCTGTTACACTATAACAGTGCAAAGGAGTTGTGGGATGCACTGAAAGAACAATTTGGTGGGACTAAAGAGGTTATTGAAAACAACCGTGAAATACTTAACCAACAATATGAAACATTCAGTCATGTTAAGGGAGAGTCATTAACTCAACAATTTGAGAGGTTTAACTGTCTCATCAGTGAACTAAAACTGGTTGGTCTATCTTACGCTCATTCAACTTTGAACGATAGGTTTTTAAGATCACTAAAAGATAAATGGGACACTATTGCTATAGTTATGAGAAACTCAAATGGATTTAAGGACCTATCACTGACCCAGCTTCATGGTAAGCTCTTGACCTATGAGAGAGAGCTTAACTAGAAGAAGAAGCTCCAGGACTCTGGAAAAGTGTCTGATGATTATGCATTTGGTAATATAGCACTTCTGGGTCATGATGAGGTGCCGGGTAATAGTAAGGATCAGAGTTATGATCATTTAATTGACATAACTTCAGGTTTTAACTCAGTTTTTAACTCTGATTCTTATTCACCAAACTATGCTTTTACAGCAAGTGGTGGTGATATCCAGGCATCTATCTGATAACATATCCTTTGAGTATGATGACTTAAAATACTTTGATCCTGATGATTTGGAAGAAATTGACATTATGCACCAATTGGCCCTTCTCAGTGTAAGAACTAACAATTTTTACAAGAAAACTGGGAGAAGGTTTCCAGGGAACTGGCAGGTCAAAAGTGGGGTTGGATAAATCAAAGATTAAGTGTTATAAATGTCATAGACTTGGTCATTTTGCTAGGGAATGTAGGAGTCAACATGGTACACCTATGATTACCTATCCACATCAGAGGCCACAGACCAACACTTATCAAGTTTCCCATAATACCCCTGGACCAAATGTGCAATACACTACTCATTTTGCACAGTCCTTAAACACTGTTCCTGTCCAGTATGTCCAAACCACTATTCCTCATATCCACTATGTGCAAACACACCTATTGCTCATGCACAAGTGCCAATGACTGCTGCTCCACCCTCTGCCCCTGCAGAGACCAGTCAACAGAGTTTCTTCACACAAGGCTTTGTTGATTGGAGCAGTCTACCAGATGAGTTGACAGATAAAAATTTTGCACTAGTTGCCAAAGCTGAAAATGAACCAAAATTTTTTTGTTTCATGGCTATGGTAGATGAAGATGAATCTGAGGAGGTGGTAACTGAATCTGTAGTTGTGACTGATGATATTGTTGATGAGGTAGTTGCAGGTGAAAAATCTGAAGAAGAGGTTATGAGTCTCTCAGATCCCTAGGGTGCATCTGATGATTGTGAGTGCAAGTGTGATTGTGCATTGATGGCTGCTGCTAAGGTATCTCCTCAAATCCTTAAAGATTTATGTTCTGACAAATGTGTAATAGCATTTGCTAACATCAAAGAGGTGAATGAAAACCTTAGAAAGAAAATTTTAGATGATGAAGTTCAATTTGAGAAACTTTCAAAAGAGTAAATTCAAAATTGACTGAAAAAGAATCTAAAATAAGCAGCTTAAAACATGAAGCAACTATAACCAAAGACCAGCTCCAAACTATGATAACTAAATATCATAGTTGCAACAGTGAGCTAGAGACCACCCAAGTTGAATGTCAGAAATGGGTGGAATCATGTAAAGGTTTTGAGATGCTCCTTAACAAACAAATCAAGAGTCATGTGAAGTTTGGTTTTGGTTTTGAAACCACTGTTCCAGCTTTTGAAAACACTAATAAAAGGGATCAAAAGTTTGTTAAGGTAGTGCCAACTAATTTAAAGGGTCAAGAGATTAAAATCACTGAACCTAATGGTAAGAAAATTGTTATTGAAAAACCAGAAGGTTCCTCATCATTCACTGAACTTGAAAAATATGAATTTAAACCTACTTGGTCTGATGAGTGTGGTACTCTTGAGAACTTCAAAACAGTTGAATTCAGAACCCCTGATGGTAAGAAAGCACCACAGGCAAAGGTCATTCCCTTGATAGATCTTCCCGCAGATGATCAAACATCTGTTGAAAAGAAGACTGAAAAAGGGAAAAAGAAAGAAAAGTTTGTTCACTTGTTCTATGATTTATGTGAAAAGAAGAATCATGTTACTAAAAACTGTTTTCTTCTAAAAGCATATGATATCAACAAAGGAACAAGTGTGTGTGATTCTAAGACCACATGCTCAATATGTGGTAAGAAGAATCACAAAACCAAAGAGTGCCTGTATCTCAAAAATTTTAATGTCAAAATACAAGAGTAAAAGGCTAAAACTCTTGCAAACCAAGTGGCGAGTACTTCAAAAGGAAAACCCAAACAGACTTTTACTTCAGTTCAAACATCTGTTACCAAAAAATTGGAAACATCTACTTCCAGGGATGTTCAAGTAACAGATGCTCCACCCACCAACAAGTACCCAAGGGGATATGGACAACCACCTTGTCATAATCTGTCACATGTTTATGAAGAACCCAAAAGGCCTTCTAAACCAAGAGTGAACAGAAATCCCTATGGATACTATCATCTGTCAGGAAGTGATCAAACATCTGTTGCACCAAGTGTTGACATCCAAGCACTGGCAAATGGTCACATCCAAAGCCAACTTGGCTTTGGACACTCACCAAAACTGATCCATTACTGATGTGCAAGGAACTTCTGCATGCATAGATAGCTTATGGTATGTAGATAGTGGAGGCTCCAGGCACATGACAAGATGTAGAGCCCTTCTTCTAGACTTCTTTGCTCATGGAGGGGGTGATATATCCTTTGGTAATGATTCAAAAGGTAAGGTGTTGGGTTCAGGGACTGTTCAGGCTAGGAAACTCAAGTTTGAAAATGTCAATCTTATTGATAATCTTAAATTTAATCTTCTTAGTTTAACACAAATGAGTGACAAAGGGTATGGCTCATTCTTCACTAAGAAAACTTGTAAGATTATTGGGCCAGAAGTGGTGAAAAAGATTGATACCATCATTGCTGAAAGCAAAGCACAACTTGTTGCTCACAGGAGTGACAATGTGTATGTGGTTGATATGTTGAAAGACAATCCTATGGCAAATGTCTGTCTATTTTCTGCTGCCTCCACAAAAGGGATAGAATTGTGGCATAGGAGACTGGGTCACACCAACCTTCAAACTATCAACTCACTTTCCAAACAAAGGCTTGTCAGAGGTTTACGATCAAAAGAATTCAATTGTGATGAGCATTGTGTTTCCTGCTTAAAAGGAAAACAACATAAATGCTCATACAAATCCATTGATGAGTCCAAAACAAGTCAATGTCTACAATTGTTGCACATGGACTTTTTTAGCCCAGTTAAAACATGAGTCTAAGAAGAAAGAAATTCTGTCTTGTCATAGTTGATGATTTTTCTAGGTTTACAAGGACTTACTTTTTACACTATAAGGATGAGACTACAGGTATCTTGAAGGAGTTTGTCACCAAAGTTGAAAAACAATGACTTGCCAGTAAAAGTCTTTAAAAGTGACAATGGAACAGAGTTTAAAAATAAGGAGTTGGATGATTTCTGTGTGTCAAAAGGGATTGTGAGACAGTACAGTATCCCAAGAACACCAGAGCAAAATGGGGTGGTTGAGAGGAAAAAAAAGAACTCTCATTGAAGCTGCAAGAACCATGCTAGCAGATTCTGGTTTGCCACTGTCCTTCTGGGAAGAAGCTATAAACACTGCTTGCTATGTTCAAAACAGAGTTTTAATCAACCCAAGACATCAAAAGACTACTTATGAATTTTGTTCAAAATCAAACCACTAACACATTTTTCAAAATCTTTGGCTGCCCATGTTTCATTTTAAATCTTAAAGATTCCATGTCAAAATTTGTAGCGAAAGTAGATTGTGGATATTTTCTGGGAGATTCTTCTACTGCCAAGGCCTATAAAGTGTATAACACAAGGACCAAGACAATAGAAGAAACTCTGAATGTAAAGTTTAATGAACTTTCATCCCTAAAAATCCCAGCAAATCCTGCTGAGTTGTTTGATTTAGATAAATTTAAATTTAAAGATATTACTGTCAAAGCTAACAGTGCAGGTATTTCACAATCTCCACAACAAGTTTACAGAACAGATGTTGTGATTCAAGTCACTATAAAGTCTGTTCTGCATCTGGGGAAGCAGCTGTTCAAAACACCTGTCAAAACTCTCTCACAGCTGAGTCAGCCACTGTTGGCCAGTCTTACCCTTAAACCACCGCTTCACCAATTACATCCACTGCTCAATCATCGGTTGACAAAAATCAGTCCAGTTTCACACCACTTGGACCCATTCCCCCACCTCCATTTCAAACATCTGTTGGCACTACAGGAGTGCAAACAGATGTTACATCAACAGAGTCACCAAACCTCTGTCCTTCAACACAAAATGCCATCATACCATATCAGGGAGATCGAATGTACCTAAGAGCTCATCCACCAGATCAAATCATTGGCAACATCAGAGAGGGTGTGTTCACAAGAAGCCAATCCTCAAATATCTGTCTTTTTGCAGGGTTTCTATCTCTCACACATGTCAAGTACCAAGAGGCACTAAAAGACAATAGTTGGGTAGAAGCCATGCAGGAATAGCTCCTTCAGTTTAAAAGACAACAAGTATGGGAACTTGTATCACTGCCTAAGGATGTTTGTCTAATTGGCACAAAGTGGGTCTTCAAAAACAAAACTGATGAAAGGGGTATAATTGTCAAGAATAAAGCCAGGCTTGTGGTTCAAGGCTTAAGACAAGAAGAGGGAATAGACTATGATGAAACCTTTGCTCCTGTAGCTAGGCTAGAAGCTATCAGACTCTTTCTAGCCTTTGCTGTCAACCACAACATCAAGGTGTATTAGATGGACATCAAATGTGCATTCCTATATGGCAAAATTTAGGAGGAGGTCTATGTATGTCAACCAGCTGGTTTTAAAGAAACATTCCATCCTGATTATGTCTACAAGCTTAACAAAGCCTTGTATGGACTCAAGCAAGCACATAGGGCCTGGTATGAAAATCTTTCCACCTTTCTCTTATCCATTGGCTTCACAAGAGGTAAAATTGATAAAAACCTTATTTTGAAAATGGAGAGGGAAAGACTTAATGATTGTTCAAATATATGTGGATGACATCATTTTTGGATCCACATGTAACAAAATGTGTCAAGAGTTTTGGGAACTCATGACAGCAGAGTTTGAATGAATGCTATGGGTGAACTTCGTGCTTCCTTGGTCTCCAAGTGAAGCAGCTGCAAAATAGCACAGCTGTAGCTATTTGCATCAGACTTTTGGCAACAGTTGTATGCCACCAGATGTTCGGCCATCAGATGTTTGCCACGTCTGCTCCCAAAAGCAGAGTTTTGGCCACATCAGCGGTTTCACCAGAGCCTATAAAAACCCAGTTTTACCACAACAGTCGTTATACTGTCTCATTGTATTCAAAATACTGAAACCGCCTTCTTCAACCTCAAACCCTTACTCAAATTCATCTCACTCCCACACTCGAAATCCATTACAATGGATCTTCAAGCAAAAGCCACCCACAATTACCTCCCATATCTGGTGAAAACTGATGAAAACGTTCCATTCCATTCCACCATTGGCATCATCCTTAATTCCAAATACCTGAAAATCATAACCGCTGATGCTCCCATATAACTCGACACACTCCGAGAATTCTAGCTAAATGCTGAGTTTCTTCTTCAAGACAAAAAGCCTACAACCATAATCTCAAAAATTGGAGAAACATGATGTCGCCATTACCACTGAACTGATATCCACAACCTTCTCACTCAATGACTTATCAGGTAACGACTCTTTTCCTAAGGCTGAGCTTCACAGAGAGTTTCAGGCAAGAGGATATTATGCACAAATGACTGGGTCAACTCTGTTTAAAAAGTTTTTCCCACCTGTCATGAAATTTTTCTTTCATACCCTCCTTCTCTGTGTCTTTGCTAAATCCACTTCCTTTAATGAAATCCCATTGAGGATTCAGTACTTGGAATATGCTATGTTGTCAGACTCTGACTTCAATTTATCCGAGGGGCTGTTTATGGACTTAGTATCAAATGTGAAGGCCATAAAGTCTGGGTCAAATAATGCTTTTCTACTTTACCCAAGAATTTTGAGTGTAATCCTTCAAAAGGTTTTACCAGAAAAGATTTTAAAAAGGGTGAGTCTGTTAATATGAAAAGTCTAACTGATGAAACATTCACAAGAATGTTGGGTTTAACCACCCAAGATAAAGTATCAAAAGTGTCAAAAGTTTCTAAAACACAAACAAAGAGGACCAAGACAACAACTGTTGTCCAAACCTCTGTTGTTGAGCCCAGTGCTCCTGGTGATCATGGCACTACATCCAGTGCTGTGAAACCCACACCAACCACCTCCAAAAGAAAACGTCCATCCACAAAAACCACCACTAAAACCAAAATGGGGCCTTTGGAAGATGAGATACCAGAGGAAAACCCTGTTGCAAGACAAAGGCAACAAGAAACAATTATTGTTACTTCCTCACAACAGATGGATATATCTTAACCTGAACAAATTCCTCATGAATCCTCACAAAATGATCATGTTGTAAGCCAAAGGGAAACACATCATGATACATATGAGTCACTTGACCATATGTTCACAAGCCCCTCTCTCAGGGCTAATTCTCTTTTCACTCCTCCACCTTCACCAAAACATGTTCCCCCAACCATGCAACCTCTGTTTGAGGCTATTGATAAAACTCAGGACAATCCAAGTTCCTCTCCTTCACCTATCAATCAGAGTATACCTCCACAAGTGACTTGGACTGAGGAACATCAATCAGCCATCCCACAAGCAGAAGAGGAGGTTACACCCCTAGAGTTCAATGAAACTCTAGGTGAGTTTTCAAATGAAGCAGCCACTACTGGTGTAGAGACCATTGTCTCACAACAGGACAGTGGTTACATACCTAAGACTTCTTTGAAGGCAACAACTGATGAGGCCACTATAGTGTCCCCAAAATCAGTTGGAAGTCCCTAGAACCAAGAAAAAGGGGCATCTGGTTCTCATCCTTTGGACTCACCTCCTAGGACTGAACCAATTACAACCACCACTGGTAGGAATCCAGATGATCCTATTAACTTAGGTGATGGGTTAAAATACCAAGAATAGACGGCCAGAGTACAGTCCATAGAAACCTCTGTTGCTGATATCATATCAGATATCACGACAATATTGGGATCATTGGCTACTCTTACCACGAGTCAACCATCCACTGAAGCTATTGCTAGTGAGCTATGGAAATCTGTTTCCCCCATCGTCATAGCTCACAGAAAACTAGCAGACCAGACTTATGAAACATTTATGGCTCAAATCAGAACTATGGTGAATGCTAGGTACAAAGATACCCAAGCTGACATTAAAGCCATTAAAGATCATTTGCTGAAGAACACTGGCTCTGCCCCTACCACCATTCTCAAAGATGAAGATGATGATGAATGCACTGCTGATGATGCCAAAAAGGGGGAGAGTGGCAGGGATAGATTGCCAAAGCTAGATCCCTTTGGTTGTCCACCCTCACAAAAGGGAAAATCAAAGTCTGCCAACAAACCAGGGTCTACCCACACAGCACCACAACAACAACAACAACCAAATGTTCAAACCTCTACTGCTACTGAAACTGCAAAAACCAGCAAAGCAAAGGAAGTTGATACCTTTGCTAATGAAAATGCTGAAAAGGCTGCTGAGGAAAAACAAAAGAGGGCTGACACTTTGGAAGTTAAGGCAGAGTTTTTGGTGCAATTGAAGAAAGAACAATAGCAAGAAGTTGAGGATGTGGGTTCCTCTAAAAGGAAGAAAATGCCTGCCAAACATGTCAGACAACGACCATCCAAACTTGCTGCTAAAACCACTGCCACCAAAACCACTATTGCCACTAAAACCATTGAACCTACTACCACAACCACCAATACACCACCTACAACCACTCTACCATCTAAATCCCAAACATTTGTTGTTTCTACAAACGTGCCAACTGATGTTAACACAACTACTGCTTCAACACGACCATCACCAAAAATCTTGTACAAAAGGAAGAGAAAATCTACCTTTGTGGTACAGGATGAAAACATACACACATCACCACCTACTACTTCAACCACACAAACTAAACCCATATCTGCCATTCCACTTTCATCATTCTCACCACACACCTCACAATTTACTTCCCATAGACCACCACCAACCATTACACCATTGGTTGTTCAGTATCCCCTTGAACTTGATCTACTCAAGGGGGAAATGCAATCCTTCTACAATACTGAACAACCATCTGACCGATCTTTCCCATCTCTTCCAAATTTTCCTGTTCCCCTAAACATAGACAAATATCTTAAATAAAAGGCTGAACAGGCAGATGCAATCATCAAAGAGAAATGCAAAGGGAAAGATGACAGGATTGTTCAGGGCATCCATTCAGTAGAGCTTAGCAAACTATGAAGGATTGAAGATTTTGCTAAGACCCTGAGCAACTCCATGTCTACCATGCCTCTCAACAGTGACATAGAAAGGGAGGTTAGGGATTCACTTCTTGAACAGATCTTGGCAACCATGCCTTACAAAGCAAACATGAAACAGTTTGCAGGCTGGACCACTCATGCTATCAGAGAAGAACTCATAAGAATTGAGGACATGACCAAGAATCCCCCAACTAAGGTCACTGCCGCAGATTTCAGTAAAGGTAGAGATCCAGCCAGAGCCTTAACATTCAAAAGAATGAGACAAGAGATTGTGGCTGCAAAGTATGGGGAGATAAAGTCTGTTGCAAGATGGTCAGAGCTGAGGCTGGTTGAAACTTACAAGAAGCTGGAAGAAAACAGGAAGAAAGACCCTACCTTGCCCAGAAAACTTGTCTGAAGAAGATTAGAAGAAGTTTGCTGATACTTTTATAAAGGAGGGCCTCTATAATCAAATACACTATTTCTCTGATCCCACTTCTGAAAAACTCAGAGAACTCATTGGGAGACCTCCATCACCAAACTCATCCAGAATAAAATTGCATCTCAGTAAATTCTCTGATTCAAAAATTCTAAAATGGAAGGTCAACAAAGACACCGATGAATTGACTCTGCTCAGATCAGACGGAGAAGCTCAAAAGCTAAGCATGGATGATGCATATGGCCTGTGTGCAGATGACCTTCAAACACTGCTGAACCTTGAGCTTGAAAGAGATGCAGAAGACCTCTACTCATTGAACTTTGAGTTACAATTCAAAGGTCAAATCAGAGAAAGTCTGATGAGGAAATAAAGATCAAGAGTAAAGCGTAGTTTTGGCATCATCTGTTCTAGGGGGAGATTGTTGGGTCTGCAGACCTGGATAAGAACAGATGATTGAAAAGCCAAAATATACTACTCAGTTGATCCTTAGAAATAAACAGCATTTACAACATACTTCTCCCAAAAGACTGTTGACCCTAACATCTGCTGTACTCAACAACTGTTGGAAACAACTGTTGTTGCAAAGGGCTGCTGGATAAACAACTGCTAGAGAACAACTGCTGACTAAAGGTCTGATGAAGAACAACTGCTGACTAAAGTGCTGAAGACTAAAGGTCTGTTGGAGCCAACAATACTTAGGCTCCAACAGATGATACAAGACCATCAGAGTTTTCCCCAACAGCAGTTTACCTTTCAGTGTTTTACAATGTAACAGTAGTTTGTATTTAACAGATGTTTTATGTTTGTTATTCTGTTAGAGGCCGTTGTCTTAGATGACGTCAGCTTAGATCATCAGTGGTTTAGTTATCTATAACAGTGCCTGTATTGTTCAATTCATCACTAAAAACATTCTCTCAGACAAACAATCACAGAGTGATCAGGCTGAGGGGGAGTACTTGAAATATTGTAATCTTTCAATTAATGAAAGCATTCGATTGAAAACAATTATTCTCTTGTTTTGATTTATAGTTTATCATTCCGCTGCACTTTCCATTTATAGTTCACTTCATTCTTTGCATCTTTACTTAATCAAATCAAAACAATCAAACTCAGATCCTAACAGTTCCTGCTGGTTATTCAACGACATGGCGTTGAGAGCCTGGTCAATGTCAGTCGGGGTGTAAGCTGTATGATGAGCCTGATTAGGTTTAGAACCCAGAATGCCTGCTGCAGTGTTGTTTGTGTTGGGCCGATTGGTGGTAGTAGGGTATGGGCATGGTGGAGAGGCCCATTGTGAAGGATAGTAGGGTGATTGGGCAGGTGCGGACCACGGCCCATAAGGGGGAATCGGCCAGCCCCAATTCTGAGGTGGACAAGCCCAGTAGTTGTAGGAGTTTGGGTTTCTTCCGCGACCCCATGATTTTCTACCACACCCGGGGCCTCTAGCTCTACCCCGACCCCTAGATCGATCTGACTGTGGCTCATAAAGTGGCTGAGAAGGAGCAGGACGTGAGGACGTCTGAAGGGCAGTGCTCGCGGACTTGGCCGCGTGAAGGGCATGTTCGACTTTTGAGATTCCAGCATACATAGCTTTGACCGAACCTTATAAAAGGGTATTAAGGGCTCCTGACCTTGAATAATTGTACCGAAACTTTCGTATTGCTCGGTAATACCAGCGATGAGTTGTAAGAGGTGATCATCATTGGAAACGGGGTGACCAACACTTGTAAGTTGATCTGACAGGGTTTTCAACTGTTGACAGTTTTCTGATACGTTCTGGAAGGATTCAAGGTGGGTGTTGTTGAACTGATGGCGAAGGTGGAGAGCACGGGCGCTATTGTTATCTTAAACAGATCCTCAAGATCAACCCATACTTGATAGGCAGTTTTGTTTTGGCTAGGTTCAATGACAGTGTAGACAAGATCCTAAGAGATGGTTACAAAAATCCATTGCAAGACTATGGAATCAAACTCTCCTAGATCTCATCGGCTATGGAGGAGGATTAAGCGGGTGTTTTGTCTTTGTCAACGGGTGGTGGGGCGGTGGGTGGTGGTCTGGGAAAGAGATGCTCATAAACTTGGTACGCTTTACAGTGGATTTTGAAAATCTCAGACCAAGTAGGCCAATGGGTAGTGTCGATTTCCAGCTTAAAAGGAATAAAGTTTGCGACGTGTGTTACAATGAGGGCGGGATGGAGTTTTTCTGACATGGTGAAGGAAGGCAGAAGGTAATAAAGGGTGAGAAGAGAACTGGACGAGGAGAGGGAATGGCAGAGAAAGAGGGGTCGAAAGGTGGTAGAGGGTGGCGAGAGGTAGGTTACCGCCGTGAATGATGGGGAATTAGGGAAAGGGTAGGGTTCCTGGTGCTCTGATACCATGAAACAATTGGATCTGTGATCCATTCCCTCTTCGGGTTCTCATTAAATAATAATTACACTCCCGTTATTTTAGGGTTATCATCCATATTCAAATGGAAACCTTCTATCTACAATAATGAATACACATATTATCTATAAATACAAATATTATCTATTAGTATGATCAATGGCCCAGATGAGTTCTTATGGTTCTCGCAACTCATGTGAGTTCTCAAAATAACCTTTCCCTTACAACATATAATGCATATGATACAATAACTTAATGAATGTAGTAAAGAGGTGAACTTCTTTATAAATAGTGGTCATTGTGTTGTTATTATATACATCTCAATGAAACAACTCTCACATTTCTTATTATCTTTATAATCTTTGGTTTGTTAGTAGGCATAGTCACCAGCTTCTTTCTTCAATTTATACCTTTATGAGACATTATTTTATCGATATCTTATGGTTACCTTCTACCATGAAGATAATTAATTAACCATTTTCTATTGTTTCTATAGATTCATATGGGCTTTTGTGTATGAGAATATTGTGGATAAACGTTATGCTGTATTTGGCCGTTCAAAATTTTGTGAAATATAAGTTACTGATCTTAAGGTAATCTTTTGTTCACCGTTAAAACAATGTTCTAGCAAACATTATGTATTTACGTCCCCAACAAATCCATACTTTGTTGTTTTTATAATCTTTTATACACTTAATATCTAGGGTTGTATAAAATTTTATATTTAGGAAGTTCATATAAAAGAAATCGAATAATATATTGATGCATGGAACAATCGTAGTCGCTCATAAAATTAATAGGTAAGGTACAAAAATTAATACATAAGGTAGAGTGAGATGATTTTGTATGTTTGGGTTTGACATGCATGAGAAACATGACTATACTATGGCCTTACTCATGGGTTAATGTATAGAAAACTCTTAAGGGTTGTCATAAAACAAGTTTTTGCAATTAAAAACCACAAAGTATCCATATGATCTGAATACGATATATAACATCTTACGATTATATAGTGGTATACACAACTGAGTTGTTGGTTGACAATATTCACCCATTCATTACATGTCATATATTGTGGACAACAACTTGTATATGGGCCGATTAATCAATGTCATATATTTTTTTATTATTTAACTCGGTGATGCCATTTGACTTTTTATAATAAAAAGAGAAATAAACATGGCATAGAATTAGGGAAGCTTACCACGTCTTGTAAAGTAAAACAATAAATGAACTACGTTTATGTTTTGTAAACATGACAGCTAAAATAGAAAATATAAAAAATAGATTGAAAATAAATTCGTCACAATCGAGCCGGTAGTTTAAGTTGAATAATTCTGAACCTAAACAATGTCTATAAATTGAGGCATAAAAATAGCATAGAATGATAGAATGTTACTACCTGTTTGTAGAGTAAAACAATGAATGAGCTATGTTTATTTTATATAAACGTGGGAGTTAAAATAAAAAAAATAGATCAAAAATAAATTCGTAATAATCGCGCCGAAGTTTAAGTTGAGTAATTTAAACAATAAAACTATATCATTCAAAACAATGAAGACAATAAATATTTAGTAGTAACTAAAGATTTGGAAGATACAATAGTTTAAATTTTCTACTTATTTCTGAAAGATACAATGGTTAAATTTTTCCCTCAACTGATGTGGACAATACTATAAGAGTTAGACATAGAGAATTCCTAAAATGCTTGTATCTATATTTATTCTATATTATAAAGTATTTAGGAAGGTTACCCACAAAATTTAAAAACAATAATAAGATATGACAAACTTCTATTTTTCCAACCTTACACTACTATATGTTAATCAAAACTTACACGTATATCGAAGCTTGGTCATTGTGCCAAGCCTTCATGATGAGTCTATGATGTCCTCCTTTGTCTCATGTAAGAGGTAACAAAATCATCTGACGCGTGCCCTACCCTTATTTGCATTTATCATCACATATTTATTTTTGTTGTAGCTTCGGTATTATTAAATGCTGTGCTCCTACCGTAAAGCGCGGACACGCCACTAGTAACCTTTTATAAGTTTTAAATTTTAGGAAAGTTCAAAGCTCGAAACAATAATATGACCCATGAAACTGTTACCCCAATTAGAAAACCGATTAGGCCCAAAAAATATTCCACCAAACAGAAGTCAATTTTATCCCATGTAGCCCAAATTTCTAAAGCAAATACGGATCAATAGAAATTTTGATTCTGATTAGATATCAAAGAGTTTTGGAAATAGAAATTGATCATATGACTAATCTTCTCTCCATCGACTTTTAGTTGATTACCTCTCTCATCATTAACACTAAATTTACGTTCAAGCAAGCAAATGCCACCACCGAATATCCGGTTCGACTTTCAGCCACCGTTCAGACAATGGCCACCTTCAAAGCGACTCTAATACCCTAAGCCGGACCAGCATTAAGCTATGGTTCCTGATCCAAACGGCTGGTCCGATCGTGAAAACATTGCATGAAACTTCACAAACCTAGACTTAATAGTACGACGCTTAGTTTATTAATTACATAGTGACATGTTTGACTCTTAATACTTTCACTAAATACAAACAGACCCCAAAAAAAAAAAAAAAAAAAAAAAAAACATAACTTTTGATTAAATAACATAACACATTAACACCTATACATTACAAGTTAACACAACATGAGTACCGTAATTAGCATGCATATATATATATATATATATATATATATATATATATATATATATATATATATATATGAAGAAATCCTCACAAACCCATCTAGTGGCTCACATTGCTCCACATCACCCATTAATAGATATATTATTTTATGTCTGGAAGGGTATATTAGTCATTTTCCTTCCCCCCCCCCCCCCATTTAATAGTTTGAATCTTTTACTCTCTCTCCTATATAAAGACACACACTCTCTCTCTCTTCCACCATAATCACCAGCCACTACCACCTCTCTTCCACCATAATAATCAGCCACTAGCACCTCTCTTCCACCATAAACATCAGCCACCTCCACCACCAACCACCAGCCACCATCGCGACACAAAAGGCTCTGTAGTCGAAGTTACCTCAAACCAAGACGGGTTCATCAGAAATGGGTCGCTGGCAGATGGGTTTAACCCTCGTCCCTGGTCAGCACCGTTGTCGTCCCACCTCCGACCACCAGCCACCACCGTCGTCATCCCTGTTTCCACCCCTCGTCCCTCGTCCTTGACCCGAAACCCTGACCCGACTCCTTGACTGGCCTAGTTAACCCCAAAAACACCACCATCAATTACTTTAATCCACCATCACCTAACCGCCATGATCCTGTCCCTGTTGTCACTCTTATTACGGTGGGGTTGTTGGCGGCTGCTGGGGGGTTTTTAGATTTGGTGATGATGTGAGCTCAGAACAGATTGGGGGTTTTTTAGCCAACGACGAAATTTCTGCAACTGGAGAGTGAATAAAAGTATAGCTGAAGCTTTTTTAGCCGGAGACGACGGTTCTGCCATTAAAGCCTGCGAAGAAAGAAGAAAAATCGAGGAAGAAATGATGGCAAACAAGAGGTGGTAGAGTATTTGATACATTATTTTCTTTCTCAGAAACAGGGTAAACCACCACTACTCATTCACACTTACTTAATTTTATAATCTTTTTTTTTTTTTGTTATTTACAAATTTTAATATTTAATGATATTTCTTTTGTTTTTACTTGTCTACGTGTACACCATTTAACTAATTTATTATTTATTCCTTTTTAAGTTTTTGGCTTATCACTTTGTATAACCATTTATAAAAAACAAACTGTTACTTTCTAGAAGTAACAATAACTACTTAATTTTCATAGCTTGTTGTAAATGTTGATTGTTTGTCTATGAAATGTGTTTGTTGAATGTTAAATAGGTGTATTGATTTTAATTTCGAAATTAAATAGGTGTATTGATTTTAACTTCGAAATTACATTTTAACTTCGAAGATGGATTGCTTTAGGTTTAGATTATTATTTTCTTTTATTTTGTATAGGTTGTATTTGTTGTTTTTGGTCGATTATTATCCACCTGAAAAAGTGTGTTATTTATTGGTGTTGGATTACACGTAGGTAGCATACGTTAATACGTAGGTTTACATATTAATTAACCTTTTTTATATATTAATTAAACAAAAGTCACTAATCATTAAATGAATTCTATGTTGCGTCTGTTTCGTATGTAACAGCAGAACTAAGTTGGTATAAATTAGTTTCTGCTTTTTTACCAGATACAAACGTTTGATTTTTTGAGTTTCATGAAAAAGTGTGTTATTTATTGGTGTTGGATTACACGTAGGTAGCATACGTTAACACGTAGGTTTACATATTAATTAACCTTTTGAAATCTATGTTGCGTCTGTTTCGTATGTAACAGCAGAACTAAGTTGGTATAAATTAGTTTCTGCTTTTTTATCAGATACAAACGTTTGATTTTTTGAGTTTCATGTCTGTTTACATATTAATTAACGTTTTGGTATATATTAAATAAACAAAAGTCACTAATCATGGGATGAAATCTATGTTGCGTCTGTTTCGTATGTAACAGGAGAATTAAGTTGGTATAAATTAGTTTCTAATTTTTTTTACCAGATACAAATGTTTGATTTTTTAACTTTCATCAGTTACGCATGGGATCAAATCTATGTTGCGTCTGTTTCGTATGTAACAGCATAACTAAGTTGGTATAAATTAGCTTCTGACTTTTTTTTTGCCATATATTAGTTAAAACAAAAGTCACTGATCATGGGATCAAATTTATGTTTACGTCTAGTGTGTTTTTTAATGGCAACCTGAATATGCATATTGATGAATTGATTTTTTTCATAGGTGAAAAGACGATGAATTGATTTTTACCGGATACAAACGTTTGATTTTTTTCATAGGTGAAAAAGTGTGTTATTTATTGGTGTTGGATTACACGTAAGTAGCATACGTTAACACGATACCGGCCTAAGTGAATCAATGTTCACTAAACTACACAGACACATGATCAACATATGCAACATAAAGTTTTGGAACACAACACACAAAAGGATTAAAATTTAACTTTTTCGCAGAAAAAAATTGATAACACTTGCATGCATATCAACAAAGAGATAGAAATGTTCTCCCTTATGTCCGTAAGTCACCCCTTACTTATCACTCGTAAGTTAATTTAATGTGCGACGCCTCGGTATTGATTTTCAAAAAGCCTTATACAACTCATTGTAGGGAACCTGATACAAAATGAAAGCAACAGTTCATAAAGATTAATATAATTTGAACAACAAACTTGTGTTCTTTTATATATATAGTTTTTTTTAGCATTTTTATATGTAATGAACATGTGAAAGAACCATTTGACTTCATTAGTTTTGTCAATTTTTTGCATAGGCAGAGTAAGAAACAAGTTGGTAGACCGAATGTTTTGAGTCCTTATCCTTACATAAGAAATAACAAAAATTTAACTTTATGCAAAAGTTTTGCAACAAAATATACCAATATCAGAGCTAAAAGCATTATGACACATGGTAAAGTTATCTAAAAAGATTTCTTTCTCCCATATCACTCACAAACATATGTTGCATTTTAAGAATGTTGGAAACCCCCACCCAAATTCGGTAGCCGACTGGTCCCACCTTCTAAACCCACTTTCTTCACAAACGACTTTCGATAGATGTTAAACTTAAAAAAAAAAAAAACAGACAGAGAGAGAGAGAGAAAGAGAGAGAAACAAATCAATTCAACATTTCTGATAACAAATAATGAAACCTGAAATCGAAGGCATAACAAAGTAACACCAAACAACAAAAACCTATTGTAAAACTTTATCAAGAAATTAACGCCTACAATGGAACATCTAATGATTGTCGCCGCCAAGTAAAACCATCTCTGATGCATATAACTCTAGAACAACAAAACTTCCATTGAGCTTTTAGAAACCATTGTCGTCGCCAGGTCAAAACCATCTCTGATGACTTGCATATAACTCTAGAACACCCCAAAACACCAAAGTCCAAACACATTATAAGTAATAACATTCACATATGTATAACACCTTCAACCATTAGTAACAACAGGTCAAAAAAAACCCCATATACACTTTCAATAATTTGTTTTAATTTTTTCTTTCTCAATATACATGTATATTCAGCTTATTACAGATCGTACATACTAATTAACAATCATATGGAGATCATCTATACACATAGCACAATTTGACCATATGAACACCAAGAGAGTAAATATGAACACAACCAAGTAGTTCATAGACACTCAAAAGTAGCAAAAAGTTTAGTTCAAGCATTTTAACAAATACCTGGCCTGCTAAGTAGCAATACAGTCGATATAAGCCTAGAACCTGCCGAAATGTCATTGGATTCCTCATTCTCATTCACCAACTTTCTCCTTCTCTCCCTCTTCTACATAGATTACAACCGATCATCATCACGTGAGTCGTGACTGTCGCCATTGCTGCTGTTGAGTCGTGGTGATGGTTCCTAAAAGAAAGCTGCATGTAAGAAAGGTGAAAAAAACGCATCTAGATGCACACGTGTCGTTTGATAAATAAACCTAACCCACTTACCTTGGTCAGCGTACACGATTCAACACTGTCGTCGTCGCCGCTGTCGTACCTTTGCCTGAGAACCAAGCATCGTCGCGTCTCAACTTGTGCATCAGCTGCTCAATAATTGAAGGAGCAATAATGGGAGAGGGGTAAACTACCTAATCAATAAGCAATAATAATTATAGAGGGATAAACGTGGACAACAACAAATGAATTAAGGAAAGATGGTAGGATAAAGGCATAACCTGTGTTACTGGGATCAGCTTATGCAACTTGATTATAATCGAGTTCTCACACTACCTGTCGTTGTTAACAGAAACCATGGAGGCGACTCCAACCAATTCAAATCATCACTTTCATCACCATTGTTAACATCAATTGCTTTCTGGTTAGATCACTGTACAATATCAACCTATCCAATTAGAGATCATACATATCCTAAACAACAAAAATTCTGACCATCATTCATAAAGTATTGACAAAAACACCATGTGAATGTTGTATAAACGTAGATAACGTCGTATAACTTCGTAAACGAAAGAGGGACGGTAAAGGCTCTAGGCATCCAGATCATGATATTACAGCTAGGAAAGATGCATTAAAGCATCTAACCACAATGTTTACAAAAATTTACTTAAATCTGTACAATTTGTTTTAAACACATTCAATCAATTTCATAAAATTCAAATCACTATAACAGAAAACTAACTTATTGTTCAAAAGATTCATGACAGTAACAATAGACACATCACGTAACACGCCTATACACACAATCTCATAGCCTCAGTTTGTATACTTCTAGGGGTGGCTTTGTATTTTTTTTGTATAATTCTTTATAAACATTATTATTTTGTATTTTGTATAGTTCTTTATAAACATTATTATTTTGTAAACTTCTTCATAAATAGCACTACCTGCTCTCAGTTTCATAGCTAGACAAGCATCAGTTTGTCATATGCTTTTCCAACTGAAATTAACATAAGAAAATGATGTTGCTAAAATAACTGAAACACCACAAAGACATTTCGTAACAGTTGATAGGCAATACAAAATAGTCAAATATCAAATATAGTTTATCAAAATTTCATGGTTACTATATTTACAAAAAAAACAAACACCGTGAAATTGAAACCCTAAATATCACTAAAACAAAAAAAAAGTAGTTAAAAACCCGAAAAGAAAAAAAAGCCTAAACATGTACCTGAGCAGAGCTAAGGAGATTGAAGGAGTGGATTAGCATCGCCGTTAAACCAACATTGGTTGTTGGTCACCACAGCGTCGTTGTTGAGCCTCATCTTCTCCGGCGTTTGATACTGCTGATGGCCACCATTCATCTCTCTATCTAGCTAATGTATGTTTCTCTCTTTTACAAAGCAAAAAACACGAATGGAGAGAAGAACACTGTCGAGTTAAGGGTTTTCAGTGGTGTGGAAGAATAACAGACCAATGAGGTGGTGTGTAAGCGTGAGTAGGATAATCCGGTGGAGTGGTAGGTGGAGCTAAGGAGAGGGTATTGAAGATGCTCTGCATATGTGTTGGGAAAGGATATAAAGGGCGAGGGACGCGTGCATTTGTGATGAGGAGATAACTGCCCAAAGCTACCAATCAGACAACAACAGCATGACAATTCAACTATTCATCAAGTTAAGAAATTTAAAAAAAAAATCGTTCAGGAAAATATCAGCAAAAACGGCCCCTTCGAGGATTCGAACTGGAGCACCAAACAACAGAGAACAACAACCAAACCAACTGCACCACACCAGCCTTTCTTACCAATATCAAAACCATTACTATATAACACCTTCTCAAAATATAGGCAGCACTATTCATGAACATTGATAAATAAATATATAGGATAATAATAGTAATAGTAATGATAATGATAATAATAGTAATCAAAGTATCTTCCAATATCTTTCAAAAAAAAAAAGCATCGCATTACCCGGATAAACTATTCGTTTGCGTTCCCCATATGTTATATTTACTTAAAAAAACTAAAATATTTAGCACACCTAGACTATTATTAAGTTACTAGTGGAAAGGCCGCGTGATGTGGTGTGGTGAACAATTTACAAGTATAGATATAATTGTGTAGTTGATAATTCGGTTGGATGCACAAATAACTAATTTTGGTTCAAGTATTTTTTAAAAAAAATGCGATAGAAATTTTAAAGTTAAAGTGGGCATGTTTCCACAAGTGAGTAAAAGTGACCAAAATGTGTAAAGTAATAATATCTAGGGTTGGCAAATCGTGCATACCCGACCTGTTAAGACACGAACACGAAACATGTATACCCGAACACAATACGATAACTTATCTTGTACTTTTTTCTAAACCTGAACACGAACCTGTTTATACCTGGTTTACACGATAATACCCGTTTATACCAACTTAACACGATAAGACACCATAATACATGTTTATACTAGGTTAATACGGTAGTACACGAACATGTTTTTCAAATTCGACACGTTAAATGGGTATCATCAAGCATTAAAAGGTAGAACTTCATCTATAAAAACGTAAAACTCTAATACTCCACCCCCACAACCTATATTTTTTTTAAAAAAATTCCTTAACCTGTCTTAACGAGTACTAAATAGGTAAACAAGTATTTAACCTGTTTTGAACACGAAAATTAACAGGTATATTTCGTGTCTACTTGTTTTCGAATAAATAAAAACTAGCACAACTTTGTTTTTAAAATGAAAACTATTGTATATATTATTTAATAAAGCTGGAAAAAAATATAAGATAATAGCCATCGCCCCTCTCAACCAATGAAAAGGGGGCTCACACTATTCACCCAATTCCTAATTAATATATAGTAAATAGTCACATTCTATCTTAATTAAACATGTCACATTCTATTTTAAATATTACTATATTTCATGATATTTAAAAACAATAATACGTCTACCATCACCAATAGTAGTTTTATAGAATGGTGATTGCACTAAATACAACCCTACCATGTTACATCTTCAAATTTGTACCCTTATAAATATTTGTCCTCTATGCGTCTGGTGTAACGTTATACAAACGAATATTGTTATGTTTACAATATATATTCATAAGTAATTTCTAACATACTATTATGTTTATTTAAAAATATGCATAGCTACATATGTAGGTGAAATTAGCAACATCACAAGTGTTGCATCTTCTTTGTATGTTGGTTCCCAAAGAACGTGCTTACACCTTCTCGGTAGAGTCGTCAATCATTTAATCGACTCACTGGTTTAATCAATGGTCAAACGAACATCTACTCATTAAGCGAACCAATAGACATGCTAAGGAGATTCAGTCCCCAACTTGAGCAAAGCACAATATTCTAATCATAGATCTAATATATCTCCCACAATTTGTAAACTAAAATTCATAACAATATAAAAAAAATGTTGTCCATGTTACATTTAAACTTTCATTAAATAGAATTAATTAAATGGAGTTTATTAAATGAATTTATTAAATATATGATTTTATTAAATAGAGTTTATTTAATGAAGTTTGTTAAGTTGATGTGAAATTCCAATTTTATCCATTTATAACCCATTATATATTTTTTTGGAAGGTTTAGTTTAGTGGAATCCTTGTACAACCCTAACCTAGCGATCCCAAGTTCGAATCCCTATCCACACACCAGTGTTCTCCTTGCCTAAGCTCAAACCGTCATGGGAAATTTTTTTGTGGTGTGCATGGATTGAATCTGTGACCTACTCCCAGGATGAGAACCCCTAAAAGAAAATCCACCCTACCTCAAACCAGCTGAGCTAGAGATCATTGGTCAGAATTCATTATATATAATAATATAGATATAGATAAATGTCTTAATTTGGTTAATGCTTTGATATTTAATTCTATAAATATGTGTTTCATTTTTTTTATATATAATTTACTAGGCTACAATCTTATATGTATTATACGAGTTAATAAAAGTAATATTAAATAATTAGTAATAAAATTATGTTTTAAAACAAACTTGTGTATTATAGCAAATGATAAAAATATAATGTAATTTGTTAACACGTATAGTGTCGAAATATGTATTTAAAGAAATGAATATTGATGACAAAGTTATAAATTTTGTTAAGTTAATTTAAAAAAATATATATTTCTTTTAATTGGGTAGTAACTTAGATTTTATAATGCCTTATTTCTTATTTATTTAATATATTGTATATTTACCATTCCTATAATCAAACTACATAAAAAAAAATTGAACATCATTAGAAATCACTTATAAAAAAATTATCATCTTTAATCTTTGATTTTTAATATTTTAACCAACACTAGTTCAAATTTGTTGAAGCTTTTAAGTTAAAAATAGAAGTTCATTTAAATTATTTTTTTTTGAAAGATAAATTTCTTTCAAAAACCGCCACAAACGGTCCTCAAAGCAAGGACCCTCGGGCAAAAACCAAACGGGTTACATCACATCTAGAGGGTAATTACACCGAACATTCCAATCTAAGTTTTTTAATCTCGATCTCTGTTTTTGAACCAAAAATACGATGTCATCTTAATGCTTTTCAAAACTTGAACCGGACGTCGACGAATGTCTTTGAAGATTCTCGCATTGCGTTCATCCCATATCTTTCATAATGTAGTGATAACTAAGCCCCGAAGGATGTATCTCTTGTTCTTCGAGACCGAATGCAACTTCACAATCTGCATAAAATCTTGCACTGCAAAAGCGAACATAGGAGGGAGACGACACCACGATTCGAACCGGCTCCATAATTTTGCAGCAAACGGACAGCCAATAAACAGGTGGTCCGTCGTTTCGTCTTCCACATCGCACAAATTACAGAACATATTAGGCAATATGACACCACGTTTATGAAGCTCCTTCTTAGTTGGGATCCGATTCATCATAGCTCGCCACACCATAATCTTGCACTTAAGAGGATTCCATCCTTTCCAATACATTCTGATGTTCTGCGCCGGTTGCTGTCTTCGCTGCAATAAGACTTTCTAAAACAGTAAAAATACCATCTTTGTTTGTTGTCCAAACCCATTTGTCAGTTCCCCGTTCCATTCATAGTCAAAGATGTCTGTCAACAACCCAAATAACTCATTCAATTTAGCTGCAGTAGTTGGATCCCTGCACCAACCCACATCAACATTTTAACACCATCTTGGATCCGAATCCTAGCCGAAACAACCGCCCATTTATGCCTCTCTAATCTAAACAGGTGGGAATACAAAATGCGCAGAGGAGTACTTGAGAGCCACGGATCCACCCAGAAGTTAATGGTTGACCCGTCTCGCAAAACCCCCAAGAAATAATTGCCAAGCGTGTTACCGTTCCATAGTTTTCTTTCCCCAACCTTAACGATATGCTTCCAACATCTGCTTGCCATGGGAGAACATGGTAATAACGTCCAAGTTCTACTAAACCCATGACAATTAATAACCACTCTTTTCCACAGACTATTATCACTATTTTTAAAATGCCAAAACCATTTGAGGAGTAGCGCATCATTCACATCCGCTAAATTAGCGATTCCTAAGCCACCCGCCTTCTTAGGAGAAGTGATAATGTTCCAAGCCACCCATTTTATTTTTTTTCTCTTCGCTACAACCCGCCCATAAGAATCGCCTAATGATAGTCTACATGCTTTCTATAACCGCCTTAGGAGCCTTATACAAAGAAAGATAATATATAGGCAAATTTTCAAGCACCGATTTAAGAAGAACCAAACGACCCCCAATAGATAATAATTTAGCTTTCCAGGAGGAAAGCCGATTTCTGATCACCTCAATAACTGAAACCCAGTTTGCAATTCTCGACATTTTTACACCTACTTTGATACCCAAATACACGAAAGGAAACGATCCCCGCTTGCACCCCAAAACTTCCATCATGCTATATCCACTTCCCCTTCATTCGTACCAACCCCAAATAAATTAGACTTGTTTAAATTTATCCGCAATCCCGAGCATAAGTAAAACACTCTAAGAATTCGAACCATAACTTGGATATTCTCACGGGACCACTCACCCATGATAAGAGCATCACCCGCAAAGAAAAGATGAGTAATATCCAAGTCGCCGGAGGAGAAATTAATACCCTTAAAAATACCAAGACTCTTAGCTTTCTCGAACATTCAAAAAGGCACTCATCACAATAAAAAATAAGAACGAAGAGAGTGGGTCGTCTTGACGTAGACCCTTCTTACTAGCAAACTGGAATGTTCATTGAAACCATTTGATTAATGATTTAATAAACTAATTTTAAATAAAAATTAATTATTATTATCATTAAGTAGCTCATAGAAACACGGAAACCAAAAAATAGATGGCTCAATGACAATATGAATTGATTTTATTGCTGAATTAAATATATCACAAATATTTATATTTTAAGACAGCAACTTGCATAGTCAACTTTATTGCTAAAATACATTTTTATGTGGGAGATGCATCAAGAGAATTATAAAAAGTCATTAGGGTTGTCTCTGAGAATTTTGGTGTTTGAGCTATGTCACGAAAAAAGGTGTCCCTTAGCTTTAGACCTTAACTAAATGAATAAACGTAAACTATTTTTTAAACGACGGGTAAAGTGATATCAAATCGATAGATTAACAACTCTTCACAGTTTATATTATCTAGCATTTCGTTCTCGATAATTATGATTGCCAATCCGCAAAGTTTTTTTTACTTAAGTGGGATAACGCTTCATGGTTATTGAGTAATGGATTAATGGTTAAGTTACTTTAGTGCAGTGGCGAATATAGAATTTCCTTTGACGGGGGCACAATATGGATCGATTAACAATAAATGATTAGTATTATGGTTTTTTTATTATCAAATGAAATAAACTAGATATTTTTAATTTCAAATCAAATAAGCTAACAATAATAAATTTAAAAAAATTGTGAGAAAAATAAACTATTAGTTTTAAGCTTTTTTTATCATTTGTTTTGAACGGCGTTTTTTATCATTTTTAATTTTGAAAATAATAGGGTGACTGACAATGCAATGACATTGACAGGTTTAACTCACAATGACACATGCTTTATTCGCATAGACTTTTTCAAGTACTTATAAAGTCACTTTAAAAAAAAAAAAAATTCGAAAATTCGTCACTTAACTAAAATTCCCCCAGTAGAAATTTTTTTAAGTATTTACGCACATTACCATCGTTTTCCCCACTAAACCCTTACCCTGTAAAATTAGTTGCTAGATCTATAAATTTGTGCAGATCAGATATGAATCATTTATAAACGGTTCGATAAGGTTATTGCCGACCCTCCAATACATGTAAATCCGTCATTGTGAGCGGCTGGATATGCCCCACTAGAAATTGGGCTCGGACCGAGAGTCCTCCCCACACTACATGATGATCGGCCCTGAGAGTTATAATCGAAATTTATCACTATAATGGAACTAATAATGTTAGCAAGTCAAGATCTTGACGAGAATAGCATTACGGAAGAGAAAACAAATTAGATGACTTCTCAAAAAGCTATAGGAAAATTAAAATCTATTACGTTTACGTGGACACAAATATTATACTATCTAATCCGATTTCTACACTATTAAATAAATGATCGTGAACCGAGAGTTATTTTTTTACGTAGAATAGATTGATCATAAATCATCACATAATAGTCTTGATAATTATATACTACTACAAAAATAACTTAACGTCCTTAACGTCTATTTACCACTTTACCGTTTCAATTTAACGGAGGCCATATACGTTAAAAGTGGAAACCGCACGTAACCATAACCCGCCAATTTTTCCAACATTTTCCTTTTTCCTTTAGCCCATTATCGCCTCCATTTTCCTCTGTTCATATCAACTCCCTTCATTTCATTAATAATGATTTTGTAAAACTGAAGTATAAAGTCACTAATCCTTAGATGCAATGTAATTGTGAATCTTATATTACATTTATATTGGTCAAGTCTGGAAAATTTGGTTGGATGACCATAAAGTGTAAAAAAGCATGTAATTATAAGTTTCAACTATACTTATGTGAACTTGTAATTACTTATACCAAATAGTTTAGTACCTAGAGCAACTAAAGTAAAATTCCAAGAATGGTATAAGTTAGTGATTTGCTGAAAGAACTAGAGGTGGTAAAGTGACATACATCCGGAAAAATGAGTCAATTCAGCTTATGGTGTCTCTTTTATATTTAAAGCGGTTGAACGGAATTGAATGAAAATCTGCATTAACGCGTCATGTGAAAAACGCGCAACGCGCGTATTAATACACCTAGTTTCATTAACAAGGCATGCTGTTCATTTTCATGTTTACGTTTCTTATTTGGAATTATGCAACCGGAATTTCCTCCCCTTTTTTTTTAATTCAATTCACACTTTCTTATGTATCGTTTCTATCTAAATTTGGATTTTGATAATGATAACAGGTTGCGTAATTCGTTACTAACCTTAATTTGTATTCATATAGATCTGATGATTTTAGTTTTCTCGCCGGCGCTCACTCCGCCGAAGGCACCTTATTGTCTATCTCAATCGTAACCGCTGGCCGTTTTAGGTTTCCGGTCACCTTATGTCACTTGGTTCACGGCAGTGGCTTAATTCTATTGCAGTTCCATAAATGAGTCGCGATTGTTTAATCTAAGGGACACACCGGTTTGGAAAAAAGGTTGGTCACATTATCAGTGGCGAAGCTTGAGAGAAAATCTCGGAGGATCATAAGTTATCGGTTACGGGGGGTCGAAACCGTATATATAAAAAGAATTCTATACGGTCGGAACTTTTGAGCGAAAATTTCAGGGGCGGCCGCCCCCTTCCGGCCAGGGAAGCTACGCCACTGTACATTATTATCATCACCATACTCGGTTAATCCACCAATAGCAAAGCTAAGGACACATTATACACTTCAAAAGAATTCATGGTCATACGATTGTTCATTTCAATATGATGACGGATGTGAAAGATGATGGATCTGTATAAAGGAAGAAGAAGAAAGAACGGGGAGAAGACAAACTGACGGTAGAAAACTGAAAAGAAAAAAGGAATTAGAAAATTATAACAAAAAAATTACCAAATGAATTAACAAAACCATTCAGAATTTAAGTGAACAGATTCATTTACTTTAGCATTAAATCATTGTCTATTCAGGTTGATTCTAAATATTATTTATTCTAAATCTGTTACTCCGTAATTTGGTGTTCGTTAAATATTATTTAAACTTTTTTATAAAATGTTAGTGTTCAAACTTATGCCAGCAAAGTTGAAAGCCATTCTTTATAACACTATCTTATTGTAAAATGCTTTAGTGTGGTGTTATATGACAGAGATAAACAAAAATAAAAAGTATGATTTGCATAATTTTAACACTTTTGGTATCCCATATAGTTATACTAAATATATTCATAATCAATATCCCGCTACAACGCGTGGGTTCACATCAACTCGTATATATACAATTAGCAACTTGGGTCACCTCTAAGAGTCACCACCTTTTATCATCACTTGGCATCGTTTCACAAATTAATTAGTTGGGTCACCTCTAAGAGTCACCACCCTTCATCATCACTTGGCACCGTTTCACAAATTAATTAGTTGGGTCACCTCTAAGAGTCACCACCCTTCATGATCACTTGGCACCGTTTCACAAATTAGTTAGTTAGGTCACCTATAAGCGTCACCACCCTTCCCCATCACTTGGTACCGTTTCACAAATTAGTTAGTTAAGTCACCTCTAAGAGTCACCACCGTTCCTCATCACTTGACACGTTTTCACAAATTAATTAGTTAGTTAAGTCATCTCTAAGAGTCACCACCGTTCCTCACCACTTGACACATTTTCACAAATTATTTATCAACATTAATCTCCTCTAAGAGTCATCACTCTTTCCTACAATTAGCAACTTGGGCAACTTCTAAGAGACACCACCCTTCCTGTCCCTTCCCACCGTTTCACAAATTATTATTACACATACAATTTGCAACACCATAGCACGAAAAACAACACACATCATAAAGCACCAATTCTAACTTGCAAGGTTTTTTTTTCTTATTTCCAAATCCATTTGATTTTAATAACCCGCTCCAATATCTTTCTTTTTCACATCTCATTTTCAACAACACAATTTATGATTGTTTGCAACCGTTTCCAAATTCATCTTTCATGTAAGGATTCTTTATTCTTCCTTTGAATAACGAACAAGTTCAAGAAAACCAATGAAGAGGTGCATATTATTGCAAAATCCTAACCTATGCATTGCATCTTTTATGGAATTGTCGTCTGTTCTGGTAGCATCCTCCGGAAAGGGACATCAATTACCACATAACTGCTACACTCATAAATCACGAGATAATTACAATAGGAATCATAAAAAGCCGAATTTTCCACCACGAGACCGCAACTTTAATTTTGTAGAAATGGCCGGCAATCCCAAATAAAAACATCTATACCATATTATGTATACCCTATTACAATTACTGATTGAAGAAGATCGCTCATTCATAAGAATTGAGAGTGCAGATTCCTCTTAGGTCTTGGTCTGATTTTGAAGATTATTATGAAGATTGGTTCGTTTGAATTGGAAAATCGCATTGTTCTTATCAACGGAATTCACATCCATTCGATAATATTATTTAAAATCAAATAGGTGTTTTGTGGAAACAAAAAAATTCATATTTCGTTTAATCATAAAACATCAAAAGAAAAACTTTTGAATCGATCATACAAAATCAATATTTTGTAGGAATGAAAATCACAAACAACCTTGCAAAAAGAGAGTCTGAGCGGTGTTTTGAATTTGTCACAAGTCAAAAGAATAAAGTCAAATATCGAAGGAAAAAACATGGTGTTATGAGTGTTTAATTTTTTTTTATTAAAATATAAATTTTAATACTCTAATTTCAAAAGAAACAACCGAACAAATAAAACCACAAAAAGAAAAAAAAAATGTTTACTTAAAAAATAGTTTATTTAATTATATTTCTTAAACTATGTAAGACGTTGCCAATGATCTCCAGCCCAACTGGTTTGAGGTAGGGTGAGTTTTCCCTTAGGGGTTTCCTTCCTGGGGGTAGGTCACAGGTTCGATCCATGCACACAACAAAAAAATTCCCCGTGACGGTTTGAGCTTAGGCAAGGAGGACACCGGTGTGTGGGTAGGGGTTCGAACTTGGGACCGCTAGGTTAGGGTTGTACAAGGGATTCCACTGAACTAAACCTTTCAAAAAAAAAAAAAAAAAAAAAAAACTATTTAAGACGTTGAAATTGGAGATTTTTGTTGTTGAATTAGGTTTTACCTAGACAATTTGTTTTCTAATCATGTCTATAAATGCAAAACTTTATTTATATTTGACTATTTGATATTATTTCTTTTATTTGATTAGGTTTTATTGATTTTGAATAAAAAGAAAATTAGTTTTCTATTAATTGAGTTTGGTTGATTTTTCTTTTGGGTTATTTTAAAATATGCAAAAGATGTAATTTGTATGTTGTGACTAAGGCAATTTCAAATTTAAAAAAATATAACAACATTTTTAGTACAAAGTTAGGACCCCAAAATTCGGGTCATTCCCAAACACTTTTCTTTTGAAGTAGAATGCTTTAGGTGTGTTGGTGTAGGTTAGGGATAATGCAAAAAAATATAAAAATAAAAAGGAAAGATGGTTTAAATAAAGTTAAAAATTTTCGCACTCATATGATGATACTAAAATATTCATAATCAAGATTCCGCCGCAACGCGCGGGCAAGCGCAACTCGTTTATTACAATATAAAATCTCCATACACAACGAATTCACTCTCAAGAACGCATACACATCCACTTATCAGAGGAATCTAGTCTAATGGGAAAATGGTTTGCTTTGGATCATAGGTTATCTTAGAATTTTGTTCAATAGTAGGTAAAAATCAAGATGGAAGAGTATTTTTTGGTGTTGCATAAAAAATATGAAAACAGGTTGGTCGTTGATTCGATCAACGACCTTCAACAAAGAATTTCAAGGTCTCACATTTAATACATGACTTTCAACCAAGGTCGCTGATTCAATAAGGCACCTTCAAAGAAGGTCGCTGATTCAATAAGCTACCTTCGATCAAAGTCAGTCAACCTAGAATAGTTTGAATTTATCACGTGAATGGTTGTATCTTTTGGTTTTTTATATGGAACAAGAATAGGATGGCATGTCATCCTAAAGCAACCACATCGCCATCTTTTCGTTCTCATCTCCATCGAGTTAAAATAATGGTTTATTGCAAGAAACTCAGGTCGTCGATTCTACCACTATAATAGAAAACCCCGTGGTTGTGGATTCGTATGTTGGGCTGAGACACCTGTAGTAGAGACTTCGACTTCGGGTATGATGAATGAAATCAACGAACAGTTTCATCGTTCTTTAAACATCAATGACCAGCGACGAAACCCTACCTTGCAACACTCCCATTTACAACAACCCTACCCATACTGTCCGACAACTCCACAACCACAAAACCATAACCGTCTGACAACTCCACAACCACGGGGCAATAACCGTCCTACAACTACGCAACCACATCCATCTACCATGGAACAATGTAATTATCGCCCTCGCACTAGTGAGCAACCAAACCCACCCCACATTGAAGATGAGTTAGAGGATTTTGATGAGACCGTTCTTGATGAAATCCAATTCCGGTTGTGGCATAAACAACAAGCTCGTTTTGGGACGATCAACCGAGGACTCGTACATGTAGCATTTGTGGAGAGACTGGCCATAACAAGAAGACGTGTAACAATGCAATTCGTTTTGGGACTCAATGAATGATCCTACAGGGTTCTGTCAGCCGTATCAACAATGTCATCCTTCTATCCAAGTTTAGTTTATCGTAATCGTATTTTCTTATTTTTTTTACTATCTATGTAATGGTATTATCGATGTGTTTGTTTAATGCTTATGTTGTCTTTTGAATTCGTAATGTCAGTCTTATTATCGTAGTATTACTCATGGATGTGTTCGTTTTATGCTAATGTTGTCTTTTGGATTCATAATGACAATCTAAACAATATGCCTAAATTGTCGTTCGGGGCTTTTTGTGGCGTGCCAGATCGGGTCATGTGTAGTTTCATGACACCTGAATTTCCGACGGGGCAGTTATATCACCCGAGGAAGACACGTTCGAGGGTCCGGTGACCATAGAGACCAGCCCAGGAGACGGATATAAGGGGCCGAAAAGGTCTCCGAAGACCACTTTCAACACTGTGATGTTCAATACCTTCATCCGGATTTTTTAACATTTACTTGTTGAAAATCTAAACAAAGTACCTAAAATGACGTTTGAGGCTGTTTGTGACTTGCCGGATCGGGTCACGAGCAGTCTCATGACACCCGAATTTTTGACGGGGCAGTTATATCACCCGAGGACGACACGTTCGATGGTCCATTGACCGTAGAGACCGGCCCGGGAGATGGATACATGGGGCCAAAATGGGCTCCCTAGGCCTCCTTCAACATTGTTTAACATGATTCGATACGTGACAAAATGAAAAAAAAAAAGCAAATTTACGAACTATATAATGAAAGTAGTCAAACTATACAATCTACCGAGTTGAAAATTTATACAAATGACAGTTACAAAACAATCTATATCCATCAACACCAACTCCATCTTTATAAGGGTAACCCTAACTATGGTGCATGTCAGCATTTTCCAATTGCAATTCCAATAGTCATGGGAGGGCCTTGGAAGTTACCCTATCAAATACAATAAGGGCATGAGCCACCATGATGTCGAGCATACAATAATTAACTCTCCAAGACATTGATCCTGGAGAAACATCACCTATCCAGTATCACTAACTCTCCATGCAGATGTAACACCGATCCAATGAAGCTTTTTCAAAGAACAACACCCATTCCAACTTTATAAAGGAAACACCGGCGCAAATATAAGGAGAGGTTGATGAGATGTTGGAGCCATAATGCTCAAAACAAAATATATTTTTGGACTTCAACATCCACCAGCAACTTGTACCATTAACTATCCATGCAGATGTAACATCGATCCAATGAAGCTTTTTCCAAGAGCACCAAATCCACCTTTATAACGTAAACACCAGCGCAAATATATATTTGGACTCCAACATCCACCAGCAACTATAAAAGATCAACGAAGAATCCGTGCTCTCCATGATATGACAGAAGAAACGCGACACCCTTGCAATTTGTCCTATCACCAAAATAAAGGGCATCCTCAACCATGATCTCCGCCAACAAAATCTAGCCGCAGGCCCTAGATTCATAATGTCGACTTCTTCGCCAGGCGTAGGTGCCAGCCCCACCCATGTCAATTACCATCCTTAAACAAAATTTAAAATTGAAAGGGCGAAACATGAATGAGGTTGATCACCTAAGCAAACCACCACTTCCATATTATAAACTACTATACCAAGGTTGCATTCTACATGTGTTACTCTATGTGCAGATGTAACATCGATCCAAGCAGTTTCATGTAGATGTAACACCGAGCCAAAAATAATAGGAACCCAACCCACAATTTTTTCATTGTTAGCGAAGTTGCAGGATCATACATAATCCCTGAATAAATAAGCACAAAGCCGGGTCTTGGGTCCATGGCATGACAAAAATTGATAAAAAAATCCCCTTGACATGCCATGCCATGCTGGAAGACCACCCCAACCACCACTATTGAAGAAGTAGTTGGGGTTGCAAAGAAGTAGCTAGATGCATTCTTCTACAACCTTTGGACCCTCCAGCATTAATATATTTCAAATCTGTTGGGTCTGCTGACCTGGAGAAGAACAGATGATTGAAAAACCAAAATATGCTAATAGTTGATTCACACAAATAAACAGTCTTTACAACATACTCTTCCCAAAAGACTGCTGACCCTAACAACTGTTCCATCCAAACAGCTGCTATGACAACTACTGATATAAAGGACTGCGAGAGAACAACTAATAGAGAACAACTGCTGACCAAAGGTCTGATGAAGAAACAACTGCTGATCAAGTACTGAAGACTAAAGGTCTGTTGGAGTCAACAGTACTTAGACTCCAACAGATGTTGCAAGACCATCAGAGTTTTCCCTTAACAGTAGTTTACTTTACAGTGTTTTGTAATACAACAGTAGTTTGTATAGGGCAGATGTTTTATGTTGTTATTCTGTTAGAGGTCACTATCTTAGGTTACGTCAGCACAGGTCACCAGTGGTTTAGATTTGTCTATAATTAGAACAGTGCTTGTACTGTTCTATTTCATCACACACAAACATTCTCTCAGACAAACAATCACTGTGTGATCAGGCTGAGGGGGAGTACTTGTATTGATTGTAATCTTTCAATTAATGAAAGCATTTGATTAAGAAAACATTTATTCCTATTGTTTTGATTATAGTTTATCATTCCGCTGCACTTTCCATATATACTTACATCATTCAATTCTCATCTTCTTCTAAATATATCAAAACAATCAAACTCAGATCCTAACAATTGGTATCATAGCTTGGTCAATTAAATTCGATCTAATCAATCAATTTAATATAAACAGATCAGCTCACAATTATTTATATCGTTTGTTTGTCGGATTGAAAACAGAGTAATAGTTTATTTTTGATTCAACCGTTTATAAACAGATTTTGTTTTTGAAAAATCAGAGAATGGCTTCAATCAATCACGATCCACATAACACTGGCACGAACAACAAGCCACCGATGCTTGTCAGATCTGAATACAATATCTGGCAACATCGGATGAGCCATGTTCTAGCTCAACAGAACACTGGGTGTTGGAAGTCGGTTATCTTCGGACCACATGTTCCGATGGTGCCGAGTACCAAAGATCCCAAGGTTCAGGAGCCAAAGAAACTTGAAAACTATTCCGACCAGGATTTTCAGAAAATTGAGTTAGATGCTAAGGCCTTCAGTATTGTGGCCATGGCTCTACCCAATGATATATATGCTGGGCTGTTACACTGTAACAGTGCAAAGGAGTTGTGGGATGCACTGAAAGAACAATTTGGTGGGACTGAAGAGGTTATTGAAAACAATCGTGAAATACTTAACCAACAATATGAAACATTCAGTCATGTCAAGGGAGAGTCATTAACTCAACAATTTGAGAGGTTTAACTGTCTCATTAGTGAACTAAAACTGGTTGGTCTAACTTACCCTCATTCAACTTTGAACCATAGGTTTTTAAGATCATTACCAGACAAATGGGACACTATTGCTATTGTTATGAGAAACTCAATTGAATTTAAGTACCTATCACTGACCCAGCTTCATGGTAAGCTCTTGACCTATGAGAGAGAGCTTAACCAGAAAAAGAAGCTCCAGGACTCTGGAAAAGTGTCTGATGATTATGTATTCGGGAATACAGCACTTTTGGGTCATGATGAGGTGCCTGGAAATACTAAGGATCAGAGTTATGATCACTTCATTGACATAACTTCAGGTTTTAACTCTGATTCTTATTCACCAAACTATGCTTTCACAGCAAGTGGTGGTGATATCCAGGCATCTGATAACATATCCTTTGAGTATGATGATCTGAAATACTTTGACCCTGATGATTTGGAAGAAATGGACATTATGAACCAATTGGCCCTTCTCAGTGTAAGAACTAACAAATTTTACAAGAAAACTAGGAGAAGGTTTCCAGGGTTAACTGGCAGATCAAAGGTTGGGTTGGATAAATCAAAGATGAAGTGTTATAAATGTCATAGACTTGGTCATTTTGCTAGGGAATGTAGGAGTCAACATGGTACACCTATAATCACCTATCCAAATCAAAGACTTCAGACCAACACTTATCAAAATTCCTATAATACCCCTGGACCAAATGTGCAAAACACTGCTCATTTTGCACAGTCCTCAAACACTGTTCCTGTCCAGTATGTTCAAACCACTGTTCCTCAGATCCACTATGTGCAAACACCTGTTGCTCAGGCACCTGTGCAAACGACTGTTGCTCCATCCTCTGCTCCTGCAGAGACCAGTCAACAGAGCTTCTTCACACAAGGCTTTGTTGATTGGAGCAGTCTACCAGATGAGTTAACATATGAAAATTTTGCACTAGTTGCCAAAGCTGAAAATGAACCTGAAAATTTTTGTTTCATGGCTATGGTAGAAGAAGTTGAATCTGAGGAGGTGGTGACTAAATCTAAAGTTGTGACTGATGATGTTGTTGATGAAGTAGTTGCAGGTGAAAAACCTGAAGAAGAGGTTGTGAATCTCTCAGATCCCTAGGGTGCATCTGATGATTGTGAGTGCAAGTGTGATTGTGCATTGATGGCTGCTGCTAAGGTATCTCCTCAAATTCTTAAGGATTTATGTTCTGACAGATGTGTGATAGCATTTGCTAACATCAAAGAGGAGAATGAAAACCTTAGAAGGAAAATTTTAGATGATGAAGTTAAATTTGAGAAACCTTCAAAAGAATTAAAAACAAGTTTAACTGAAAAAGAATCTGAAATAAGAAGCTTAAAAATGAAGCAACCATAACCAAAGACTAGCTCCAAACTATGATAACAAAATATTAGAGTTGTAAAAGTGAGCTTGAGTCCACCCAAGTTGAATGTCAGAAATGGGTGGAATCATGTAGAGGTTTTGAAACGCTACTCAACAAACAAACCAAAAGTCATGTGAAGTTTGGTTTTGGTTTTGAAACCACTGCTCCAGCTTTTGAAAACACTGACAAAAAGGATCAAAAGTTAGTTGAGATAGTACCAACAAACCTGCAGGGTCAAGAGATTAAAATCACTTAACCAAATGGTAAGAAAATTGTTCTAGAAAAACCAGAAGGTTCCTCATCATTCACTGAACTTGAAAAGTATGAATTTAAACCTACTTGGTCTGATGAGTGTGGTACTCTTGAGAATTTTAAACCTGTTGATTTCAAAACTCCTGAAGGAAAGACAGAACCTCAGGCAAAAATCATTCCCCTGAAAAATCTTCCAGCAGATGCTCAAACATCTGCTGAAAAGAAGGTTGAAAAAGGGAAGAAGAAAGAAAAGACTGTCCACTTGTTCTGTGATTTCTGTGAAAAGAAGAATCATGTCACTAAAAACTTGTAACACCCCAACCGATGGCGGAAACATCGGGATGTCACGTATTGATGATTGTTCAGTAGCTCATGGTGAATAATAAATTCCATTAAATAATTTAAATGAATTACATACAATTGTTCTAGAATTTGTACATCAAATTGAATAAACTATACACATATCTTCAAGCATCAATTCAAATCTTCAAGCATATAGAACCTGAAACATGTTAAGTTGAAAATGTTTTGGGTCAACAAAAGTTGGTGAGAATTACATAGGTTTTTGATAATTGAATAAAAATGATGTGCAATTCATGTGTCATGTCAATCTAGTCCATATGTGAGAACATACTAGAAATAAATCGAGTGCATAACCAACCCTGATGACTGTTATAAAATGATACATACCATACGCTCATGGTCCACTTAAATATGTTATACGATAACAAACACCCACGCTACCTTTGTAGGAGGCACGTATCCGGGTGGGATTGTCAGTCCAATAGATCTATCAATGTATACCGCCGGCTTGTACGGAGTTAATGATTATGCTAGAATGGTGCTTACTCTAATCATGCTCAAGACATAATGAAACATAGAAAACACATAGACACATTGATGATTGAATTGCATAAAATGATGTTGTAACATGTTTCACCCCAAAAATGGTGATAAATAGAAAAGGGGCTATGTAAAACTCACCTTGGTAAAATGTTATATCTGTTGAAAAATTGGATAATGGTGTTGCCCAAATGTATCAAGTATCACCCTATAATAAGGTAATAAATATGTCTAAGTCTACCAAGTCTACAAATGTATAAGTTCTAGGGCTTCGAAATGGGGATAAATGCTTGTTTGATTATTATTAAAAATATTCGCCAATAGAGAGAAATTTAGTAATTAAATAACCAAAAATCTTTTTATGAAATTTAAATTTAGGATGACCACAATAATGTGTTTAAAGTATAAAAATAATTTTTGCAAAATTATTTTCTTTAAAATAGATTATTAAATCTATTTATTAGAAATTGCCAAAATTTAACTTTAATATATTAAAAATACTAAAATTAAAGAATTATTATTTTAAAAATCATATTTCTGTTCTAAATGTATAAAAATAAATTGTGTAAAATTTTGGTGCAAAAATAATGAAAATTGAATTTATTATGATTTAATTATGATTAAATCTAACAAAAATTGATTAAAAATATAAGATAATTGATTTTTCTGAATTAAAAATTATTTCAGTAAAGTTTAACTTTATAAAAAGTCAGGATAATTTTTGGAGAATTTAATAAAATTGTTTTGATATATAAATGGATTTTTATAAATATAATAGTATAAAATTGATTTAATTATTATAAATATTAAATAAATGAATTTTTGAAAAACAAAAATT
This sequence comes from Ambrosia trifida, assembly GCA_028751855.1. NCBI lineage: Eukaryota > Viridiplantae > Streptophyta > Magnoliopsida > Asterales > Asteraceae > Ambrosia > Ambrosia trifida. Next base: position 53,557,348 of record CM054131.1, read on the forward strand.
GTAAATAAAACTTTTGACTCAGATTTAATAAATATAATTTTTTTAGAATTTATAAAATAGTTATAATATTTAAAAATGAATTTATAAGATTAAAAGGTTTAATATATATATATGTATTAGTTTGTTGTTAAAAGAAAAAAAGAAGCAAAAATAAGGCAGTAGCCGGGACTCGAACCCGGGTACCTTGTGTTGCAAGCCATGGTCACAACCACTTGGCCTAGGCCAGTGGTTGTGATGTTCTCTGTTTAAAATTAAATAAATACATTACGCGAATCAGAGTTTATCCCCAAATTATAATCACGAACCCTAGATTTTACAATCAAACAAATCAGACATTATGAACCCGATTGTTGTTAGGGCTTTTGTTGTTTGATTGCCGACTAACAAAACCCACAAAAGAAATAGAACTCACAGTGATGTATCGAGTTCGTTTGCTCGGTCAAACCAGAAGTCAAACGTTTGATCAAAAGAAGCTAATTATCTGTGTTTTAGAAGCAATTGGAGGTTGAGAGAGAGATGTGAGCGAGTTACAGAGGTTCGTAGGTGGTCAATTTATAGTGTGGATCAGTGGGTTGGGTTAATTGGAAAGTTGACCACGATTTATTGTCAAACGCGTGTTCTTGATAATTTTGGTGTCAATTGGATGAAAATCAACGCGTTAGTGAGTCATTGTAGGCCGATAATTGCGTTCCCATTCCATTTAGAATCAATTACGAGTTAATGTGGGAATTAAGTTGGTCAAAACATGAATTTCAAATTCATATCTGCTGTGTCGCGTAACAGGGCAGAAAGAAGGAGGAAAAGAGCATTTTGTATTTGTGTATTAATATAAAATCAGTCAGGTTTAAACCAAGTTAAGTGTGTGGTCCAGGTGGTGTGAACGTGTGTGTGTGTGGAGAGTGGTCCGGGTTCGATCCCGGTTCGCTGCAAGGGGTTTCACTCTTTTTTTTTATTAAACAAGAGGGTGAGTCTGATGGGCCAGATCAAAGGGGTGGGCCGAGGTCTTGGGCTTCCAGAATTTGGGCTTCAGCAAAAGTAAGGGAAAAAGGGAAGGTGGGCTTGGGTTAATATGTTTCAAGGTTGTACAAAGCAATGGTTTGTGTTTAAATATATATAATCTGAATTTTTTTTTAAACTTTTATATATGTATTATAGATATATATAAATATATATGTTGTGTGGTAGTAAAATAAGGGCTTAGGCACATCATGAAAAATATAATATAGGTATTAGAGTTTGAAAAATTTTGCGATGTTACAAAACTGTTTTCTTCTAAAAGCATATGATATTAACAAAGGAACAAGTGTGTGTGATTCCAAAGTCACATGTTCAATATGTGGGAAAAAGAATCACAAAACCAAAGAGTGCTTGTACCTCAAAAATTTTGATGTAAAAATACAAGAGTACAAAGCTAAAACTCTTGAAAATCAGGTGGTGAGTACTTCAAAAGGAAAGCCCAAACAGACCTTCACTCCTGTCCAAACATCTGTTACAAAAAGTCTTGAAACATCTGCTCCTAGGGATGTCCAAGTAACAGATGCTCCTCCCACAAGCAAGTACCCAAGAGGATATGGACAACCACCATGTCATAATCTGTCACATGTTTATGAGGAGCCAAAAAGACCCTCTAAACCAAGAGTGAACAGAAATCCCTATGGGTATTATCATCTGTCTGGAAGTGATCAAACAATTGTTGCCCCAAGTGTTGACATTCAAGCACTAGCAAATGGTCAGCAACAGTTTTTGAACTTGATTCAAAAATTGGTTCAAACCACTGATCATCTTCCAAAGCTTGAGTCTGAAAAGTCCGAGGACCCATCCAAAGCCAACTTGGCTTTGGACACTCACCAAAACTAATCCATTACTACTGTGCAGGGAGCTTATGCTTGTTTAGATAGTCTTTGGTATGTAGATATTGGAGGCTACAGACACATGACAGGATGTAGAGCCCTTCTTCTGGACTTCCTAGCTCATGGAGGGGGTGATATATCCTTTGGTAATGCTTCAAAAGGTAAGGTGTTGGGTTCAGGGACTGTACAAGCTGGGAAACTCAAGTGTGAAAATGTCAATCTTATTGATAATCTAAAGTTTAATCTCCTGAGTGTTTCACAAATGAGTGACAAAGGTTATGGCTCATTTTTCACAAAGAAAACTTGTAAGATTATTGGGCCAGAAGTGGTGAAAAAGATTGATACCATCATTGCTGAGAGCAAAGCACAACTTGTTGCTCATAGAAGTGGCAATGTGTATGTTCTTGATATGTTAAAGGACAATCCTATGGCAAACGTCGGTTTGTTTTCTGCTGCCTCCACAAAGGAGACAGAATTGTGGCATAGGAGACTGGGTCATACCAACCTTCAAACTATCAACACACTCTTCAAACAAAGTCTTGTCAGAGGCTTACCATCAAAAGAATTCAAATGTGATGAGCATTGTGTTTCCTGTTTAAAAGGAAAACAACATAAAAGCTCTTACAAATCCATTGATGAGTCAAAAACAAGTCAATGTCTACAATTGTTGCATATGGACTTGTTTGGCCCTGTTAAAATCATGAGTCTAAGAAGAAAAAGATTTTGTCTTGTCATAGTTGATGATTTTTCTAGGTTTACGTGGACTTACTTTTTACATTCTAAGGATGAGACTGCAGGCATTTTGAAGGACTTTGTCACCAAAGTTGAAAAACAATATGACTTGCCAGTAAAAGTCTTCAAAAGTGACAATGGAACAGAGTTTAAAAATAAGGAGTTTGATGACTTCTGTGTGTCAAAAGGGATTGTGAGGCAGTACAGCATCCCAAGAACACCAGAGCAAAATGGGGTGGTTGAGAGGAAAAATAGAACTCTTATAGAAGCTGCAAGAACCATGCTAGCAGACTCTGGTTTGCCAGTGTCCTTCTGGGCAGAAGCTGTAAACACTGCTTGCTATGTTCAAAACAGAGTTTTGATCAACCCAAGACATCAAAAAACTGCTTATGAAATTTTGTTCAAAATCAAACCATTAATTTCATTTTTTAAAATCTTTGGCTGCCCATGTTTCATCTTAAATCTCAAAGATTCCATTTAAAAATTTGCAGCCAAAGTAGATTGTGGTTATTTTCTGGGATATTCTTCTACTGCCAAGGCTTATAAAGTGTTTAACACAAAGACCAAGACAATAGAAGAAACTCTGAATGTAAAGTTCAATGAACTTTCATCCCTAAAAATCCCATCAAATCCTGCTGAACTGTTTGATTTAGATAAATTCAAATTTGAAGATGTGTTAGGACAAAGAGGATTGGTGAAACCACTTTTGGAAACCTTAGTCTAATTCACTTCTGTCATTTTGGCTAAGTATAGAAGTACTGAAGAGAAGACAACAAACTGCTGAAGAGAAGATATGAGAAGTGCTGAAGAAGAAACTTCATCAGAAGTTCTGAAGTCCAAACCAGACAAGTTCACTTCAGAAGTACTGAAGACAAACTACTCATCAGTAGTTTGTCATTCATCAGCACTTAGCATCAGATATTTTCCACCGCCTTTTGTATCAGTAGTTTATTGTTTATTATTACTTTTAGCTGTAATTGTTAGTTTCAATGTTGCAACTTGTGCAACTTGTTTCTGATGTTTCTGTACTTGCTTTATGGGCAAGATACATGTATGTAAACGTCTATAAATAGGAGGCTTCAACCTTCTATTTTAGACATTGATTTTAATAGAAAAATCCTTCAAACACTTTCACTGTTCTATTCCATTTCAGTATTTATTGTGAATCTGTCTAAGTATCTAATTCTCATTTACTGCTTAGATTCATAATAAATACTTGTCATTACTAGTTTCAATCATCTAGGGGGAGTAATAACTCCTCTTAAGTATAAAAAGTGTTGCTTTAACTTATACATTCCGCTGTGCTTATAATCTGATATACAAGAGTTTGCTAAACACTTATGTGTCAAAGATAGCAAGTTCTTACTTAAACAACGAGCATACTGATCCAACAATTGGTATCAGAGCCTTGGTTTACCTGATCACATATCAATCTAACAAATTGAGAATCAGACACAAAGCTCTTATTGATACTCAATAAAAGATCAAAAGTTCACTTTTTATCAAACATCCATCACTTAAAAAAGTCATCTGACAAATCAATACTCTTTAAAATGGATCCACATAATACTGGTTCTGCTACTAAACCTGCCATGCTTGTAAGAAATGAATACAACATATGGCAAAAGAGAATGGCACATACCTTGTCACAAACCAACACAGGTTGTTGGAGATCTGTGATATATGGTCCTCACAAACCAGTAAACATAAATCTTGAAACTAAAGTTGAGGTTCCTAAAGAACCAAAAGACTATACAGATGATGATTTCCTAAAACTTGAGCTGGATGCAAAAGCATTCTCTATGTTGGCAATGGCTCTCCCAAATGAGATATACTCTGGCCTTTTACATTGTGAAAGTGCCAAAGAACTCTGGGATTGTCTTAAAGAACAGTTTGGAGGAACTGAAGAGGTGATTGCCAACACCAGAGAAATTTTAGCTCAACAATATGAGACATTTGCTCACATTAATGGGGAAACTTTAACTCAACAATTTGAAGGATTCTCCTCATTAATATCTGAGCTAAAGTTAAATGGTCAGACCTATACAACAGTATCTATGCTACATAGATTTTTAAGGTCTTTACCAGACAAATGGGAAACATACTCCATTGTTTTAAGATCCTCACCAGATTTTAGCTCCCTCACTCTTACAAAACTCCATGGGAGATTACTTACTTTTGAGAGAGAAATTGATCAAAAGAAGAAATTACAATCATCTGGTAAAACTGCTGATGACTACCTACCAGGTAGTACAACACTTTTGGGACAAGACTCACCAACTTGTTCCTATGGATCTTATGACAACATTGACATAACAACTGGGATCTCATCAGAAAGATCTGTCCCAGGTTATGACAATGATGACCAAAGTCAAACTGCTGATAATCTATGTTTTATCATGGATGATTTGAAAAACTTTAGCAGTGATGACTTAGAAGAAATGGACATTTTACACCAACTGGCCATGCTAAGCATTAAAACTAACAAGTTTTATAAAAGGTCAGGAAGGAAATTTCTAGGATTATTCAATGAGCATTCTCAATATTATGCCTTGAAGAGGACTCGAACCTCCACGTTCTTTAGCACGAGATTTTGAGTCTCGCGTGTTACCAGTAATACAAAAATTGGTTTTGACAAATCTAAACTGAGATGTCACAAGTGTCAGAAGTTGGGACACTTTGCTAGAGAGTGTAGAAACTCTACCTTTAACCAATCATAATCTGGAAATAACTTTAACCCCAATTATAATAGGAATAATGGAACTCAAGGGAGTGCTCATTTTGTACAGGCACAAGCTCCTCAACAGCAATACATGCCACAAGTACAATATGTTCAAATGCCTGCTCAACAGATGCAGAGCCAACAATCAATCCCTCCCTTTCCAGCTGCTCAACATCCTCCACAGCCTCAACAACCCTCTCAACAAAGTCTTTTCACCTCAGGGTATGTTGACTAGAGCAGTCTCCCTTTTGACACCACAGAGTGCAATCCTGATGCAGACAACAAGGTGTTTGACATCAACTGGGGAGAACCAGACAATGGCAGAAAGAACTTTGCCTTAATGGCATTTGAAGGCTGTACTTCAAAATCTGCATTGTCACAGGTATCAAAAGAATCTTTGACAAAACTTTGCTCAAATTCTTGCAAAGAAACTTTTGCTCTCATAAGAGAGACAAATGTGCACTTACAAGGAAAAGCCAATGATTTAGAAAGAAAATACACTCAGATGAAGTGTGATTTAGAGAGAAAACTTACTGCTAAAACAAAAGAAGCCTCTAAATTAACTAACTCAGCTATTGAAACCCAAGCACAAATTAAAATGATGATAGAAGATCTTGGAAATGTCAGAAAAGAGCTTGCTGACACCAAGATCAGTTGTGAAAAATGGGTGGATTCTTGTAAGGGGTACCAGCTATTGCTAAACAAACAGAGTGCTTCAAATGTTAAGTTTGGCATAGGGTACCATCATGTTGAAACACCAACAGATTTCTCTCCCAAAACTACTGAAGATGGGAGAAAAATTGTTTCAAATGAAACTTCTGAAGGGAAAGACTGCACATCTTTCCATGAAAACTTTCTAAACAGAAATCCTGGTATTTTCAAAGAAAGTACTTCAGAAGTATTAACAAAATCTGACAACAAGCCATCAGTAGTTTCATCTACATCAGGAGTTGAGACCCTGAAAACTACTGATGAGCAAAATCTTTACACTAATGTCAGAAATTTGCCTTTAGATCAAAAACAAAAGGCAAAAGAGTGTGAAATTTGTGGTCTGTTCAACCACAAAACAGAGTTTTGTAGATACAGAAAAGGAATTCAGTTCAATCATAAAATTAAACAAAAGGTTGTGGGAAATCAAATCAGAAATGATTATGAAAGAACCTTTAATCCCAAGAAACAACAACCTGAAAACACCTTTTCTCAGAAAAAAGATAAAATCTCAACTAAAGTCTTTTTCTCAAAATTCTTTATCAGTAGTTAGACCTAATTCATCAGCAGTTTCACAAACTGCTGAGATTCAAAAACTAATGAACTTGGTATAACTACTGATGACCAAGGTTGATGGTGGTCCTGAAAAGGATACCACCATGGTTCTTAATGAAAAATCCATTGCTAAAAAGACATGGATTTCTCAACCTGGTCAAGAACAAACTGTAACTGTTCTCAAGAGCAAACCCAAAGCCAAACAGGCTTGGGTTCCTAAATCTAACTAATTTGCTATTGTGTGCAGAGAGTTTCCAGGGGCTTAAACAGCATATGGTATGTTGATAGTGGAGGCTCTATGCACATGACTGGATGCAGATACCTGATAAACAATTTTATCAGCCAAAGAGAAGGATCTGTATCTTTTGGGAACAATGCTAAGGGATATGTGCTAGGACATGGCAATGTCTCCTCTGGCAAAATACAGTTTGACAAGGTCAATCTGGTTGAAAACCTTGAATACAACTTGCTGAGTGTGTCACAAATGTGTGATAAAGGATATTCTTCCTTTTTCACAAAGACAGCATGCAAGATCATCTCACCAGAAGGCCAGAAGTTGATAGAGAAGATCATTGAAGATCATACTTTGCTGATTGCCAAAAGATGTGGCAATGTCTATGCAGTGGACATTGAGAAAGACAAAGTATTGAACAACACTGCCTGTTTCTTCTCAAAGGCATCAACTTCAGAAACTGATCTCTGGCACAAGAGACTTGGCCATGTGAACTTTAAAACCATAAATAAAGTCACAAAAATGGGCTTGGTCAGAGGTCTACCTTTGAAAGTGTACCAGTGTCAAGAACACTGTGTATCCTGTTTAAAGGGAAAACAGCATAAGTCCTCCTATAAGTCTATTGAAGAATCAAAAACAACTGCATGTCTTCAACTACTCCATATGGACTTATTTGGACCTGTCAAGATTATGAGCCTTGGTAAGAAGAAGTACTGCTTAGTCATCATTGATAACTACTCAAGATTCACATGGGTATTCTTCTTATTCTCCAAGGATGAGGCTGCTGAAATCATCAAGTTCTTCATTCTACAAGTGGAGAAACAATATTCTCTACCTGTCAAAACCATTAGAAGTGATAATGGGACAGAGGTCAGGAACAAAACTCTGGATGAATTCTGTTTGTCTAAAGGGATTATCAGACAATACAGTGTTCCCAGAACTCCTGAACAAAATGGTGTAGTAGAAAGGAAGAACAGAACCTTAATAGAAGGAGCAAGAACAATGTTAGCTGATTCTGGACTGCCCTTGTACTTTTGGGCAGAAGCAGTTAACACATCATGTTATGTTCAGAATAGAGTTCTTGTGGTCAAGAGACATTCCAAGACTGCCTATGAAGTTCTTCATGGCATGAAGCCCCTTATCTCCTTTTTCAGGGCTTTTGGGTGTCAATGTTTCATCTTAAACATCAAGGAATCTATTTCAAAGTTTGCTGCCAAAGTTGACTCAGGTTACTTTCTTGGTTACTCTTCAACTAGAAAAGCCTACAAGGTTTTTAATTCTCACACCAGGATAGTAGAAGAAACATTGAATGTCAAGTTCAATGAATCAAAACACACTCTTATTCCAGCACATCCTGCTGAACTTTTTGACCTTGACAACTTCCATTTTGGACATGAGAAGGCTGTTACTTCATCAAAACCTACTTATTATGGTGACAAAAGGTTTGATGATGAGGATCCCACACCATGGACTCCTCAAACAGTTATTAAGTCAACTTCAAAATCATCAGAAGTTCCCCAAACTTCTGATCAAACAAGTACTGAGGAACAAACTCAAACTTCTGGTTCAGTAGATCCAACTACTGAAGATTAGGAAACATCTGAACCAGATATTATAGACCTCAGTAGTTTGTTTGAAGAACATGAGCCACCTACACCTGTCAGTGGTTTACAACAACTGATTGAACACAGAGATCATCCACTTGATCAAATCATGGGTGATATAGATTCAGGTGTTCTTACCAGAAACCAGCTCTCCAACTTTTGCCTATTTTCAGCCTTTATCTCACAGTTGGAACCAAAGAAGTACCAGGAAGCCCTCAAAGACAATAATTGGGTGCAAGCTATGCAAGATGAACTGCTTCAGTTCAACAAGCAACAGGTCTGGGAAATCTGTCCCTTACCTCCAAACAAGCAACCAATTGGCACAAGATGGGTTTTCAGGAACAAACAAGATGAAGCTGGTATGATAATAAAAAACAAGGCAAGACTGGTAGTTCAAGGGTACTCTCAAGAAGAGGGAATTGACTATGATGAAACCTTTGCTCCAGTTGCAAGGCTTGAGGCCATCAGGTTATTTCTGGCCTATACCATTTCCAACAAAATTAAAGTTTTACAAATGGATGTAAAGAGTGCATTTTTGTATGGAAAAATAAAAGAGGAGGTGTATGTCTGTCAGCCACCTGGGTTTGAGGATCCTTCTCATCCTGAGTGGGTGTACAAACTGGACAAAGCTCTTTATGGGCTCAAACAGGCTCCAAGAGCCTGGTATGATACACTCTCCACCTTTTTACTCAAAAATAACTTTACAAGAGGTGCCATTGATAAAACTCTTTTCATTAAACATGTTGGAAATCATGTCCTACTTGTTCAAATTTATGTTGATGATATCATTTTTGGTTCAACAAACACAAAGCTGTGTGATGATTTTAAGAAACTCATGCAATCAAAATTTGAGATGAGTACCATGGGAGAACTGCAGTACTTTCTGGGACCGCAGATCAAGCAACAAACAAATGGAACTTTTATACATCAATCAAAATATGTTAAAGAATTATTAAACAAATTTTCTTTAAAAGACTGTAAATCATGTTCCACTCCCATGACACCAATCACACAAGTTGAACCTGATGATCAAGGAAAACAGGTTGATCAAACCATGTACAGATGCATGATAGGTTCCCTTCTATATCTAACTACTTCTAGACCAGATATTATGTTTTCAACATGTGTCTGTGCTAGATATCAATCAGCACCAAGGGAATCACACCTTATAGCAGTCAAAAGAATTTTCAGATATCTGAAAGGAACTCCAACACTTGGAATTTGGTATCCTGCTTCAAGCAATACCAAGTTATCAGCTTTTTCAGATAGTAACTATGCAGGGTGTAAGATGACAAGAAAGTCAACATCTGGTGGTTGTCAATTCTTGGGTAACTGTCTAGTGTCATGGCAATCAAAGAAGCAAACATCTGTTGCAACTTCAACTGCTGAAGCTGAATACATTGCAGCTGCAAGTTGTACATCACAGATACAATGGCTCCAATATCAACTTCTTGATTATGGAATCAAAGAAACCAAGACACCTTTGTTTGTAGACAACAAATCTGCCATTAGCATCATTCAAAATCCGGTACAGTTCTCAAAAACCAAACATATTGAGATCAGGTACCATTTCATAAGAGATTGCTATGAAAAAGGCAAGATTGAGGTGAAGCATGTAGCAACAGCTAATCAAATAGCTGACATCTTCACAAAACCCCTTGACACATCAACATTTCAGAAGTTAGTATCCATGCTTGGGATGCTAAATTTGTAAGCGTTTATTTTATTATTCTGCACATATTTTTCATTTTTCACTTACAAAAAGACAAAAAGTCTGAAACAAAACTTCTGAAAAGAGAGAAACTACTGATGAACAAAACATCAGTATGGGGAAAATTTCTGAAAAGTGTAAAACTTCTGATAAAATAACTTTCAGAAGTTATGAATAAAAGTATTTATAATACATTTCTCATCAGCTTTTAAAACTACTGAAGAGGAAATGGGAACTACTGATAAAATAATCCTTCATCAGCAGTTTAGTCAAAAAGGGCAAATCTGACTTTTCCCATCATCAGAAGTTTTGACCTAGTCGGTTTAAAACTTCTGAAAAAGAGATTTTTAACCGAGGTGGCTTAAAAACTTCTAATGAAGAAGATTCAAGCGGTTAAAAATTTCTGATAAATATCTTTTTTCAACACTTATCCTTTCAAACTCAAAAATTTCCCTCTTTCTCTCTCAAAAATTCTCTCAATAACCTAAACCTGCAAATCAACTGTTCGATCAAAACCCAAACTACATGGCTCTCGTTCTAAAACAGGGACACAATCAAAGGGCCTTTCTTGAAAAACAAGAAGGCTGGTCCCAATACGATGAGATCATTGATCTTGTCGTAAAATCCCAATATTTTACTGCTCTCACAATCGACCCACCAATTCATACTGAAACTCTGAATGAGTTCTGGGCTAATGCTGAGACGGTGACGGCTGATGATGAAATCATTTCCCTCAACTCAAGAATAAAAGGGAAACCACTGACCATCACACCGGCCACAATGGCAACAAGACTGGGCCTGAATGATGTAACTGCTCCAGATCATGTTGCTAACTCTGATATTCACCTAACCATGACAGAGTGTGGTTATCAAGGTACTCTCTCCCATGCTACTATCTTCAAAAAATATTTTGAACCAAAATACAAGCTTTTGTTTCATTATATTATTATGTGTTTGAGTCCAAAAATAGGGTCTTATGACCAGATGCCCTCTAATTTTCAACCAATATTTCATTCCATAGTGAATGAAACCAGATTCAGGGCATCAAAATTATTTTTCAATGAGTTGGTGTTACATCATAATAATACCAAGAAAAAGTTTTTGTTATACCCAAGGTTCATTATGCAATGCATAATAGGGGAACTGGGTAATGAGGTGCTTGTGGGAAAAGTTTCAACTTTAAATCCATTAACCTCACAAGCATACTCTAGGCATAACAAACCGGCTACCTAGCCAGAAGATGATCAGGGAGAACAACAACAAGTCCCCCTGAAGCCCACATCTTCCAAACTCACCCCACCAAAAGCCAAACAGCCCAAGCCAACAAAGACAAAAACCCACCAACCCAAAAGAAAAGCTGTTCAGGAGGTTGAGATGCCTGAACATGCTCATGAGCAATCTGCTCTTCAAATAGGTGAGACTGAAACACCCTCTCAGTCTCATCCATCTCAAACCCCACCAAGAGCACCAATAACAATCTTATTCAAAAGAAAAAGACTTAGAAAAACAATTGCAACTAACACTTCTTTTGAAACTGCTGACCAACCTATTTCACCTATTGCCCAAACTACTGAACCAACCCCTCAAATTTCTGAACCAGAGGCAATAGAGATTGCCAAACTTCTCTCTGGGCTAAAAGAGAAAGTCCCATCTGATTATGTCAGTCCCCTACAACCACAACAAACAGGGGACATAACCACAGCATCAGACATGGATGTGGACATCACTAGCCCTAACCCAAGAGATGAGGGTGGACCAGAGTCTTTAAGCCCAATCTTAGAGACTCTTGGGGCATCTGAGGCTGCTACTACTCAGTTACCACCCAGTGGTGGATCTGAGGACAGAAGTAAAACAGCTAAGACCTCAGATGTGGCAACTACTGTTGAAGGCTTAATGCCTGAAGTAGGAAATCCTCAGAACCAAGAACAAGAGGTTCATGAGAGAACTGAGTTGGGCTCAGCTCATGATTTAACTGAGACAGTCCTCAATGAGGACAACATCAGGGATTCAGATGATTCCATTAATTTGGATGATGTTTCAAAAACCAAAACTACTGAATTGACGGCACTTTATGAAGGTCATGTTTCAGGGGTATCCAAGCTCAAGAAGCTAGTCACCCCTGAACAGGTTAAAGTCCACTTAATCCCTAAAACCCCTAGAGTGGCATCCTCTGTACAACATGAGGATCTCCCAAAAACACACCCTTCACAACAAATGCCTACCCAATTCCCTGGGCAACCAAGCATAGACTTGAACCAGCTATGCAGCCCAGAGGGTCCCCTGTACCACATGATGAACACTCTCATCAAGAATCACTTCCAAACATACACAGCTAACTTGGAGCTGTCAATCAAGAACCAATTTGGAGTGATCAAGACAAAGATGAATGATCTATCCAACAAGATTGAATTCAACAGCAAACAGATTGCTCATCTTCAAGGTCAATTCTCCCAACCCTCAACCTCTAAACTTGATGAATCCAAAAAGGGGGAGAAAATTAGGGAACCTAAGGAGTCATTCCAAGCCAGGATAAGGGCAAGAGTGGCCATCCTTGAAAGAGATCAGAAGAATCAAGCCAGAAAAGAAAAACTGGCCAAACAGTTTGGTGTCTCAGTAGAAGAAATTGAAGCCACAGAAAAAGAATATGAGACCCAAACCTCTGAAGAATCCCTAAGGCATAATAAAGAAACTTCTGATGGTCAAAGTACTGATGACTCAGAAGATACTGAAGACAATCCTTCAGTAGTTGACAAACCATCAGCAGTTGTCAACCCATCAGAGGTTAACACTTCCAAACCTCAACATACTGAACCTTCCAGATCCACTGAACAAATCAAACCAACTTCTGCTCCTCCAAGGCCTACAACAACCACTACCATGACTGTCCTAACCCCTGCTCCAATCTCTCAATCAACTGAACTTCTTGAGCAGAGGATAAAGGCAGTTCAACAAAAAGCCAAGGAAGACCAGATTTGGAAAAGTCTGGAACAAAGGGATGACTTGGAGTTTGAAGAGAAGCTCCAGGCTTATCAAGCTGAACTGGAGAGACAGGCTGAAATTGACTATGTTGCTGAAGAAGACAAAAGACAACAACTGATGTCTTACATCACCAAGAACAGCAAGACTAAAGCCTACACACTCAATAGACTCTCTATGCAAGAGCTAACAAGAAGGGCACAACTCATTGCAGACAAACTGGCCACAAGAAAAGAAGGAAAGGCCAAGAGAGCCCAGATGATAGATGAATTAGTAGCAGAGGGCTATGGTTCAAAAGCCTCAGTATCCAGATGGAAAGAAGAAAGACTGATGGATACTTATAGAAAATACAAGGCTGCCAAGGCTGCAAATCCAGAGAAGTTTCAAACTGCTGATCCTTCAAGATCAGTAGTTAGAACTTCTGGTATATCAACAAGAAGGCCTGCTACTCAAAGAAAGAAAGCAGAGGACAATGTCAAAACTGATTTCAAAATGGTACTACTTGAAGAAAGTTCAATAGTTCATTCAGATTTTGACATTGAAGAGAAACCTCTGTTAACACAATTCAGGGATCCTTCCACTTTTGCCTACCAAATCCAAAAGACTATCAAAGAAAAGATGCATACCAAGGTAGTGACTGAACACCATCTCCCAACTATTCAGATGCCTGATATGCAACAACAACAACAAGGAAGAGACTCCCACATGAGGTTAACTGAAACAGAAAGCATCCAACACTCAGGATCATCAACCCAAGGGACAAGTCTGGTTCCCTATTCCTCTGACTTTAACAAGTCAAAGGTACCTATCATCAGAGGGTCACTTACTGATAACAACTCAGTATTATTGACAAGAAGAGACCTTTCAAGCATGGCTTACAAGAAGATCAGTGATCTAAAGAAACTGTCAACACAAGACCTGCTCACAATTCAACATCTGGAACCACAGAGAGGATCTCTATCTGATGGACAGTTAAACCAGCTCAAGAACACCATGTACAAAGAGATATGGAAGATTGTTCAAGACAGAAGAAGATCATAAGGAATTAGTAAGGTTTTGGGTTCATCAATCCAGGGGGAGATTGTTAGGACAAAGAGGATTGGTGAAACCACTTTTGGAAACCTTAGTCTAATTCACTTCTGTCATTTTGGCTAAGTATAGAAGTACTGAAGAGAAGACAACAAACTGCTGAAGAGAAGATATGAGAAGTGCTGAAGAAGAAACTTCATCAGAAGTTCTGAAGTCCAAACCAGATAAGTTCACTTCAGAAGTACTGAAGACAAACTACTCATCAGTAGTTTGTCATTCATCAGCACTTAGCATCAGATATTTTCCACCGCCTTTTGTATCAGTAGTTTATTGTTTATTATTACTTTTAGCTGTAATTGTTAGTTTCAATGTTGCAACTTGTGCAACTTGTTTCTGATGTTTCTGTACTTGCTTTATGGGCAAGATACATGTATGTAAACGTCTATAAATAGGAGGCTTCAACCTTCTATTTTAGACATTGATTTTAATAGAAAAATCCTTCAAACACTTTCACTGTTCTATTCCATTTCAGTATTTATTGTGAATCTGTCTAAGTATCTAATTCTCATTTACTGCTTAGATTCATAATAAATACTTGTCATTACTAGTTTCAATCATCTAGGGGGAGTAATAACTCCTCTTAAGTATAAAAAGTGTTGCTTTAACTTATACATTCCGCTGTGCTTATAATCTGATATACAAGAGCTTGCTAAACACTTAAGTGTCAAAGATAGCAAGTTCTTACTTAAACAAAGAGCATACTGATCCAACAAGATGTCACTGTTAAAACTAACAATGCAGGTATTCCACAGTCTCCACAACAAGATTACAGAACAGATGTTGTGATCCCTAGTCACTATAAAATCTCTTCTGCATCAGAGGAAGCAGCTGCTCAAAACAACTGTCAAAACTATGTCACAGCTGAGTCAACCACTGTTGGCCAGTCTTACCCTCAAACCACTGCTTCACCTCTCACAACCACTGCACAATCATCTATTGACAAAAGTCAAACATCTGTTGACAAAAGTCAGTCCAGTTTTACACCACTTGGACCCATTCCCCCACTTCCATTTCAAACATCTGATAGCACTACAGAAGTGCAAACAGATGTTACAACAACAGAGTCACCAAACCTCTGTCCTTCACCTCAAAATGCCATCATACCATATCAGGGAGATCTAATCTACCTAAGAGCTCATCCACCAGACCAGATCATTGGCAACATCAGAGAGGGTGTGCTAACAAGAAGTCAATCCTCCAATATCTGTCTTTTTGCAGGGTTCCTATCTCTCACACAACCTGTCAAGTACCAAGAGGCACTAAAAGACAACAGTTCGGTAGAAGCTATGCAAGAAGAGCTCCTTCAGTTCAAAAGACAACAAGTATGGGAACTTGTACCACTGCCTAAGGATGTTTGTCCAATAGGCACAAAGTGGGTCTTCAAAAACAAAACTGGTGAAAGGGGTATTGTTGTCAAGAATAAAGCCAGGCTTGTGGTTCAAGGCTTCAGACAAGAAGAAGGCATAGACTATGATGAAACATTTGCTCCTGTAGCAAGGCTAGAAGCCATTAGACTCTTTCTAGCCTTTGCTGTCAACCACAACATCAAGGTGTATCAGATGGATATCAAATGTGCCTTCCTTTATGGAAAAATCCAGGAGGAAGTCTATGTATGTCAACCACCTGGTTTTGAAGACACATTCCATCCCGATCATGTCTACAAGCTTAATAAAGCTTTGTATGGACTCAAACAAGCACCAAGGGCCCGGTATGAAACTCTTTCCACTTTTCTCTTATCCATTGGCTTCACAAGAGGTAAAATTGATAAAACCTTGTTTTTGAAATGGAGAGGGAAAGTCTTAATGATTGTTCAAATATATGTGGATGACATCATCTTTGGATCCACATGTAACAAAATGTGTGAAGAGTTTAGGAAACTCATGACAGCAGAGTTTGAAATGAGTGCTATGGGTGAACTTCAGTGTTTCCTTGGTCTCCAAGTGAAACAACTGCAAAATGGCACATTCATTCACCAAAATAAATATGTAAAGAATTTGTTAACTAGATTTGAGATGAATGACTGTAAGCCATGTAGTACACCCATGAGTACAGTCAAGTTACTCACTATTGATGACAAGGATGAACTGGTTGATCAAACACATTATAGATTCAAGATTGGGTCTTTATTGTACTTAACTACATCTAGGCCAGACATTATGTTTGCCACTTGTGTCTGTGCAAGATCCCAGGCTTCACCTAAAAAGTCAAACCTTATTGCTGTGAAAAGGATATTCAGATACCTAAAAGGTGCTCCCACACTTGGTATCTGGTATCCTGCTAATGGAAACATTGAGCTTTCAGGTTATTCAGATAGTGATTTTGTTGGCTGTCACACCACAAGAAAATCTACATCAGGAGGGTGCCAACTTCTAGGGAATGCCTTAGTCTCTTGGCAAAGCAAAAAGCAGGCAGCTGTTTCCACCTCAACAGCTGAGGCTGAATACATTGCTGCTGCAAGCTGTACAGCCCAACTCATGTGGCTTCAAAATCAATTGCTGGATTTTGGGATAACTGCATTACAGACTCCACTCATGTTGGATAGTCAAGTTGCTGAAAATATCATCAAAAATCCAGTTTCTCACTCCACTACCGAACACATTGACATCAGACATCATTTTGTCAGAGATAGCTATGAAAAAGGTTTGATTTCTCTGCACCATGTTCCAACAAAGGATCAGTTGGCAGATGTGTTGACAAAAGCTTTAGACACATCTACCTTTACAAATCTGATTTCTAGAATTGGTATGCTAAACATGGATTAAACAACACAAATGTTTTCAATAAAAGCATTAAAATATTTCAGAAAATCAAAATTCATCCTTAAAAATAGCTTTTTGGTTGAAAAATCTGTTAAAGATAAAACAACCACTGTTTCATCCATTTTATCCACTGATAGGTTGAAAAATCTGTTTCAAACCTCTGATCAGATAAAAACAACTGTTTTATTATCCATATCTATCTATATATATTTACAGATATCTATAATAATGATAATAATAAAAAAAACAACAGCTGTTTGCATCAGCCGTTTGCATTAGCTGTTTGCCAAAACAGCTATCCTCCACCCGATGTTTATCCATCAGATGTTTACCACGTCTGCTCCTACAAGCAGAGTTTTGGACACATCAGCGGTTTCACCAGAACTTATAAAAACCCTGTTTTATCACAACAGTCGTTACACTGTCTCATTGTATTCAAAATACTGAAACCGCCTTCTTCATTCCCAAACCCTTAATCAAATTCCACTCACTCTCACTTTCGGAATCCATTACAATGGATCTTCAAGCTAAATCCACCCACAATTATCTCCCGTATCTGGTAAAAACAGATGAAAATACTCCATTCCATTCCACCATCGACATCATCTTAAAATCCAAATACCTGACAATCCTAACCGCTGACGCCCCTATCTATCTTGATACTCTCCAAGAATTCTGGTTGAATGCTGAGTTTCTACTACAAGACAAAAAGCCTACTTCCATTATCTCAAAAATTGGTGAGACAAGTATCGTCATTACCCCTCAACTGATATCCACAACCTTTTCACTTAATGACCTGTCAGGTAAAGACTCTTTCCCTAAAACAGAGCTTCACACAGAGTTTCAGGAAAGGGGGTATGATGCTCAGATGACTGGGTCAACACTTTTCAAAAAGTTTTTCCCACCAGTCATGAAATTTTTCTTCCATACCCTCCTTCTCTGTGTCTCCGCTAAGCCCACTTCCTTTAATGAAATCCCATTGAGGATTCAGTACTTGGGCTATGCTATGTTGTCAGATTCTGACTTCAATCTATCCTAGGGACTGTTTATGGACTTAGTGTCAAATGTGAAAGCCATAAAGTCTGGGTCTAATAATGCTTTTCTAATTTACCCATGACTCTTAAGTGTAATCCTTCAAAAGGTTTTACAAGAAAAAGTTTTCAAAAAGGGTGAGTCTATGCAAATGAAGAGTCTGAAACTTTCACAAGAATGCTGGGTTCAAACACCCAAGAAAAAGTATCAAAAGTGTCAAAGGTTTCAAAAACACAAACAAAGAGGACTAAGACAACAACTGTTGTCCAAACCTCTGTTGTTGAGCCCACTGCTCCTGGTGATCATGGTACTACATCCAGTGCTGTGAAACCCACAGCAGCCATTTCCAAAAGAAAACGTCCATCCATAAAAACCACCACTCAACCACAAAAGAGACTTCTGGAAGATGAGATACCAGAAGATAACTCTGTTGCAACACAAAAGCAACTAGAAACCACTGTTGTTACTTCCTCACAACAGTTGGAAATATCTCAACCTGACCAAACTCGTCATGCATCCTCATAAAAGGATCATGTTGTAAGCCAAGGGGAACCACATCATGATACATTTGAGTCACTTGGCCATATGTTCACAAGCCCCTCTCCCAGGGCTAATTCTCTTTTTACTCCTCCACCTTCACCATCACATATTCAACGGACCATGCAACCTCTGTTTGAGGCTATTGACAAAACTCAGGAAAATCCCAGTTCCTGTCTTTCACCTGTCAATGAGAGTATACCTCCACAAGTGACTAGGACTGAGGAAATTCAATCAGCCATCCCACAAACAGATGAGGAGGTTACACCCCTAGAGTTCAATGCAACTCTAGGTGAGTTTTCAAGTGGAGTAGCCACTACTGATGTAGAGACCATTGTCTCACACCAGGACAGTGATTACATAACTAAGACTCCCTTGAAGGCAACAACTGATGAGGCCACTATAGTGTCCCCAAAATTAGTTGGAAGTCCCCAGAACCAAGAAAAAGTGGCATCTGGTTCTCATCCTTTGGATTCACCTCCTAGGACTGAATCAGTTAAAACTACCACTGGTAGGAATTCAGATGATCCTATTAACTTAGGTGATGAGTTAAAATACCAAGAATTGATGGCCAGAGTCCAAACCATTGAAACCTTTGTTGCTGATATCAAATTTGATGTCGAGTTAATATTGGAATCTTTGGCTAATCTCTCTAAGAGTCAACCATCCACAGCTGATATTGCCAGTGAGCTATGGAAATCTGTTTCCCCCATCATCATAGCTCACAGAAAACTAGCAGATCAGACTCATGAAACCTACATGACAGAAATCAGAAACATGATAGATGCTAGGTACAAAGATACCCATGCAGATATCCAGGCCATTAAAGACCACCTGCTGAAGACCACTGGCTCTGCCCCTACCACCATTCTCAGGGATGAAGATGATGATGAATTCACAGCTGATGATGCCGAAAAGCGGGAGAGTGGCAGAGATAGGTTGCCAAAGCTAGATCCCTTTGGTTGTGCACCTTCACAAAAAGGTAAATCAAAGTCTGTCAACAAACTAGGGTCTACTCAAACAGCACCACAACAACAACAACAAACCAGCAAAGCTAAAGAAGTGGACAATTCTGCTAATGAAGAAGCTGAAAAAGCTGCTGAAGATAAGCAAAAGAGGGCTGACACTTTGGAAGTCAAAGCATAGTTTTTGGTAAAACAAAAAAGGGAACAATAGCAGGAAGTTGAAGATGTGGGTTCCTCTAAAAGGAAGAAAATGCCTGCCAAACATGTCAGACAACCACCATCCAAACTGGCTGCCAAAACCACTGCTGTTAAAACCACTGCTGATAAAACCACTGCTGACAAAACCTCTGTTGCTACCCAAACCACTGATAAAACCACAACATCTGAGCCTGACATCACTATCACCAAAGCTACATCTGAACCTACAACCACATCACCAACTAAATCCCAAACATCTGCTGGTCCAACTAAGGTGCCAACAGATGTTAACACCACCACTGCTTCTACTCCACCATCACCAAAAATCTTGTACAAAAGGAAGAGGAAATCAACCTTTATTGTACAGGATGAAAACATACATACATCACCGCACACCACTTCAACCACACAATCCACACCTATATCAGCCATTCCACTTTCATCATTTTCACCACACACTTCACAATTCAAATCCCATAGACCACCACCAACCATTACACCATTGGCTGTTACGGTATCCCCTTGAACTTGATCTAGTCAATGGGGAAATGCAATCCTTCTATAATACTGAACAACCATCTGATAGATCTTTCCCTTCTCTTCCACATTTTCTTGTTCCCATAAACATTGACACATATCAAAAATACAAGGCTGAACAGGCAGATGCCATCATTAAAGAGAAATGCAAAGGGAAGGATGACAGGACTGCTCAGGGCATCCATTCAGCAGAGCTTAGCAAATTGAGAAGGATTGAAGATTTTGCTAAGACCCTGAGCAACTCCATGTCTGCCATGCCTCTCAGCAGTGACATGGAAAGGGAGGTTAGGGAATCCCTTCTTGAACAGATCTTAGCAACCATGCCTTATAAAGCAAACAAGAAACAGTTTGCAGGCTGGACCACTCATGCACTTAGAGAAGAACTCTTAAGAATTGAAGAGTTGGCCAAGAATCCCTAAGCTAAAGTCTCTGCCCTTGATTTTGGTAAAGGCAGAGATCCAGCCAGAGCCTTGAAGTTTAAGAGGATGAGACAAGAAATTGTGGGTGCTGATTATGGGAAAATGAGGTCAGTTGCAAGATGGTCTGAGCTGAGGTTGGTTGAAACATACAAGAGACTGGAAGAAAACAGGAAGAAAGATCCTAGCCTACCCAGAAAACCAGTCTACTCTGATGAACCACTGATGAAGAGAGCTCAACAGGCTTTTACATTAGACAGCTTACTGGACACTTCTGATCTATCAGCTGCTGCTAGAAGACAATTCAAGAAACAGAAAGAAATGTCTGAAGATGATCAGAAGAATTTGCTGATACTTATATAAAGGAGGGCCTCTTCAATCAAGTGCACTTTTTCTCAGATCCGACTACTGATAAGCTCAGAGAACTCATTGGGAGTCCTCCATCACCAAACTCATCAAGAATAAAAGTGCATCTCAGCAAATCCTCTGACTCAAAAATTCTAAAATGGAAGGTCAATAAAGACAACCATGAATTGACTTTGCTCAGGTCAGATGGAAAAGTTCAAAAGCTAAGCATGGATGATGCATATAGCCTGTGTGCAAATGATCTCCAAACACTGCTGAACCTTGAGCTTGAAAGAGATGTAGAAGACCTATTTGCCTTGGACTTTGAACTTCAATTCAAAGGACAAATCAGAGAAAGTCTGACGAGAAATAAAGATCAATAATAAAGCTTAGTTTTGGCATCATCTGTTCTAGGGGGAGATTGTTGGGTCTGCTGACCTGGAGAAGAACAGATGATTGAAAAGCCAAAATATGCTAACAGTTGATTCACACAAAAAACAGTCTTTACAACATACTCTCCCAAAAGACTGCTGACCCTAACAACTGTTCCATCTAAACAGCTGCTATGACAACTGCTGATACAAAGGACTGCTAGAGAACAACTGCTGACCAAAGGTTTGATGAAGAAAAAACTGCTGATCAAGTACTGAAGACTAAAGGTCTGTTGGAGTCAATAGCACTTAGACTCCAACAGATGTTGCAAGACCATCAGAGTTTTCCCTCAACAGTAGTTTACTTTACAGTGTTTTGTAATACAACAGTAGTTTGTATAGGGCAGATGTTTTATGTTGTTATTCTGTTAGAGGTCACTATCTTAGGTGACTTCAGCATAGGTCACCAGTGGTTTAGATTTGTCTATAAATAGAACAGTGCTTGTACTGTTCTATTGCATCACACACAAACATTCTCTCAGACAAACAATCACTGTGTGATCAGGCTGAGGGGGAGTACTTGTATTGATTGTAATCTTTCAATTAATGAAAACATTCGATTAAGAAAACATTTATTCCTATTGTTTTGATTATAGTTTATCATTCCACTGCACTTTCCATATATACTTACATCATTCAATTCTCATCTTCTTCTAAATATATCAAAACAATCAAACTCAGATCCTAACAAAATCACATGACCAGACTGCCATTTAAACGTGTTATACCACGTGTGGATGTAACATCGATCCATGTGATTTCATGCAGATGTAACACCAATCCAACAACACTAAAAAAACCATACCCTCCAACACGACTTTCATTTCAAACTTATGAAACACCACGATTTTTTTTCTTCATATTCACCCGTATAATATCAAAACAACGTATTTGTAACACTTCTAACTTATGAACACTTGAGTTTTCTACCATACAAGGCTTACATTGAATGAAAAATAAACATGTTGCATGGAAAAGGGTTGGGGGTAAATTTTTTGGTGTGAACGGCAACATTCGTCGGACATTTGCCAAAAATACACACGACCAACATGAATTTAAGGAAGGTCGCAGTACCATTCAATGACCTTCATTAAACATTGGGGACTCAATTAGCGACCTATGTAGGTCTCTTATTCAATGTGGGATATTGGTTGAAGGTCGCGTATTGGATGTGAGACCTTGAACATTCTTTTGTTGAATGTCGCTTATTGGAAGCGAGACCTACCCAATTTCATAATTTTTTTCATGCAACACCTAAAAACAATCTTCCATCTTGAATTTTTCCTACTATTGAAAAAAATTCGTTATCTTAAGAGTTTATTTAACATGTCACGGGGTTACAAGATAATGGGTAACAATTGTTTATTTATGTCACATTTATTTGTTTGTTATTATCCTATATATTAAAAAAACAACTTCCATGAATAGTGATGTAGCATGACTGTAATTAAGCCAAATTCTCTGGGTAGAACGGTAATGTATGTGGTGTCCTTCTCCATTTGTTTACTTGTGCGGTGATAAGACAATATGATAACATGTGTTCTTATCTCAGGGTCTTCAAGCGTGAAACTTGCATCATGTCTCTCTCCACTAGCCATTTTTTGTTGGCAGCGGATAAACAACAGAAACAATCTAACTTTGAATAACAACACAATATGAACAGATTGATCGAAAAAAAAGAACAATGCTTCTTGATACTTAATGAAAATAATCAAAAAGAATTTGGATTGAATTATGGATAAAACAATCTTGGTAGTTTACATACTAGGACAATGATACATATATATATTAGATACAAATGTTCAACCGTTGTAACTGCTTCTTAGAAACACATAACCGTCTAGTTTGTCGCCAAGAATAACGGTTTTTATTTGTTTTTGCATCAGGGTCTGTTTTGTCATTTTACATTCTACTGATGAGGCACGCCTCGTGTACTGTAGGCTGCTGTCTTTGTTTTTCGATTGATGCACAACTACAACTTAAACATTCTGACTTAAACCTATTTAAGACACTTACATACAATTTACACGACACTAAATACACACATATGTTCACATACATAATACATACAAATACATATATAAGTTCATAGTTTATATAATCCAATACTCGCCCCTAAACTTGAACTTAATAGATCAAATTTGATGATGGCAAGGTCTTGTTTGCTTCATCTAGTGCACGGGCTGCTCTTATGAAATCAAACTTCCTTTTCTTTACCAACCCTTTTGCTGCATTCCAATCTCCTCCCATGTACAAAGCATAGTCGCCTTCAAGTGATTGTGCATCATTATGGAGTAGACCAAATATTGAATGATGTTGCATCTTGTTTCCCTTCTTCCTTTGCCTTGAACTTTCATCCACTTTCATTGTTGTCTTTCTCACTTGATATTGCCATTCAATTACATCCAAATATTGTGCATACAAGATCGAACATAGTCTTTGTCTTCATACTCAAGGCCTAAGTCTTTTGTAATTACCACCCATAGATTATACGTTGACACTCTCTTATGTCCACCCTCTTTCTTCACCAATACATAAAGATCAAATAATTCTATCTCTTTTCCATTTTCTATCTTGGGTGGAATCGGCCTATTTGACAAATTTAGAAAATTTCCTATGAACCATGATACCATCTTTAAAAACGGATCCTTCAACATGTTTCTAAACGCCCAAGGATTTTCAATGCTATCAATCAATTCAAACATCTATATACAATCTTCGAATGACAAAAACATTTTTTTGTTCTACGGCTTCACCAACTTTTCTTATGTTTTCTTCGGCATCTAGTGACAAGGTCTCAAAGTATTCATTCAAATACATCTCTTTCCTTTTTTTCATGTTCACTTTCATCACTTAGAGTTCTCATCATATTTTCCTTTGTATCTCGGTATTCTAACATACTTCTTTGAAACATTGTTTGATATATTGCATACATTTCCTTCGATTTTGACTATAAATCCTTGGAGTTTCAATTGGTGCAAACATAGATAATTATCATGTATGTCCGAGGAATAGAACACGTTTGGAATTATAATGGTTTGTTCATCGGAAATAACACTTATGACTCTGACACCCCTTACGAAAACAAAGTTGTATTTGAACCAGCTTTCGACTCCAAATGATTTCTTAACTTTTAGATAAAAGTCTAAATTCCCACATACATTATTTTGAGAAATTTGGACTAACATACCAAATTTCATTCCATCTTTTATCACATAACATGTAATCTTCTCTTTCATTCATGACAACCGAAGGAAAATAACTTATACATGTGTGGATTGTGTCCTTTATAAGTTGTGTACCTTCATGCCTTTCTTTCAGATTACACGATCCAATAAGATGTTTCGGTTCATGGCAATAATAACACTTTCGAGTCTCTATGGATCTTTTGTTCACACTTCTTTGTCTTTCTTTCTTCTTTTCATTTCTGGGAGGGTATGAATCTTCGTGGTCCATAATAATCTATCAATGAGTGTTGCGACATGATGATAATGATACAGTGATCGAGTGTTGTTATAAAAACAAAACAAAATAATTTTTCAAGAACCGATTGTTGGCTCTGATACCAATTTGTTGGCAGCGGAAAAACAACAGAAACAGAAACACTCTAACTTTGAATAACCACACAATTATGAACAGATTGATCGAGCAAAAGAACAATGATTCTTGATACTCAATGAAAATAACCAAAGAGAAATTTGGATTGAATTATGGATAAAACAATCTTGGTAGTTTACATTCTAGAACAATGATACATATATATATACTAGATACAAATGTTCAACCATTGCAACTGCTTCTTAGAAACACATAACCGTCCAGTTTGGCGCCAAGAATAACCGTTTTTAACTGTTTTTGCATCAGGGTCTGTTTCGTCATTTTACATTCTCCTGATGAGGCGAGCCTCTTATACTGCAGGCTGCTATCTTTGTTTTTTGATTGATGCACAACTACAACTTAAACATTCTGACTTAAACCTATTTAAGACACTTACATACAATTTACACGACACTAAATACACACATATGTTCACATACATGATACATACAAATACATATATACGTTCATAGTTTATATAATCCAATACTCGCCCCTAAACTTGAACTTAATAGATCAAATTTGATGATGGCAAGGTCTTGTTTGCTTCATCTAGTGCACGGGCTGCTCTTATGAAATCAAACTTCCTTTTCTTTACCAACCCTTTTGCTGCATTCCAGTCTCCTCCCATGTACAAAGCATAGTCGTCTTCAAGTGATTGTGCATCATGATGGAGTAGACCAAATATTGAATGATGTTGCATCTTGTTTCCCTTCTTCCTTTGCCTTGAACTTTCATCCACTTTCATTGTTGTCTTTCTCACTTGATATTGCCATTCAATTACATCCAAATATTGTGCATACAAGATCGAACATAGTCTTTGTCTTCATACTCAAGGCCTAAGTATTTTGCAATTACCACCCATAGATTATACGTTGACACTCTCTTATGTCCACCCTCTTTCTTCACCAATACATAAAGATTAAATAATTCTATCTCTTTTCAATTTTCTATCTTAGGTGGAATCGGCTCGGCCTCTTTGACAAATTTAGATAATTTCCTATGAACCATGATACCATCTTTAAACACGGATCCTTCAACATGTTTCTAAACGCCCAAGGATTTTCAATGCTATCAATCAATTCAAACATCTTTCTACAATCTTCGGATGACATGAACTCTATTTCTTCTATGGCTTCACCAACTTTTCTTATGTTTTCATCGGCATCTAGTGACAAGGTCCCAAAGTATTTATTCAAATACATCTCTTTCCTTTTTTTCATGTTCACTTTCATCACTTAGAGTTCTCATCATATTTTTCTTTGTATCTTAGTCTTCAAACATACTTCTTTGAAACATTGTTATGTTCTTAAATATGTTTGATACATAGCATATGTTTCCTTCGATTTTGACTATAAATCCTTGGAGTTTCAATTGGTGCAAACTTAGATATATATCATCTATGTCCGTGGAATAGAACACGTTTGGAATTATAAGGGTTTGTTCATCGGAGATAACACTTATGACTCTGACACCCCTTACGAAAACAAAGTTGTATTTTAACCGGCTTTCGACTCCAAATGATTTCTTAACTTTTAGATAAAAGTCTAAATTCCCACATACATTATTTTGAGAAATTTGGACTAACATACCAAATTTCATTCCATCTTTTATGATCCGTATCACATAATATGTAATCTTCTCTTTCATTCATGACAACCGAAGGAAAATAACTTATACATGTGTCGATTGTGTCCTTTATAAGTTGTGTACCTTCATCCCTTTCTTTTAGATTAAACGATCCAATAAGATGTTTCGGTTCATGGCAATAATATCACTTTCGAGTCTCTATGGATCTTTTCTTCCCACTTCTTTGTCTTTCTTTCTTCTCTTCATTTCTGGGAGGGTATGGATCTTCGTGGTCCATAATAATCTTTCATTGAATGTTGCGACATGATGATAATGAAACAGTGATCGAGTGCTGTTATAAAAACAAAAGAAAAGAATTTTGTCAAGAACCGATTGTTGGCTCTGATACCAATATGTTGGCAGCGGATAAACAACAGAAACAGAAACATTCTAACTTTGAATAACAACACAATTATGAGCAGATTGATCGAACAAAAGAACAATGATTCTTGATACTCAATGAAAATAACCAAAGAGAATTTTGGATTGAGTTATGGATAAAACAATCTTGGTAGTTTACATTCTAGGACAATATAACATATATATACTAGATACAAGTGCTCAACCGTTGTAACTGCTTCTTAGAAACACATTACCGTCCAGGTTGCCACCAAGAATAATGGTTTTTAACAGTTTTTGCATCAGGGTCTGTTTCGTCATTTTACATTCCGCTGATGAGATGTGCCTCTTATACTGCAGGCTGCTGTCTTTGTTTTTCGATTGATGCACAACTACAACTTAAACTTTCTGACTTAAACGTATTTAAGACACTTACATACAATTTACACAACACTAAATAAACACATATGTTAACATACATAAAATATACAAATACATATATATGTTCATAGTTTATATAATCCAATATTTTTCTCTCTTTGCAGCAATCTCCATCATCTAAAACTTCCAAACCTAAACATTTGTTACCAGCCATATATACCGCATGCCGTCGTGTCGTCGGCCGCGAGCAAACCACGTTGGCATCACTGTAACCACCCTCCTTTGTTGCATGCCACCGTGTTGTCATCTACATGTAACCCTCCTCACTATTTTTGGTGGCCTGATTATTGCATGTGGTGACTGTTGTCAGAGGTAGATGGTGGCGACAGTGTCTGATTTGTTGATCGTTAACGTCAACGCCGCCTCTTCCCGTCGCTAAGGATGTTATGTATGACCGGTGGTCGTTCGATTTGTGGATTGGCACAGAGCGTCGGTGTCACACCCTCAAATTTTCATTGCGGGGTTTATACCACGAGGTGCATGACATACTAGGATCCCATAGCCATAAGTCATAAGAACGACTCTAAATGCCCAAACCATTTAGTTTGTTTTCAAAAATCAAGCTTAGTGTTACCAAAAAGTTTAGTTAAGTTGTGGAAGCATAAACCAAACATAGACATTTTAAAACCATGCGCAAAACAACGCGCCCAAGATAAAACCATATAAAGGAAAACGTAAAAGCATAGAATGGAATTTAGATGTATGCCTAGACCCAAATGCAGTGAAGTGTGCAGTGCTTTCTAATCGTGGCACCAGAAGCTAACTACCTGCAAAAGCATGTATATCATGTGTCAACATAAAGTTGGTGACTTCACAAAGTAAAGAAGGTGAGTAAGTAAACGCACGGTTTCCAAAACCACGTAACCAAGTAAAAGCGTAGGTCTCCAAGACCACGTAACAACAAGTAATTGTGTAAGTAATTAAGTAGGTTCCAAAAACCATGTAACCACTAGTTCATCGCTTGCCAAGGGTAGCTAACCAATTCATGATAACTAACACTGATATACCGAACTGCTAATGTACGTGTGTCACAAATGTGAGCTGATTGCCTTATAGCATTGCCTATCAACAATGATAATATGTTAAGTTACAGTTCACTCCCGCACTCCCCTGAGCCGGTGTGAGGTTTGTTAGACCTAATAACGCTATCAACTAGTAACCCGCTTGCCATAATCCGGCAACTCATTCAGTATGTTAAGGACTTACAGTGATAGAGTTGGTTTAGTTCATCAAGGACAAAGTTTGCGAACTACAAAACCTAACCCACACAAGGAGTCAAAACCTGACCCATACAAGGATTCATAGCACCCCAAAACCCGCAATGTGACAGTAGTCCCAAACCGGACTAGAAAAAGTTAAGTAAGTTGTCTCAAACCCGAGACGCATGCTTTTGAGAAAAAGTAGTGAAACTCACCTTAGGATGCAAGAAAATAATCCAAACTTCACAAATAGGATGTGCTACCGACTCCCTATTACATGTGTCACTAAGTGAGTATATGTGTACAATCAATACACCATATAACCCGTTTGTCCAAGAAGTTTAAAAGTTCAAAACCGTGTAAGTGACACCTAATGATTCTAAATGCACAAGTAGACCCTACGGACCCGTTGGTAGACAAAATGATTAACATCAGTTATGCACTTCATATACACCCCATATAAGTGCTCATATAAGTTCATGTCAAATACAAGTCATACAAGACTCTAAATAGCCACATAAGTGTACATTACATAATATGCGTTTTTAGGACAGATTATGCGTTGTGAAAACCAATTTATTAAAAATACTTAACCAATGAATTAGACTCCCAAAATTTTCTTAAATATTCCACGGTGTCTATCAGACAAGTACATATTTTTAGTTCATGACAAAACCATACACAAAAATTATGAAAAATCACACAATACAACTATGTTTTGAAAATACTCACAACAGATCAGATTAGTAGACAAATTCCCAAAATTTATGTATTCATCCAAACGGGATGAATCCACTTGGAAAAGTCAAGTTTCATTAATTTTGACCTACTGTCCAAATTTCATAATATTACTCTTTGTCAAACTCAAGTTACGATCGTTTAAAGTTGACCCACTTTACTAATCCGAAAATCTGATATGACCTTTAATCAAAGAAAATTCCAAAAACGTATCAAACGACGTCCAAAACAGACGATTTTACTCATTATGAAAAGCTAAGACCATGTACAATATTTTCATACAAAGAAATCATCAAAACAAATAGTTTATCATCACGTTACAGCCTCTGCAAGTCGATCTAATCATTCTGTCCAGATTTTAAATCATGCATAAACCCTAGTTTTAATCACTATCTTTGCACATTAACGATCAACAATACTCAACAAACATCATATAACATTAATAACACATAACCTGATTAAGATCATGCAATACATACAAAAATCATCGCATAACACCATGTTTATCCCCATTAATCATTATCAACAACAAGTTTTAATCTTTATAAATGTGTTTCAGATCTGGACAAACTTGGTTATGATGCTTTAAAATACATTAGAGATAACCAAAACATATAGGGTTGAGTATTATACCGAAAGTACTTCAAATCCACCAATCGATTGCTCTCCAAGCTTCCTGAATGGTGTTCTTGAGCCTTAGCAGGTGTTTAGGGTTAATATTTTCGTAATTAGGCAGTAGGGGGCGATTAGGGTTAGGGTTATGAGGTTCTTGGGGCTTAAGATTGCTTAAATAGAGGTATTAAGTCGGTTTTAACACATCAGGTCCCTGTGAGTGGCCGCTCGGTCTAAGTGAGCGGCCGCTCACTCAGCCTCAGCTCGCTCCGGGTGCTCTGGTCCAGTGTATTGCATGTTTTCTTCGACGTTTTCGCTATTTTTGACCTTATCTAGTATAACCCCATGTATTAAGACCCAAACCATCTTAATGGTTCATCGATTTCGGTTTTTAATAACGCGTTTGGTTTAAGTTCCTGTAATCACATACAGTTTGCACATATAGTTTCACAGAAACATGTAATTGCAATCAATCTCAGTCAATTAATCTACAATCATTTAACTTCACAATTCACCAACGTCCGGGGTTCACTACTCATGTATATAGTTTGGTAATTCCCCGAATTACCACTACATGTAGTTATTAACCCATAATTGTGTAACGTGTGACCTATCTTGTAGATGCATTTTGTGCGACTAATGCTTTGGATTACTATTAACATATGTTTTGTGTTCTATCTGAGAATCCGGTTAAGAACCGAATTCATGGTTCGATTACGCGAAAACAACTCGGTTTCAGACGGGAGATTCGAGACGAGACAGTATCATACGATAACAAAGTCATCACAGATTCGTATTAATTCAGAAACGGTTACAGACACTGTCATCAGTAGGATAAACATCTATCTCGCGGCCGGGGGAGGTCGGGCATGACCTCCCCCTTGAGAGCATTCAAAGCATAAACTCAAATCTACAAAATGAAAACCAACACATGAGATTGCTATTTATAGTCCAAAACCATAAGCCACCTTCGCCCATTTAAGGAGGTCGAATGTGGAACTTTTCCACATTCGCACCATCACAAACGGTCGAATCTAGCTTTGATTTTGGTCTATATTTACAAATGCATCAGATCCATATAATGCCCTTATGGATCACCACAATCTCATGTAATACAATACACGACTCAACCCTAGTCTATTCGACAGTGACGTCCACATAATAGTGCATCAACACTATCGAATAGGCGAAGGAGATAAAAGTGGGCGAATGAAAGATTTCAAAGTTGCGAAGGAGTCTTCATGGTGCGAAGGAGAGATAGGAGTGCGAATGTAGATTAAATGTTTATGTAAAGCTTGGTTCGACCATGGTGTTTGGGTGAACCTGCACATTCGACCATGCAATATGGGTGTATGTGCAGGCCTATGAATAGGTTAAGCTCATTTTTGAAAGTAGTTGTTGGTCATTTTATTCCCTCCTGTTTTATGTCTCTCCCTAGTGTTTGTGTCAACTTATTTTCACGTCTATTTTGATTGTATACATTATTAAAACGTGTAATTCAAGTTGATTATGAAAGAGAAAAAGCTTTGAAAGATGATTTCTGTGTTTTGATTGTTTGATTATCATTTTGTGATTGATTCAGGGATTCCGCACCTGAATCAAACTTGTTTGATCACTATCTTTGTAGATTTGACGATCCTAAGCGCATACAAAGTGGTATCAGAGCCATTATAGATCAAGCAACCACAAATTGATAATTTTACAGCTGATTTGGACCCTATTTTGATCAAAAATTTTCTGTTTTCATTGATAAAACTGAATTGATGATAATTTGATTGATTAGATCTTGTTTTCATGGATAAAATGCATAATTCTCTTTGATAAACTTGTTCCAAATCAAATCCGAAGCAAAACCTGATTAGAATCATCAAATTCTTTCAACTTTTGAAAATTTTTATCAAAATTAACTGATTTTCAAAGAATAACCGTTTTTGAAAGTGCAGGGTCGAACCTAGGGAGAATAGGCGAACGTGTGTGTTAAACAGTCGAACCAAAGGATTTTTGGTCGAAGGTGGTGTTTTAAGTGGTCGAACCTAGAGTTTGTTAGTGTATTGGTGTACATTCGACCATATTTGTTTCATTCGACCATTCGGACGGTCGAAGAAGAAATTCAAAACGGTCGAAAGAGGGTTTAAACGGTCGAAAGTGATTTGTGTTTGTCATACTTCTCATTCGTATCTTTTAAAACGGTGGAAGGAGAACTTTTTCTCTCATTCGACCACTCGCTACATACGAAGGAGAAAGCTGTTTAAAACTTTTCTAATCTTTTCGTGTTTAAACATTTTCAGATCAAGATGTGGAACATTCCTACTACACCACAACCTAACACGACACCACAACAGCAGACAACCATGGATCCTTGGTCGGTTGCTGCCCAAAAGTCTAGTCAACCATCACAACCTATCAATTATATGGCTATGACTAGTACTATTCCTCAACACGTTGCGCAACCACAACCGCAACCGATTGGTGACTATTGGGGAGTAGCAGCAGCAGCGGTTCACTCACAGACGACTAATGCCATTTCAACTCTTATCCAAGACTTGTCTTCGGGGAGTGGAAACTGTCCACCTAAGCTTATGGAAATGGTCGACTACAACACGTGGAAGACCAAATTCAAGATCCATTTGGAGGGAATGGGTTTAGAGGGAACTGAGGCATGGCAGATGATTGCGTAAGGCTATGTTGCTCTGATCTTGGAGAACACGGGAGAGCCTATTCCTTCGGAGAATCTAGCAGACGATGAGAAGAAAAAGTTTGCTATTGAGAAGAAGGCGTTTTCTCAATTGTCTCAAGCTATCAACACTGATTTGCTGCATCAGTTTGGTTCTTGCACAACTTCTAAACAGCTGTGGGGCATGTTGAGGAACAGGCATGATGGAAATGAGAAGACTAGGAAGCTAAGGATGGAAGAGCTTTGAAAAGAGTTTGAGAATTTTAGTTACATGGGTAACGAGACGTTGAAAGAGTTGGTCCCAAGGTATTGCCACTTACTCACAGAGCTTTCAAGCTATGAGATTAGCATACCTATGTCTGAATTGGTGGACAAGTTTGCCGATGCATTGCCACCTTATTGGAACCAGCATATTGAGGTGTTAAAAGAGAAGGATGAGTACCAGTATTGGACGATAAATAAATTCATTCAGAAACTGGAAAACAAGGAGATGGAGGAATAGAGGAAAGCAAAAAGGGCTCAAATTCCTCATAATCCAGAACTGTATCTTGGTGGTACATCTTCTTCCCATTCTACTTCCAGTTCTACTACCAATGTTGCTCCACACATCGCGTGCGTATCTAACATCGTTGAACCACCCAAACAACCAATCAATTACCTTGCTCAAACATCTTCATATACCTCACCATCATATCCAAGAACTTCTTATATTCCACCATTTTCACCCATGCAACAAGCAGCATGTTATTCTGCTAGCCAACCTCAACAACAACTGTACAATCCTCAAATGAACCAAATGCAACTTAACCAAAGTCAAACTAACCAAAGCCCGATTGTGTTGGAGACATCTAATCTAAACAATGTTACTGTTGAGATTGCCCAACAACATGTAAAATTAGTTTCAGCAATGGTAGCATCATACAATGGGTTGGTTGCTAGTTAAATTGGGAACAACAACTTGACCAATGAGGACTATGCACAGATTGACAAGGAAGAAATGGAACTGATGGATATTCAGTGGGCTTTTGCAAGTATTATGAGAAGAGCCACTGATTTTATTCAAAAGACCGGGAGAACTGATCTTTCGACCTCTCCCAACACCACTTATGGCTTCAACAAAGCCAAAGTCACTTGTTTCAACTATGGTGAGAAAGGTCATTTCAAAAGAGAGTGCACACAGCCCGCACAACAAGGTAATAGAAATCCATTCAACTCTACTTATCAGAACTGACAAACCCAAAATCAACATCAAGTATCATACCAAAGTCCCAACATTTCAAGCTTTCAACCTCAAAACAACTATCAAAACCGTCAAAACAACCAACAAAATAATAATGCTAGACAACCCACAACACAAAACCAAACCAAACACAACAGAACACAAACCGAACAATCATTCCCATTTCTACACCAAACACACAAACCCAAACCGAGAACTCAAATCAAGCAATGGTGATACAGAAGGATGAGGGTTTTGATTGGACCGGTATGCAGTTGGGTGTTGAAGAAATTACAGCTGGTAATGTGGCTTGTGTGGCACAGAAGATGAATTTGGATGAACCGGTGGAGGTTGAAGAAGAGATTGTGATTGAGAAGTTGAGTGAGTTGAAGATTGAAGAGTTGAATGATGAGATGAATGTTGATGGAAAGAAATCTGGAATGATTCTAGATTCGGTTGCTGATATTTCAGAACAGTTTGATTCTACTTATTCTGATGAGGAGAGTGAGTCTGACTCTGAATCTAGTGTTAACTCACTGGATGATGACATTGACCAGTTGCTTGCTGAAGCTGACTTCTTGATGACAAGGAAATCATGAATAGTGGATGATTCTTGCACCAGAATTGACTATTCCAAGTTTTTCGCTGGGAAGGAAGCACACTTTGCACTGATGGCCATGACAGAACCTCCCAAACAGGTAAGTGTTGAATCTACTGTTAATTCTAATTCAACTTGTGTTAAACAATGCAAAGCTTGTGATAAATTGACAGATGAAAATAAGCAACTCAAGGTTCAACTTGAAAGTGCAAAAATCAACTGTCAATTATATCAAAAAGAATCAAAAGAATTCAACAGAGTACTTGATGGCTATAAGAAAAATGTTTCTGAATTGAAAAAGACTTTGTCTTTAAAACAAATGGCCATAAATAACTATATCAATGATTTAGAAAACACAAAATTGGAAATGGCCACAATCAAGTGCTTTGCAGAGAAAGTTAACAAAAAGCTTAAGAGCTATAAGCATATTGCTTATGTCATTGACCACATAATAGAAGAGCCTTCACAGTCTAGTAGTGCAAACTAAAAAGCTGTCCCAGCTCCGGTGTTGTTTGAAAACCATAATTTGCATGCAATAGCACCGGAGAGCTCAGTTAAATCTGACTCTACATCGGATAACGAGTCAAACACATCCAGTGTGGGAGACTCGTATTCTGATGTTAGACCCGTTCTGGGAAATAATGAGGGTGTGGTTGCTGCTGATGATTCTGATGAAGAGGATGAACAGTTTGAGACGGTTGTTGAAAAGGTGAGTGATATTCCTGATGAAAATCACATCATCACTACTGAACCTGTTTCACCATCTCAGATTGTCCATCCCATGGCTAACGCTCACAGAAAGAATCAATCATTGAAGTCTGTTGAAAAGAAAGTTGTTAAGAATGTTGAAAAGAAAATGGTTAAGAATGTTGAAAAGAAAATTGAAAAGTCAGATGAAAAAGAAAATGAATCGTGTGATAAACCTGTCAAAGTTTTCTATAGGATGCAAGGATCTGATAAGATCATGTCTGATGAAGAATATCCGATTCAATTTGCAAATTATTCAAAAATTGAAAAGATCTGGCAGGAAAGTACCATTTGGTTCCCGAAAGTTGAGCGAACAAATGATATTCCTCCAGCAATCTTAAAGAAAATTCATTCGGATATTCCTAAAGATCCAAAGGTCAATGTCACACAATTTGTTAAACCAATAGATAAGTCAAATGGTTTTCTTGAGCCGGCTTACTCAACGGACCCTGCTCCTGAGAGTTTAAGAAGACAGTGTATAGTTGATCAATATCCTATCGCTAGTTATTCTAAGTCGAACATCAAGGAAAATTATGAAGAGTACCGTGCGTGTTTTAAGTGCGGGGAGAGGGGGCATTTACTTGCCAACTGCCCGTATGTATGACACAAGAGGCACGAGGTGGAGATAAAGCAAAAGTATGAATGTCCGGTTGATAATCATTGTTATCCACAGAGACGGTTTGTTCCTCAACCAGCACCTTTTTATAACCAAAGCAATTATTTCAAAAGGAGGGAAAATCGTCAGATGACATATGATAGATGCAACCGGATAGCCGCTGAGAAACCATTGAAGAAACCAATGGTGAACGCAACTGTTGACAACAAAAAGGTTCCTATTAAACCTAATGTCAAACCAACAGTTGGACCTATCTCTGTTAAATTAGAGAAGGTAACCAAGAAGATATCGTTCAAGGATGAAGTAATGAAACCGGCTGAGACCCCAAAGTCTCAGATCCGGATCTTGAAAAGATCTGAACAATCTTGGTCGCCAAAGGGATCTGAAGGTGCTTCAACTTCACAACAAAATGTGAAATCTGAGAATGAGAAAGATTTGTGTGATAAGAAAAAGATTGATAAAAGTCAAGATGTTTGTGATAAATCTGAATCTTTGAAACAATCTGTTCAAAGACCCAAGACCAAACAGGCTTGGGTCCCCCGAAAAATCTAACTTCTTTACTTGATATGTGCAGGGAGCTTCAGCTGGCCCTGTGAGCAGTCTTTGGATTGTTGACAGTGGAGCTTCTGGTCACATGACAGGGGATCGTTCGCTACTTTTTGATATTCGAAACATCAATGGAGGTTATGTAGCGTTTGCAGGGAACATGGGAGGCTATATTACCATGGAGGGTAGTGTGAGCAATGGAATTGTGAGCTTCGAGAGAATTTCCTATGTGAAGCAAATAGATTACAATCTGTTGAGTGTCAGTCAGATATGCGACAAGCAGTTTTCTGTGTACTTTGACGACAAATCTTGCTATATACTCAAGCCGGGTTTTGAATTACCGAAAGAGTGGGTGATGCTAAAGGCACCGAGAGTGAACAACTTGTACATTCTCGATATGTCGAAAGCCATGACCACCCAAGGCCAAGTCACGTGTTTCCTTTCCAAGGCTACAGAAAAAGAATCCATTATGTGGCATAGGAGAATGGGACACATTCACCTCAGAAAGATGAATCAATTGGTGAAGAATGAACTTGTCACAGGCGTGAACGTCAAACATTTTCACTTAAATGACAAGTGTGTGAGTTGTAAAAAGGGTAAGCAGCACAAACAATCCCATAGGCCAAAGAAAGTTAATTCCGTTGAACTGCCACTTGAACGTTTGCACATGGATCTGTTTGGACCGGTCAAGCGTAAGAGTCATGCTGGGGAGTTATACTGTCTTGTGGTGATTGATGATTATTCAAGATTCTAATGGGTGATGTGCTTACACAGAAAGAGCGACACGTTTGATAAATTGAAAGTTCTGTTCACTCGTCTGGAAAATATCTATGGTCTCAAGATCAAGAGGATTAGGAGTGATAATGGGACGGAGTTTAAAAATGCACAGATGGACAATCTCTGTGAAAACAACGGAATTCATCATGAATACAGTGCTCCGTATACCCCACAACAGAACGGTGTCGCGGAACGTAAAAACAGGACTCTAATTGAAACGGCGAGAACAATGCTTGCGGACCCAAATCTTCCAGTAATGTTCTGGAACGAAGCAATTTACGCAGCTTGTTATACTCTTAATCGTGTTTTAACGGTGAAGAAGTTTGGCAAAACTTCTTATGAGCTGTTGAATCGTCGAAAGCCGAATTTAGAGTATCTAGAACCGTTTGGAGCTCCTTGTACTATGCTTAATCCATCTGAGAAGTTCGCACCGAAGGCTGAGGAAGGATATTTTGTTGGAAATGCAACCCCGCTCAAACGGGTATTCAACAAAAGGACTCCTCAAGTCGAGGAGTAGGCTAACGTTTAAGTGCAACGGTATACTCAGAATTTACAGGGAAGCGGTCCAGACTGGATGTTTGATTACAAAGATTTCTTTGAATCATTCAACCTAGATAGCTTGGTTGAAGAGGTTGTATTACGTTCATATTACGAGGTCGAAAACGCAGTGACATCACCGTTGGTGCGTCCGATTACCGTGAATCCTCAAACAGCTTCTAATGATACCATTGTTCCTGTCGTTGAAGAAGAGGTATTTCAAGAAGCTTCCACAACGTTGAATTCATCAGAATCAGAAGATGACGACGATGATGTTACAAGTGAAGCTATCTTAGATCATGCTATAGTGACACCACCAGTGAACCCAACTACTGGTGCTTCAACATCGAATGTGGGTAATGATCTGGTTTCTGCAGAGAACTTAGCTACTCAGACGGGAGTCCAAGTACCCGATTATCCGGAATCTCGGATACATCGAATTCACCCGATCGAGCAGGTTATTGGTGATCCTGGTAGCAGTGTGATGACGAAAGGTCAATTGAGGAATGCTAACTCATCGGAAAACCTTGGCAATCTTGCTTTATATGCCAAAATACAAAAATCTGGTTTTCAGAATGACTGGTCTTTTGCTTGTTATGTTTCGCAGGTTGAGCCGCGAACTTACAAGGATGCTCTTTTGGACGACGCTTTGGTGGAAGCAATGCAAGAGGAGTTGTTGCAGTTCCAGAAACTTGGCGTTTGGACATTGACAGATTTTCCCCCGGGAAGAAAGAAGATTGGAACGAAGTGGGTTTATAAATGCAAAAAGGATGATAGAGGAGTGATCGTAAGGAACAAAGCTCGTTTGGTTGTACAAGGATTTCATCAAGTGGAAGGAATCAATTACAACGAAATCTATGCACCAGTTGCACGCTTAGAGGCAATCCGAATGTTTCTGGCGTTTGCATCATTCAAGAAATTTAAGGTGTATCAAATGGATGTAAAGAGCGCATTTCTTTATGGTGTGGTCAAGGAGGAAGTATACATAGGTCAACCACCAGGCTTTGAAGATCCTATTCACCGAGATAAGGTCTACGTTTTAAACAAAGCTCTCTACGGGTTGCACCAGGCTCCAAGGCAATGGTATGAGGAGCTGAGCACGTATCTTCTTTC
The DNA here is from genome assembly GCA_028751855.1 of Ambrosia trifida. Classification (NCBI taxonomy): domain Eukaryota; kingdom Viridiplantae; phylum Streptophyta; class Magnoliopsida; order Asterales; family Asteraceae; genus Ambrosia; species Ambrosia trifida. The sequence continues at coordinate 53,596,129 of CM054131.1, forward strand.
AAAAGCATTCAAGCGAGGTTTGGTAGATTGCACACTGTTCACTAAACGAACAGGCGATGACTTGCTTCTAGTCCAGATTTATGTTGACGATATTATATTTTGGGTCTACTAACAAACTTCTGTGTAGAGAATTTGAATGTGTTATGCAGGAAAAGTTCGAGATGAGCGCAATGCGAAAGATGCAGTTTTTCCTAGGCTTGCAGGTGGAACAAAGACCAACGGGGATCTTTATTCACCAGACGAAATACGTTTTCTGAAGTCTTGAGCCGATTCCAGATGGATGATTCGAAGCCGATGGATACCCCAATACAACCTAATCACGGGATTGGAGTTGACGCTAAGGGGGAGCTAACTGATCCATTTATATATAGAGCAATCGTCGGATCTCTGATGTATCTCTGTGCACGTTATCAATCGAAGCCGAAACAGAGTCATCTTGCAGCTGTCAAACGTATCCTTAGATATTTGAAGGGTTGTCTGTCAAGAGGACTATGGTACCCTAATGATGATAATTTTGACCTAATCGCTTTTAGTGATGCAGATTGGGGCGGCTGTGACAAAGACAGCAAATCCACAATGGCTGGATGCCAGTTTATGGGGAGCAGGCTCGTGACCTGGCAATGCAAGAAACAGACCGCAGTTGCATTATCCACATGTGAAGCAGAATACGTTTCAGCATCGAGCTGCTGCTCACGGGTTCTTTGGATCCAAAAACAGATGGTGGACTACGGTTTGCAATTTCTTAAAACCCCTATTTATTGTTATAATGAAGTCGCAATCGCATTAACAAAAGGCTTAGTAAATCACTCAAAGGCTAAACATATCCGGATTAAATACCATTTTATCCGTGATTGTTATGCTAAAGAGTTGATCGATATGGTCAAAATTCACACTAATTACCAACACGCAGACCTTTTTACCAAAGCTTTTGATAAATCGAGATTTGAATATCTTTTGAAAGCTACGGTATTAAAGAAAAACAAGACTGATCACCACCTCAGTTTATCGCTTTTTAGTTTAGTTTTACTGTTTTTCAGAAAAATTTCAAAAATCCAAAAACATTAAAAATTTCAAAATCCATAAAAATTAGAAAATTTCTTTGCTGACTGCTATATCTTCTTCCCTTAGATTAATGACGTCAGCTTTCTGTGAACAAACGATATCTGGGCAGTCACATATTTGAAATGCTCCAGCTTATCCTTGGGAACAGTAAATTCAAATATTTATAAAAATCAGAAAAACCAAAAATGATTTCCTAGAGAAAAAGGGGAAATGATAGTACATCAGTGGGGATCTGACACATTGTAAAGAAATGTAATGCTATATAGGGCGTGTGTCTGAGTCTGTGCGATGTGCTGATAGGCTTCGTAGACCTATTACTGCGTGCCTGATACATACATATCAAACGAATTGTTGTGTGGATGAACTCCTCATGGGCATATGGTCTTAGTACCGTAATTTCGTTTGATAGGGTATTTGTACAAAACTCAGAGGTTTTGGGTCGTTATGTTATTAGTTATCTGGGGATAGCCTCTCTGATCTTCTGCTGTAAGTCATTACGGACCTAGATCAGATAGGGTGTCTTTATAAAAGAGCTTTAAGCCAAATCCTAAAGTTACCGAATTGAGGAACTTTCCATGTTTTATGATAATCAAAGATTATCTATTACATTGTATTAATCACTGATGCAAATCATGATTAATATCAGTCCTCAACCTGGTAGAGTGCACATGTTACTTTGCTGCATTAATATGCTGACATGTATACCTCTGTGCCTCATATCTTGTAAATTACAGACGACGAAAGCATAATCACGCTTTACAATGAGTCTTTGTGCATTTACTTCTTGATACGGGAGTATGTCGTGTGCGTGGGAACCACAGACAATTACGTTTATATTATACATAATCATATCAGTCTAAAGCACTGCACAAAAGTCTGCATGTGAGTTTATGTGGATCACAATATCAGCAATTGCCAGATCACACATTGTCTTTACTGATAATAATCAAAAGATCAACGGTGTGATCAGATTTCTCAATAACTGATATGATCCCTTTACCGGAAATCCCAAAACATTTACTGCTTTATCTTTACATTTCTGCATTTTATTTTCTCGTCAAAAATTGCAAAACTCAAAAAGATTTTAGGTGTGTTTTAACATAAACTTTAGAAAATCCAAAAAGATTTTACATTTCTATATTCTTTTTGATTACTGATGGTGGTTGATGACGATTTTCTAAACCTTGATGAACTATTTAAGCTTTGTCATCTTTAACTGAGAAAATATGATTGTCGGATGCTTAAAAGTTGGAAAATATTTCGAACGGGACTCGATTTTGTGATTTGGTAAAATTTTCAAAAATTCCTATTCACTTTCGCCCATTCACTTGGGTCGAAGGAGAAATTTCTTGTTCATTCGTACGTTTCATTTTGGGCGAATGTGAGAGTTCTTAAGCTGTTTTCTCTTTCGAACCCTTATGTCTCATTCGCACCTTTAATTAGGGGCGTAGGAGACAAAAGCTTTGCATTCGACCGAGGTGAACGGGCGAATGAGCAGCCTATATAAAGCCTTATCTGCTCATTCGACCCATTACAAAATTTTTTTCAAAATTTCCGATACTAAGTCCACTTGTTGCTCGTGTCTTTTCAATCTTATCATTGTGATCGTCTCTTTATACTGATCATTTTCCACTTATATTTACAGGTTTTCATCTATTATTGACTGTTTAATCAATGATTTTGTGTTCAAGCCCTAACTGCTATCGAACAGGGATTTATACATGATAATTGACGATATTATTGACAGGGATTCATTGAATGAGTGTTTTAGGGGGAGAATATGCAAAAACAATGGTTTAAACATGACAAGAATGTATAATTGATTGTTTAAAGTCATTCGAACCCTAGTTTTTGTTATAAAACACTAATTCAATAAATAACTGATAAAATTGATGATTAGGAAACTTTTATTGGAGGTTTTAGATGTTAAATGAATCAAAATGACAAGTTAAAATCCACTGAAATTCAAAATTAAAATTTGAAATGAAGAACAGTGTCTTTCGTCCATTTCGAATGGTCGAACGTACAAAAATGGGCGAAGGAGATGTTTTGTTTTGGCGAATGAAGTCAAATGGGCGAATGATACATTTATTAAAAAATTTTCACATTCGAACCCTTAAAACTTCACATTCGCACCCAAAAACTCTCATTCGTACCTCCGTTTGGGCGAATGTAGAGATCAATTATCAAATTTTCAACTTTTGTTTATTTTGTCGATTTCTAACATATTTACTTGATTTGTTTTGCAGTATAAACCATGTCTGGACAGGAAGGAACTAGTGAAAAAGCTGGATCATCTGCACAAGCTGCTGAGACAGGAAAGGAAGAGATGTTGCCGTTCGATAATGCACATAATTGTTGTGCATATCTTGGAGAGTGAAATAGCACACCGAGTTTACAGGGATTATTGAGTTTCTAAAGAGGAGTCGGGTGATAGATGCAATTGCTACACCTGCTATTATTTACCGAGACTTGTTACAAGAGTTCTGGACGAACGCGAAGTTGGATTTCTGGGAGTGTGAATCATCTCTGGTTAGAAAGATTCAAGGACAATTGGTTATTGTTTCAGAGAATGATATCAGGGAAGCTTTGAAGCTTGAAGATGAAAAGACTGATCCAAGAGAACTTAGCTTTATTGAACAGAGGAAATGCTTTCTAAGGATAAAGTATAACGGGTCGATTACTGATGGTTCGTTACACAAGGGAAAGCTTTGTCCCCAATTCAAGTATTTGGCACATGTTATGATCCATGTCTTTGGTTCAGAAGCAGGAGGATATGACTTGATCAGGAAGAGTATAAGCTCGATGATGGTTGCACTGATATTGAACAAACCGTTCAAACTATCAGGGATGCTTATGGAACATTTATTGGAACCTGTTAGAGGTACAAGGACTAGGAAGTTTCTGTTTTATCCTAGATTCCTTCAGATGATATTTGATCACAAGTATAAGCAGTTGAAGAGGGATCCGAAGAAGATCATAGTTCAAGAGCATATGACTATTAATACCTTGGCAAGAATGAAGGCTCACAAAGTCGTGCCGGTGAACGAACGACCACCTGTTAGACGTTTATTTGGTCATTTGGCTAGGATTGATTATGTGGATCCTGGTAAAGATGAGGTAAGGCATGCTGACAGTGCATCGGACGAAGACAATCCGTTACATCCTGTTGACCCTGAGGCGAAGCGAAAACATCAGGTTGTGAATGTGGGAGCCAAGAGTGGAAAGTCGAAAGAAAAAGAGATCAGGATTGAAGTTATTCCTGAGACTGAGCCTGCTAAGAAGAAGAGTGTGTCGAGAAGGCATAAGAGCATGGCTAAGAAAGGTTTACAGCTTGTGGATGAAGCGTCAGTCGATTCTGAAGAGACGCAAGAGGATGAACGTTAGGATTCTGAAACTGAGACAGTAAAGGCCACCATGCCCAAGGCCACGGTGGCTGGTGAGTCTGCTAGTCTAAACAGATCAGTGGAAGAACAGAGAACGAAGAGCCCTATTCACTTAGATGAAGATGATGAGGGATTAGGTTTGGGATAAGGAGATTTTCCTGGATCGCAGTACAAGGGGAAAAACCAAAGAAGCCCCAATTCAAGAAGAAAAAAAAAGTGTTAAAGCCCACAGAGAAAAGAGCGAGGGAGATTGAGTCTTTAGTAGCAGGAAAGAAGTTGCCACCTGCTTCAAGCTCGAAATCACCGGTTGCTGCTCCAGCTTATACGAAGCAGAAAACCACAACCACTTCTAGTATTGAACAGGGATCTAATTTACTTGTTGACGCTTTTAACGAGGCATTGGATAATGTACTGAAGAAGTTGAAGAAAGGTAAACTGCCTGAAGTTGCTGAAGTGTCTGCTCAAAAGGTTACAGTGGATAGTGCTGTGATGAACACTATTAACCGGAAACTTACTAAGATGATAAATATTATAAATAAGCAGCAGACAGAGATTGATTAATTGAGAAAGAGTGACACAAAGATGTTAGATGTCGTTGTTACATCACATGAGAACAATGAAGAACTGAAAAAGAAAGTTAAACAGTTGCAAAAGGATAATAGGAAATTGTTAAAACATGAGCAAAGAAACACCAGAAGGTTTATAGCTTTGAAGGAAGAGAATAAGAAGCTAAAAGAGAGTAATAAAAGCATGGATAATCTGATTAAAGATTTATACACTCAGGCTCCTCAGTTGAAAGAAGGTAAAAAGGATAAAGATCAAGACGAGGAGCAAGTTGATTTTGAACCGTCTGATAATGAGGAGGAAGATGAGGATCTTGATGAAGATGCTGGAAACATTCCTAAAAAGAAGAAGAAGAAGAAGGATGATGAAGATGATGATGGTTCGGATAGTGAATCTTGTTAGGATCTGAGTTTGATTGTTTTGATATATTTAGAATAAGATGAGAAATGAATGATGTAAGTATATATGGCAAGTGCAGCGGAATGATAAACTATAATCAAAACAATAGGAATAAAGGTTTTCAATGATCAAATGCTTTCATTAATTGAAGGATTACAATCAGTACAAATACTCCCCCTCAGCCTGATCACACAGTGACTGTTTGTCTGAGAGAATGTTTGTGTGTGATGTAATAGAACAGTACAAGCACTGTTCTATTTATAGACAAACCTAAACCACTGGTGACTTGTGTTGACGTCACCTAAGATAGTGACCTTTAACAGAATAACAACATAAAACATCTGCCCAATACAAACTACTGTTATATTACAAAGCACTGTAAAGCAAACAACTGCTTAAGGAAAAACTCTGATGGTCTTGCAACATCTGTTGGAGTCTAAGTGCTGTTGACTCCAACAGACCTTTAGTCTTCAGTACTTGATCAGCAGTTGTTTCTTCATCAGATCTTTGGTCAGCAGTTGTTCTCTATCAGTTGTTCTCTAGCAGTCCTTTGTATCAGCAGTTGTCACAGCAGTTGTTTGGATGGAACAGTTGTTAGGGTCAGCAGTCTTTTGGGAAGAATATGTTGTAAAGACTGTTTATTTGTGGAATCAACTGTTAGCATATTTTGGCTTTTCAATCATCTGTTCTTCTCCAGGTCAGCAGACCCAACAATCTCCCCCTAGAACAGATGATGCCAAAACTAAGCTTTATTATTGATCTTTATTTCTCATCAGACTTTCTCTGATTTGTCCTTTGAATTGAAGTTCAAAATCCAAGGCAAATAGGTCTTCTACATCTCTTTCAAGCTCAAGGTTCAGCAGTGTTTGGAGATCATTTGCACACAGGCTATATGCATCATCCATGCTTAGCTTTTGAACTTTTCCATCTGACCTGAGCAGAGTCAATTCATGGTTGTCTTTATTGACTTTCCATTTTAGAATTTTTGAGTCAGTGGATTTGCTGAGATGCATTTTTATTCTTGATGAATTTGGTGATGGAGGTCTCCCAATGAGTTCTCTGAGCTTGTCGGTAGTGGGATCTGAGAAAAAATGCACTTGATTGAAGAGGCCCTCTTTTATGTAGGTATCAGCAAACTTCTTCTGATCTTCTTCAGACATTTCTTTCTGTTTCTTGAACTGTCCTCTCGCAACAACTGATAGATCAGAAGTGTCAAGTAAGCTGTCAAGAGTAAAAGCCTGTTGAGGTCTCTTCATCAGTGGTTCATCAGTGTAGATAGGTTTTCTAGGTAGGCTGGGATCTTTCTTCCTATTTTCTTCAAGTCTCTTGTATGTTTCAACTAGGCTCAGCTCAGACCATCTTGCAACAGACCTCATCTCCCCATAATCAGCAGCCAGTATTTCTTGTCTCATCCTCTTAAACTTCAAGGCTCTGGCTGGATCTCTGCCTTTACCAAAATCAGGGGCAGAGACTTTAGCTTAGGGATTCTTGGCCAACTCTTCTATTCTTAAGAGTTCTTCTCTGAGTGCATGAGTGGTCCAGCTTGCAAACTGTTTTTTGTTTGCTTTGTAAGGCATGGTTGCCAAGATCTGTTCAAGAAGGGATTCCCTAACCTCCTTTTCCATGTCACTACTGAGAGGCATGGCAGACATGGAATTGCTCAGGGTCTTAGCAAAATCTTTAATCCTTCTCAATTTGCTAAGTTCTGCTGAATGGATGCCCTGAGCAGTCCTGTCATCCTTCCCTTTGCATTTCTCTTTTATGATAACATCTGCCTGTTCAGCCTTGTATTTAAGATATGTGTCAATGTTTAAGGGAACAGGGAAATGTGGAAGAGAAGGGAAAGATCTATTAGGTGGTTGTTCAGTATTATAGAAGGATTGCATTTCCCCCTTGAGTAGATCAAGTTCAAGGGGATACTGAACAGCCAATGGTGTAATGGTTGGTGGTGGTCTATGGGATCTGAATTGTGATGTGTGTGTTGAAAATGATGAGAGTGGAATGGCTGATATAGGTGTGGATTGTGTGGTTGAGGTGGTGTGTGGTGATGTATGTATGTTTTCATCCTGTACAATAAAGGTTGATTTCCTCTTCCTTTTGTACAAGATTTTTGGTGATGGTGGTGTGGAAGCAGTGGTTGTGTTAACATCTGTTGGCACCTTAGTAGGACCAGCAGATGTTTGGGATTTGGGTGGTGATGTGATTGTAGGTTCAGATGTAGGTTTGGTGGTTGTAGGTTCAGGTGTAGTGGTTTTATCAGTGGTTTGGGTGGCAACAGTGGTTTTGTCAGCAGTGGCTTTATCAACCGAGGTTTTAGCAGCAGTGGTTTTCAGTTTAGATGGTGGTTGTCTGACATGTTTAGCAGGCATCTTCTTCCTTTTTGAGGATCCCACATCTTCAACTTCCTGTTGTTGTTCCCTTTTTAGTTGTACCAACAACTCTGCTTTGGCTTCCAAAGTGTCAGCCCTCTTTTGTTTGTCTTCAGCAGCTTTTTCAGCTTCTTTATTTGCAGAGTTGTCTACTGCTTTATCTTTGCTGGTTTGTTTTTGTGGTGGTGCAGTTTGAGTTTGTTGTTGCTGTTGTGGTGCTGTTTGAGTAGACCCTGGTATGTTGGCAGACTTTGATTTACCTTTTTATGAAGGTGGACAACCAAAGGGATCTAGCTTTGGCAACCTATCTCTGTCACTCTCCCCCTTTTTGGCATCATCAGCTGTGAATGCATCATCAGCTGTGAATGCATCATCATCTTCATCCCTGAGAATGATGGTAGGGGCAGAGCCAGTGGTCTTCAGCAGATGGTCTTTGATGGCTTGAATGTCTGCATGAGTATCTTTGTACCTTGCATCTACCATGTTTCTGATCTCAGCCATGTAGGTTTCATGATTCTGATCTGCTAGTTTTCTATGAGATATGATGATGGGGGAAACAGATTTCCATAGCTCACTAGCAATATCAGATGTGGATGGTTGACCCTTGGAAAGAGTAGCCAAGGATTCCAATATTAACTTGACATCAGATTTGATGTCAGCAACAGAGGTTTCAATGGTTTGAACTCTAGCCGTCAATTCTTGGTATTTTAATCCATCACCTAAGTTAATAGGATCATCTGAATTCCTACCAGTGGTAGTTTTAACTGATTCAGTCCTAGGAGGTGAATCCAAAGGATGAGAACCAGATGCCCCTTTTTCTTGGTTCTGGGGACTTCCAACTGATTTTGAGGACACTATAGTGGCCTCATCAATTGTTGCCTTCAAGGGAGTCTTAGTTATGTAACCACTGTCCTGGTGTGAGACAATGGTCTCTACATCAGTAGTGGCTGCTCCACTTGAAAACTCACCTAGAGTTGCATTGAACTCTAGGGGTGTAACCTCCTCATCTGTTTGTGGGATGGCTGATTGAATTTCCTCAGTCCCAGTCACTTGTGGAGGTATACTCTCATTGACAGGTGAAAGAGAGGAACTGGGATTTTCCTGAGTTTTGTCAATAGCCTCAAACAGAGGTTGCATGGTCTATTGAACATGTGATGGTGAAGGTGGAGGAGTGAAAAGAGAATTAGCCCTGGGAGAGGGGCCTGTGAACATTTGGCCAAGTGACTCAATGTATCATGATGTGGTTCCCCTTGGCTTACAACATGATCCTTTTGTGAGGATGCATGAGGAGTTTGTTCAGGCTGAGATATTTCCAACTGTTGTGAGGAAGTAACAACAGTGGTTTCTAGTTTCTTTTGTGTTGCAACAGAGTTATCTTCTGGTATCTCATCTTCCAGAAGTCTCTTTTGTGGTGAAGTGGTGGTTTTTGTGGATGGACGTTTTCTTTTGGAAATGGCTGGTGTGGGTTCCACAGCACTGGATGTAGTGCCATGATCACCAGGAGCAGTAGGCTCAACAACAGAGGTTTGGACAACAGTTGTTATCTTAGTCCTCTTTGTTTGTGTTTTTGAAACCTTTGACACTTTTAATACTTTTTCTTGGGTGTTTGCACCCAGCATTATTGTGAAAGTTTCATCAGTTAGACTCTTCATTTGCATAGACTCACCCTTTTTGAAAACTTTTTCTGGTAAAACCTTTTGTAGAATTACACTTAAGATTTTTGGGTAAATTAGAAAAGAATTGTTTGACCCAGACTTTATGGCTTTCACATTTGACACTAAATCCATAAACAGTCCCTGGGATAGATTGAAGTCAGAATCTGACAACATAGCATAGCCCAAGTACTGAATCCTCAATGGGATTTCATTAAAGGAGGTGGACTTAGCGGAGACATAGAGAAGGAGGGTATGGAAGAAAAATTTCATGACTGGTGGGAAAAACTTTTTGAAAAGTGTTGACCCAGTCATCTGAGCATCATACCCCCTTTCCTGAAACTCTGTGTGAAGCTCTGTTTTCGGGAAATAGTCTTTACTTGACAGGTCATTAAGTGAGAAGGTTGTGGATATCAGTTGAGGGGTAATGACGATACATGTTTCACCAATTTTTGAGATAATGGAAGTAGGCTTTTTGTCTTGAAGCAAGAACTCAACATTTAACCAGAATTCTTGGAGAGTATCAAAATAGATAGGGGTGTCAGCGGTTAAGATTGTCAGGTATTTGGATTTTAGGATGATGTCGATGGTGGAATGGAATGGAGTGTTTTCATCTGTTTTAACCAGATATGGAAGATAATTGTGGGTGGCTTTAGCTTGAAGATCCATTGTAATGGATTCCGAAGTGGAGAATGAATGAAATTTGATTGAGGGTTTGAGAATGAAGAAGGCGGTTTCAGTATTTTGAATACAATGAGTCAGTGTAACGACTGCTGTTATAAAACAGGGTTTTTATAGGCTCTGGTGAAACCGCTGATGTAACCAAAACTCTGCTTGTAAGAGCAGACGTGGCAAACATCTGATGGTTAAAACATCTGGTAGGGAATAGCTGTTTTGGCAAACAGCTGATGCAAACAACTGATGCAACAGCAGTTCTTTTTTTATCGTTATTATAGATATATATATATATATATATGGATAATAAAGCAGTTGTTTTATCTGATCAGAGGTTTGAAACAGATTTTTCAACCAACAGTGGATAAAATGAATGAAACAGTGGTTGTTATATCTGATCAGAGGTTTGAAGCAGATTTTTCAACCAAAAAGCTATTTTTAAGGATGGATTTTGATTTTCTGAAACATTTTAATGCTTTTATTAAAAACATTTGTGTTGTTAATCCATGTTTAGCATACCAATTCTAGAAATCAGATTTGTAAAGGTAGATGTGTCTAAAGCTTTTGTCAACACATCTGCCAACTGATCCTCTGTTGGAACATGGTGCAGAGAAATCAAACCTTTTTCATAGCTATCTCTGAAAAAATGATGTCTGATGTCAATGTGTTTGGTAGTGGAGTGAGATACTGGATTTTTGATGATATTTTCAGCAGCTTGACTATCCAACATGAGTGGAGTCTGTAGTGCAGTTATCCCAAAATCCAGCAATTGATTTTGAAGCCACATGAGTTGGGCTGTACAGCTTGCAGCAGCAATGTATTCAGCCTCAGCTGTTGAGGTGGAAACATCTGCCTGCTTTTTTGCTTTGCCAAGAGACTAAGGCATTCCCTAGAAATTGGCACCCTCATGATGTGGATTTTCTTGTGGTGTGACAGCCAGCAAATCACTATCTGAATAACCTGAAAGCTCAATGTTTCCATTAGCAGGGTACCAGATACCAAGTGTGGGAGCACCTTTGAGGTATCTGAATATCCGTTTTACAGCAATAAGGTTTGACTTTCTAGGTGAAGCCTGGGATCTTGCACAGACACAAGTGGCAAACATAATGTCTGGCCTAGATGCAGTTAAGTACAATAAAGACCCAATCATGCATCTATAATGTGTTTGATCAACCAGTTCATCCTTGTCATCAATAGTGAGTAGCTTGACTATACTCATGGGTGTACTACATGGCTTACAGTCATTCATCTCAAATCTAGTTAGCAAATTCTTTACATATTTATTTTGATGGATGAATGTGCCATTTTGCAGTTGTTTTACTTGGAGACCAAGGAAACACTGAAGTTCACCCATGGCATTCATTTCAAACTCTGCTGTCATGAGTTTTCTGAACTCTTCACACATTTTGTTACATGTGGATCCAAAAATGATGTCATCCACATATATTTGAACAATCATTAAGTCTTTCCCTTTCCATTTCAAAAATAAAGTTTTATCTATTTTACCTCTTGTGAAACCAAGGGATAAGAGAAAAGTGGAAAGGGTTTCATACCAGGCCCTTGGTGCTTGTTTGAGTCCATACAAAGCTTTATTAAGCTTGTAGACATGATCAGGATAGAATGTGTCTTCAAAACCAGGTGGTTGACATACATAGACTTCCTCCTGAATTTTTCCATAAAGGAAATCACATTTGATATCCATCTGATACACCTTGATGTTGTGGTTGACAGCAAAGGCTAGAGAGAGTCTGATGGCTTCTAACCTTGTTACAGGAGCAAAGGTTTCATCATAGTCTATTCCTTCTTCTTGTCTGAATCCTTAAACCACAAGCCTGGCTTTATTCTTGACAACAATCCCCCTTTCATCAGTTTTGTTTTTAAAGACCCACTTTGTGCCAATTGGACAAACATCTTTAGGAAGTGGTACAAGTTCCCATACTTGTTGTCTTTTGAACTGAAGGAGCTCTTCTTGCATAGCTTCTACCCAACTGTTGTCTTTCAGTGCCTCTTGGTACTTGACAGGTTGTGTGAGAGATAGAAACCCTGCAAAAAGACAGATATTGGAGGATTGGCTTCTTGTGAGCACACCCTCTCTGATGTTGCCAATGATCTGGTCTGGTGGATGAGCTCTTAGGTAGATAAGATCTCCTTGATATGGTATGATGGCATTTTGAGGTGAGGAACAGAGGTTTGGTGACTCTGTAGATGTAACATCTGTTTGCACTTCTGTAGTGCCATCAGATGTTTGGAATGGAGGTGGGGGAATGGGTCCAAGTGGTGTAAAACTGGACTGACTTTTTGTCAACAGATGATTGTTCAGTGGTTGTGAGAGGTAAAACAGTGGTTTGAGGGTAAGACTGGCCAACAGTGGTTGACTCAGCTGTGACAAAGTTTTGACAATTGTTTTGAACAGCTGCTTCCTCTGATGCAGAATATATTTTATAGTGACTGGGGATCACAACATCTGTTCTGTAATCTTGTTGTGGAGACTGTGGAATACCTGCATTGTTAGTTTTAACAGTGATATCTTCAAATTTGAATTTATCTAAATCAAATAGTTCAGCAGGATTTGCTGGGATTTTTACGGATGAAAGTTCATTGAACTTTACATTCAGAGTTTCTTCTATTGTCTTGGTCTTTGTGTTAAACACTTTATAAGCCTTGGCAGTAGAAGAATATCCCTGAAAATAACCACAATCTACTTTGGCTGCAAATTTTGAAATGGAATCTTTGAGATTTAAGATGAAACATGGGCAGCCAAAGATTTTGAAAAATGAAATTAATGGTTTGATTTTGAACAAAATTTCATAAGCAGTTTTTTGATGTCTAGGGTTGATCAAAACTCTGATTTGAACATAGCAAGCAGTGTTTACAGCTTCTACTCAGAAGGACAATGGCAAACCAAAATCTGCTAGCATGGTTCTTGCAGCTTCTATAAGAGTTCTATTTTTCCTTTCAACCACCCCATTTTGCTCTGGTGTTCTTGGGATGCTGTACTGCCTCACAATCCCTTTTGACACACAGAAATCATCCAACTCCTTATTTTTAAACTTTGTTCCATTGTCACTCCTGAAGACTCTTACTGGCAAGTCATATTGTTTAACAACTTTGGTGACAAAGTCCTTCAATATACCTGCAATCTCATCCTTAGAATGTAAAAAGTAAGTCCACGTAAACCTAGAAAAATCATCAACTATGACAAGACAAAATCTTTTTCTTCTTAGACTCATGATTTTAACAGGGCCAAACAAGTCCATGTGCAACAATTGTAGACATTGACTGGTTTTGGACTCATCAATGGATTTGTAAGAGCTTTTATGTTGTTTCCATTTTAAACATGAAACACAATGCTCATCACATTTGAATTCTTTTGATGGTAAGCCTCTGACAAGACTTTGTTTAGAGAGTGTGTTGATAGTGTTAAGGTTGGTATGACCCAGTCTCCTATGCCACAATTCTGTCTCCTTTGTGGAGGCAGCAGAAAACAAACAGACATTTGCCATAGGATTGTCCTTTAACATATCAACAACATACACATTGCCACTTCTATGAGCAACAAGTTGTGCTTTGCTCTCAGCAATGATGGTATCAATCTTTTTCACCACTTCTGGCCCAATAATCTTGCAAGTTTTCTTTGTGAAGAATGAGCCATAACCTTTGTCACTCATTTGTGAAACACTCAGAAGATTAAACTTGAGATTATCAATAAGATTGACATTTTCAAACTTGAGTTTCCCAGCTTGTACAGTCCCTGACCCCAACACCTTACCTTTTGAATCATTACCAAAGGATATATCACCCCCTCCATGAGCTAAGAAGTCCAGAAGAAGGGCTCTACATCCTACCATGTGCCTGGAGCCTCCACTATCTACATACCAAAGACTATCTAAACAAGCAGAAGCTCCCTGCACAGCAGTAATGGATTAGTTTTGGTGAGTGTCCAAAGCCAAGTTGGCTTTGGATGGGTCCTCAGACTTTTCAGACTCAAGCTTTGGAAGATGATTAGTGGTTTGAACTAATTTTTGAATCAAGTTCAACAACTGCTGCTGACCATTTGCCAGTGCTTGAATGTCAACACATGGGGCAACAGTTGTTTGATCACTTCCAGACAGATGATAATACCCATAGGGATTTCTGTTCACTCTTGGTTTAGAGGGTCTTTTTGGCTCCTCATAAACATGTGACAGACTATGACATGGGGTTGTCCATATCCTCTTGGGTACTTGCTTGTGGGTGGAGCATCTGTTACTTGGACATCCCTAGGAGTAGATGTTTCAAGACTTTTAGTAACAGATGTTTGGACATGAGTGAAGGTCTGTTTGGGCTTTCCTTTTGAAGTACATACCCTAGGATTTGCAAGAGTTTTAGCTTTGTACTCTTGTATTTTCACATCAAAATTTTTGAGATACAAGCACTCTTTGGTTTTGTGATTCTTCTTCCCACATATTGAACATGTGGCTTTGGAATCACATATACTTGTTCCTTTGTTAATGTCATATGCTTTTAGAAGAACACAGTTTTTAGTGACATGATTCTTCTTTTCACAGAAATCACAGAACAAGTGGACAGTTTTTTCTTTCTTCTTCCCTTTTTCAGCCTTCTTTTCAGCAGATGTTTGAGCATCTGCTGGAAGGTTTTTCAAGGGAATGATTTTTGCATGAGGAGTTATCTTTCCTTCAGGTGTTTTAAAATCAACAGGTTTAAAATTCTCAAGAGTACCACACTCATCAGACCAAGTAGGTTTAAATTGATACTTTTCAAGTTCAGTGAATGATGAGGAACCTTCTGGTTTTTCTAGAACAATTTTCTTACCATTTGGTTCAGTGATTTTAATCTCTTGACCTGCAAGTTTGTTGGTACTATCTCAACAGACTTTTGATCCCTTTTGTCAGTGTTTTCAAAAGCTGGAGCAGTGGTTTCAAAACCAAAACCAAATTTCACATGACTTTTGGTTTGTTTGTTGGGTAACATTTCAAATCCTTTACATGATTCCACCCATTTCTGACATTCAACTTGGGTGGACTCAAGCTCACTTTTACAACTCTGATATTTTGTTATCATAGTTTGGAGCTGGTCTTTGGTTATGGTTGCTTCATGTTTTAAGCTGCTTATTTCAGATTCCTTTTTAGTTAAACTTGTTTTTAATTCTTTTGAAAGTTTCTCAAATTTAACTTCATCATCTAAAATTTTCTTTCTAAGGTTTTCATTCACCTCTTTGATGTTAGCAAATGCTATCACACATCTGTCAGAACATAAATCCTTAAGAATTTGAGGAGATACCTTAGCAGCAGCCATCAATGCACAATCACACTTGACCTCACAATCATCAGATACACCCCAGGGATCTGAGAGATTCACAACCTCTTCTTCAGGTTTTTCACCTGCAACAACTTCATCAACAACATCATCAGTCACAACATTAGATTCAGTCACCACCTCCTCAGATTCAACCTCTTCTACCAGAGCCATGAAACAAAAGTTTTCTGGTTCATTTTCAGCTTTGGCAACTAATGCAAAATTTTCATCTGTTAACTCATCTGGTAGACTGCTCCAATCAACAAAGCCTTGTGTAAAGAAGCTCTGTTGACTGGTCTCTGCAGGAGCAGAGGATGGAGCAACAGTCGATTGCATAGATGCTTGAGCAACAGGTGTTTGCACATAGTGGATCTGAGGAACAGTGGTTTGGACATACTGGACAAGAACAGTGTTTGAGGACTGTGCAAAATGAGCAGTGTTTTGCACATTTGGTCCAGGGGTATTATAGGAATTTTGATAAGTGTTGGTCTGAGGTCTTTGATTTGGATAGGTGATTATAGGTGTACCATGTTGACTCCTACATTCCCTAGCAAAATGACCAAGTCTATGACATTTATAACACTTTATCTTTGATTTATCCAACCCAACCTTTGATCTGCCAGTTAACCCTGGAAACCTTCTCCCAGTTTTCTTGTAAAAATTGTTAGTTCTTACACTGAGAAGGGCCAATTGGTGCATAATGTCCATTTCCTCCAAATCATCAGGGTCAAAGTATTTCAGGTCATGATACTCAAAGGATATGTTATCAGATGCCTGGATATCACCACCACTTGCTGTGAAAGCATAGTTTGGTGAATAAGAATCAGAGTTAAAACCTGAGTTAAAACCTGAAGTTATGTCAATGAAATGATCATAACTCTGATCCTTAGTATTTCCAAGCACCTCATCATGACCCAAAAGTGCTGTATTCCCAAATACATAATCATCAGACACTTTTCCAAAGTCCTGGAGCTTCTTTTTCTAGTTAAGCTCTCTCTCATAGGTCAAGAGCTTACCATGAAGCTGGGTCAGTGATAGGTCCTTAAATCCAATTGAGTTTCTCATAATAATAGCAATAGTGTCCCATTTATCTGGTAATGATCTTAAAAACCTATGGTTCAAAGTTGAATGGGGGTAAGTAAGACCAACCAGTTTTAGCTCACTAATGAGACAGTTAAACCTCTCAAATTGTTGAGTTAATGACTCTCCCTTGACATGACTGAATGTTTCATATTGTTGGGTAAGTATTTCACGATTGTTTTCAATAACCTCTTCAGTCCCACCAAATTGTTCTTCAGTGCATCCCACAACTCCTTTGAACTGTTACAGTGTAACAGCCCAGCATATATATCATTGGGTAGAGCCATGACCACAATACTGAAGGCCTTAGCATCTAACTCAATTTTCTGAAAATCCTGGTCGGAGTAGTTTTCATGTTTCTTTGGCTCCTGAACCTTGGGATCTTCAGTACTCGGCACCATCGGAACATGTGGTCTGAAGATAACCGACTTCCAACACCCAGTGTTCTGTTGAGCTAGAAGATGGCTCATCCGACGTTTCCAGATATTGTATTCAGATCTGACAAGCATCGGTGGCTTGTTGTTCGTGCCAGTGTTATGTGGATCGTGATTGATTGAACCCATTCTCTGATTTTTCAAAAAAAAAAAAACAAAGTCTATTTAAAAACGGTTGAATCGAAATTAAACTATTACTCTGTTTTCAATCCAACAGACAAA
Source organism: Ambrosia trifida (assembly GCA_028751855.1). NCBI lineage: Eukaryota > Viridiplantae > Streptophyta > Magnoliopsida > Asterales > Asteraceae > Ambrosia > Ambrosia trifida. The sequence goes on from CM054131.1 coordinate 53,613,267, forward strand.
CGATATCAATAATTATGAGCTGATCTGTTTATATTAAATTGATTGGTTAGATCGAATTTAATTGACCAAGCTCTGATACCAATTGTTAGGATCTGAGTTTGATTTTTTTGATATATTTAGAATAAGATGAGAAATGAATGATGTAAGTATATATGGAAAGTGCAGCGGAAAGATAAACTATAATCAAAACAACAGGAATAAACGTTTTCAATGATCAAATGCTTTCATTAATTGAAAGATTACAATCAGTACAAATACTCCCCCTCAGCCTGATTACACAGTGATTGTTTGTCTGAGAGAATGTTTGTGTGTGATGTAATAGAACAGTACAAGCATTGTTCTATTTATAGACAAACCTAAACCATCAGTGACCTGTGTTGACGTCACCTAAGATAGTGACCTCTAACAGAATAACAACATAAAACATCTGCCCTATACAAACTACTGTTATATTACAAAGCACTGTAAAGCAAACTACTGCTTAAGGAAATACTCTGATGGTCTTGCAACATCTGTTGGAGTCTAAGTGTTGTTGACTCCAACAGACCTTTAGTCTTCAGTACTTGATCAGCAGTTGTTTCTTCATCAGACCTTTGGTCAGTAGTTGTTCTCTATCAGTTGTTCTCTAGCAGTCCTTTGTATCAGCAGTTGTTTGGATGGAACAGTTGTTAGGGTCAGCAGTCTTTTGGGAAAAAAATGTTGTAAAGACTGTTTATTTGTGGAATCAACTGCTAGCATATTTTGGCTTTTCAATCATCTGTTCTTCTCCAGGTTAGCAGACCCAACAAATCTGGTGATGGAAGCAGCTCTGCATTTGATAATGATGATGATGACGAGGATGGCGATACAGATAAGTATAAGTATAAGAAACGTGAATCTGGAAAAGAAGGCGAATCTAGTTCTAAAGCTCCTGGAGGATCGGTTGATGATGATACGGTCATTTGGAATAAAAAGCTGAAGTCATTGTCTGAAGATGATAAACAGATGTATCGCCAGATGCTAACTGATCGAGTCTGGACGATTGACATGACCAGTAGATTTTCTGAGATCTTTGAATCCAGTGACAGGGTGCTTGAATTGGAGTATAATGATCCAGATTTAGAAGATGGTGAAGTTTCTGCGGCAATGACAAAAGAAATTTTAGAAGGTTTGGCGAAGTAGGTTAGGAAAATGTTGGAAGACCTATTAGCTGATAACCAGATTCCTAATCTACCTGAAAAGGAAGCTGGAAATCATTCTGATGATCGTGAAGTACCTGCGTTCGAGGATATTGAAGTTGAAGATATAACCAGTGAAGAGTATCCAAAATATTTTAAGAAAGATAAAGATTCTGGATTTGCTGCATTCACTGATGAGCTATTGAATGAAGTCGAGAAACTTGCAAAAGAAAAGAGTGATAAGTTTGTTGAAGAAGTGTTTAAGGGGAATGATAAACCGAATATCGAACAATCTGACAGTTTGAAAGAGTTACTGAGGCAATTGAAAGAGAAAGAAGCCAATCGTCCGAAAGAAGAGATTCAGGGGAGCTTCTATAAACTTCACAACGAGATGTTTAAATGAAGAGCGTTGGGTTGGAAGTTTATAAAGCAGTTGAAGTGTGTTGCCGTGAAGTGGGAGAAGGGGATATTGTATTTTGACAGATTTCATGATCTGAAGACTCTCCCATACTGGGCTATTCATGATATTTGTCGACATAAGTTGACTGGATCTTCAAATGATCACATTGTCTATTTTGCTGATAAAATGGCGAGGGAAAGCAGGACGAAGTGGAATCTTTTTGCACCTCAGTATCCGAAGCGGGTTGTTCACAAGAAAGACATTGATTGTATTACCGGTTTGCCCAAGGTGACTCTAAAATACAAACCACCGAAAGTGTTGAAACATATTCCATTGTTGCAGATTCCCCAACACTTTGCGAAAGACTTTATCTGGTGGTACTATGATTGGAAGATTGCAGAGGCTATGATAGTATTGAAGGATGGTGAAAAGAATTTCAAGAAAATACACATATTTGATCCTATGTGGTTGGTGAATTGTTCACATGAGGACATCATTATGTTGTATTACAATTCGATATTCAGTGATGTGAAGGATGCTGAACAAGCAAGTAAATACTAGCGTGTGGTATTTCTGTGCTTTGCTCATGACATTAATGCCGGATGCGACTACGATAAGAAGCTTGGCAAGTTTGTTAAGGTTCAAGATGTTCCTGAAGTGAAAAAGAAAACGACGAAACAAGTATTTGAACCGGTGATGACGTTAGAACAGAAGAAACAACTGCGCATAAAGCTTATGAACAAGATAATGGACCAAGAGCGTAAACAATCCAAGCAATAGTCGAGGGGGAGTTTGTAGATGCATTTTGTGCGACTAATGCTTTGGATTACTATTAACATATGTTTTGTGTTCTATCGAATGGGCGAAGGAGATAAAAGTGGGCGAATGAAAGATTTCAAAGGTGCGAAGGAGTCTTCATGGTGCGAATGTAGATTAAATGTTTATGTAAAGCTTAGTTCGACCATGGTGTTTGGGCGAACCTGCACATTCGACCATGCAATATGGGCGAATGTGCAGGCCTATAAATAGGTTAAGCTCATTTTTGAAAGTAGTTGTTGGTCATTTTATTCCCTCTTGTTTTGTGTCTCTCCCTAGTGTTTGTGTCAACTTATTTTCACGTCTGTTTTGATTGTATACATTATTAAAACGTGTAATTCAAGTTGTTTATGAATGAGAAAAAGCTTTGAAAGATGATTTCTGTGTTTTGATTGTTTGATTATCATTTTGTTATTGATTCAGGGATTCCGCACCTAAATCAAACTTGTTTGATCACTATCTTTGTAGATTTGACGATCCTAAGCGCATACATATCTAGCTAACCCTAGTTAAGTAGAATACAAGGAATGTAACTACAAATAACTAGAGTTTAGTTAAAGTGAAAACCTAAAATTGCGGGGTATCACAGTCGGTGATAGACGGATGAAAGGCGTTGCGGATTCCGGACTCAGGGGGAATGGTGATGGCGATTCAGTAACTTACTGCTATATGTTGTTTGTTGTATTTGAATTGCTATTATTTTTGACAGTTTGTTTTGAAATTAGTTGGTTCTATTCTTAGTGATTCCTTTATGTTTTAGGAGTATGAACTGAGGTTTATGGAAAAAGTTGTTATTTTACTTTGGAAAATTACTAGATTTATTTTATATTATGATATTCGGTTTAACTTATATGGATTGATTTCGTATTTGAGTTTGGAAAATTAAATGATTTTATTACAGGCCAAAATATTCGATTTACATATTTGACTTTTCAAAATTAAATGGATCGACTACATGTCGTAATCTTCAATTTAACCAAATTACCCTTGAATAATTAAATAGATTAATTTCATATCCTACATTGGAAATCTAAATCAGATGTATTGTTTTTTTAGTTATGAATGTATACATCTAAGCCAGTCGAACCACTGATTACTCACCACCACTTCCGACGGACCTTGTTGAAGGCGCTGATCGAAGTTGTTCGTTAATAGGAAGTGTTTGGGTGTGACGATTGCGACAACAAGGGGTTTTCCGGAAGCCAAGGTTGACATAGGGTTTCGGAGATTGGCTCTCAATGTAATCATTGTAGATTTTGCAATTTTGGTTGCTTTAAAGCGTATTTTAAGGATTTGAAAGAGACATCGATCTTTCTTCATCTTCTTCGCATGTTGCTCCGCTGCATGCTTCCGTCTCTGCCTATTCCAAATGAAATTTGGATCTGCGTCAACATTCATTTTAATTATTATTTGTAGGAACACCGTTCACAAGAAATAAAATAAATGCAGTTTTATTAAATAATATCGGATTACAATACAATTATGAAATTAACAGAATACAAACAGAAAGAAAATTACAAACTGAAAGGAAAATACGAAGGAAGGCAAAGGAAACTCGATGTGACTGAGGCACGTGTAAAACACGCTTCCCTTAAAACAGATTTCGGGCCACCCAGGTGAACCCGTCTGTTTCCCAGGGTACAACAGCCTAAGCAGATTGCACTGCCGGAGTTAGCCAAGCACCTGAAACGTTACCTGAAACAAGAGACTGCAGGTCTGAAAAGTTAAGAAATTTCTCTGAAAGAAGGTGGTGGTTCGAGAACATGAATTGGAAGATTTCCCGTGTGTTCAAACAGAGTCTTGCACTCGGTATTTATACACGAAACCGAGCCTAGTAATACGCCTCATTGATTACGAAATTAAGTCTGGCATTAATTTCGTTTGACTAGAATTCAAACGTGGTCAATGAGTATTAATACAATTAATTTCATTGACTTGACCAGTCTTGGCTTCATTGACTTGACCAGATTAATTAACCAGTCTTGGCCACAGGCTCGAGCCACTCCAGTCCAAGCTCAGTTAAAAATATAAAGGCGGCTCTCAAGCGGCTCGCGGCGATGCGAGCGTGCGAAGTGCGCCATTAAAACGCCACATTACGCCCATCGCCCTCGGTCCCGGTCCCGGTCCCGGTCCCGGTCCCGGTCCCGGTCCCGATCCCGAGCCCGAGCCCGAGCCCGAGCCCGTGCCCGTGCGCGGGCGCGGGCGTGTCGGGTGCTTCGCACCCTCCTGGCTGCCACTGGGTGTGTCCTATTGTATAGGAATACATTCCTCTACAGAATTCTAGATATAAACCAACACATGATTTATATTTCCACCAATGTGGGACAAGCACAAATTCCTCCAACTTTAAAGTTCCACCACACACATAAAGCTTAGATCTCTCATTCACCTAGCTTTATAATTAAATGTCATTATATTACATTTAATATAATGCTTAATTATTAAAATTTCCAACAATCCCCCACATGAATGGAGATCGACCCACACACTCAAGTGTCAAAATAAAATTTCTACGGTTAAGTAATGCAGGATAGGTAGGTATTCCCTTTGAACCCTCCTTTGTGATGTATACTTTGTCTCCTAGCGGTTAGTAGATGCGATGTCCTTGAACCAACCCCTTTTTATGTAGACATTATTACACATCACACATTACTCTCCCTGGTCTGGTTAACCCCTCATTGTCGTGTCCGTTTATGGTCATGGAGCACTGTCCTGGTTCTGCGAGAGCTCTAGGAATTGCGCCCCCCACAATTCCATTTGAAGCGACCCCACTTCTCTCTAACATAGGTGATTTTACCAAAATCATTAAAAGCCGTATGCTTAACCTCCTTTGACATCACTGATTGTTTAAGGATGGACTAGGAAGTATGCAACTCCCTTTGTGTCTCGGGTTACTCCCCCACAGTGATCTTAGTTCGTACAGTTAGGTGGTCCTATTAAGCCTAGATCATGGGATCTCCAATCTTCTAGGATAGGTTTTCCGTTGTACAAACTTACTCCAAGGGCTTTAGTCCCATTCCTTTCGACGACTTGTGCACTGCCTCTCTGCTTAAGCCTTTTGTTAGCGGATCCGCAATGTTATCCTTTGACTTCACATAGTCAATTGTGATAACTCCTGTTGAGAGCAGTTGTCGTATCGTATTATGCCTACGTCGTATGTGCCTTGATTTACCATTATACATTGCACTTTTAGCTCTACCAATTGCCGACTGGCAATCGCAATGTATGCAAATAGCCGTCACAGGCTTAGGCCATCTTGGAATATATTCCAAAAACTGACGTATCCATTCTGCCTCTTCTCCAGCTTTATCTAAAGCAATAAATTCAGATTCCATTGTGGACCTAGCTATAAGAGTTTGCTTGGAAGATTTCCAAGCTATAGCTGCTCCTCCAAGGGTAAACACATAACCACTTGTGGATTTAGAATCTTTCATATCGGATATCCAGTTGGCATCACTGTATCCTTCGGCAACAGCTGGATCTTGGCCATAATGCAGTCCATAATTCCTCGTGTATCTCAAATACCTTAACAATCTTGTCATGCTCTTCCAATGTTCAGCACTGGGATTACTGGTATATCTACTTAGCCTGCTCACAGCATATGCTAAGTCTGGCCTGGTACATGACATGAGATACATCAAACTGCCAATGATCCTTGAATACTCCAATTGAGCAACACCCTCTCCTCTATTCTTTGACAAATGTTGAGAGGTATCAATTGGAGTTTGAGCCACACTTGTGTCTTCCGAATTAAACTTCTCAAGGATCTTATCCACATAATGAGATTGACTTAACACAAGACCAGTTTGGGTTCTAATAATCTTCACTCCAAGAATTACATCAGCTAGACCCATGTCTTTCATGTCAAATCTCGCTTTCAACATGTCTTTAGTGGATTTGATCATCTTGTCATCACTTCCAATGATAAGCATATCATCCACATAAAGACATAAGATTACATAACCTTTAGAAGTGTCCTTCACATAGACACACTTGTCACATTCATTTATTTTGAAACCACTGTTAAGCATAACATGGTCAAACTTTTGATGCCATTGTTTTGGAGCTTGCTTTAAGCCATACAGTGACTTAACGAGTTTACATACTTTGCCTTCTTGGCCCGGAGCAGAGAAACCCTCAGGTTGCTCCATGTAAATCTCTTCCTCTAATTCCCCATTTAGAAATGCAGTTTTTACATCCATTTGATGTATTTCCAAATTTCTCAAAGCTGCAATTGCAAGCACCAATCTTATAGAAGTTATTCTAGTCACAAGCGAGTATGTGTCAAAGTAGTCAAGACCTTCCTTTTGTCTATACCCTTTGATTACGAGCCTTGCTTTATACTTGTCAACAGAGCCATCAGCTTTCATTTTTCTCTTGAATATCCATCGATATCCAAGTGGCTTGCACCCTGGTGGAAGATCAACTAGCTCCCAAGTATGATTCTGCAAAATAGAATCAATCTCACTTTTGATGGCTTCTTTCCATTGAGGTCCATCTGAAGAGGTGACTGCTTGTCGATAGGTTTGAGGCTCACTCTCAACCATGTAAGCAAGGAAATCAGGCCCAAAAGATTTTTCAATCCTTTGCCTTTTGCTCCTTCTTGGCTCAACCTCTTCATCCTCTGATCGTTCATGGGTTTTGTTTTGAACAACCTTATCAACCGCTGTTGATGAACTCGCATGAGTTTGTTCTAATAACATTGGGAACTCCTCTTCAAAATAAGTTGCATTTCCTGGCCTTGTTTCTATTATGGAGTTCTTATGAACATCAGGATTTTTGGACTCATGCACAAGAAAACGATGTGAAGTCCCATTTTGGGCATATCCAATAAATATGCAATCAACAGTTTTAGCCCCAATTCTAAGAGCCTTTGGAGGTGTAACAATTACCTTGGCCAGGCACCCCCACACTTTCAAGTATTTATAGGATGATTTATGTCCCCACCATAACTCATATGGTGTTACATCCTTATTCTTGAAAGGAACTTTATTTAACAAAAAATTGGCCGACAAAATGGCCTCCCCCCACATGTCCTGGCTCATTCCAGAACTTATCCACATGGAATTCATCATTTCTTTTAGGGTACGATTTTTCCGTTCCGCAATACCATTTGATTGGGGTGTATAGGGAGGGGTACACTCGTGTATTATGCCACTTTTGGCACATTCATCCCCAAATGGCGAAACATATTCACCTCCCCTATCACTTCTCACACGCTTTATTTTCTTATTAAGTTGGTTTTCAACTTCAGCTTTAAACAAGATAAACTTGTCAATTGCTTCATCTTTACTCTTAAGTAAATACACATAACAATACCGCGTACTGTCGTCAATAAAAGTAATAAAATACTTATTGCCACCTCTAGTGGGAATTGATTTTAAATCACACACATCAGTGTGAATCAAGTCAAGGGGCTCAGTTATTCGATTAACTGATTTAAATGATGATCTTGTTTGTTTGGCTTCAACACATGTTTTACATTTTGATTTAGAGTCTATGGCAAACGTTGGTATGTAGTCTAATTTAATTAAACGACGCATTGAACTAAAATTAACATGACCAAGACGACCATGCCAAACATTAGGAGACTCAACCAAGTAAGCAGAAGTAGTAGCATTCTTATTCATGTTCTTAGTAACAGCCATTACATTGAGTTTGAACATACCATTCTGGGCATAGCCCTTACCAACAAACACACCATGCTTACTTAAAACAAACTTGTCACTCTCAAAAAGCAAACGAAAGCCAAACTTGTTAAGCAACCATCCCGACACAAGACTTTTACGCACGTCGGGAACATAAAGCACATTGCTTAAAGTGAGCTCTTTTCCAGAAGTCCACTTCAAGATCACATCACCCTCTCCCTTGATATCTGCTGTAGCAGCATTACCCATGTACAGCTTCTCGTCTCCCACCACCTCTTTAAACGTACTAAAGAGGGTCTTGTCTGGGCAAACGTGACGAGTAGCCCTAGTGTCCACCCACCACCCTTTTGGGTTGTTAGTCACCAAATTAACCTCCTCCATCATGGCAGTGAGGTCTAAAATCATGGCCACTAAAGGCACATCATCATCAACCATAAGCGCCTTCTCACGTTTAGGTGCTTTGCATTGATCAGCTTTGTGACCAGCTTCGTTACAGTTGTAACATTTCCCTTTGAAGGAACTAACCTTCTTTTTCACACCACCTTTTCTAGGCCCAAGGTCCCGACCCTTACCTTTTGATTTTTCACCAAATTTGTGACCTTTGTTGCTCTTATTCCCTCTTGAAGACTGACCATGCTCAACAACGTTAGCTCTTGCAGTACCTTCAACTTCAGTTCCTTTTAGAGACACTCTGTTATCTTCCTCAATACGCAAGCGAACCACAAGGTCTTCAATGGTCATTTCCTTTCGCTTATGCTTAAGGTAATTCTTGAAGTCCGTCCAACTTGGAGGAAGTTTCTCAACTATTGCAGCCACTTGGAATGTTTCACTAAGATTCATTCCTTCAGAAAGAATGTCACTAAGGATCACTTGCAATTCTTGGACTTGGCTAATAACAGTTTTGGAATCCACCATTTTATAATCCAAGAACCGAGCCACAACAAACTTTTTAGTACCAGCATCTTCAGTTTTGTACTTACGCTCCAAAGATTCCCAAAGTTCTTTGGCAGTCGTTATCTTGCAGTACACATTATACAATGGATCAGCAAGTCCATTCAACACATAGTTTTTGCATAGGTACTCAGAATGCTTCCAAGCATCAAGTGCGCTCACAGATTGAACGTCAGAGTTCCCTTCACCAAGTTGAGGGGGGGCCTCAATCAAGAATCTCGCAAGATTCAGAGTTGTCAAGTAAAACAGCATCTTTTGCTGCCATCTCTTGAAGTTCAATCCAGAGAACTTCTCTGGTTTCTCAACATGGTTTGCAACCGCCTGGGCTGCCTGGGTGCCAAACAATGGCCCCACAGTGGTGGATGTTGGTCCAACGGTTGTTGATGAAGCGCTAGCATTCGTAGCCATTTCTGAAACAATTAAACAATGGTCAGAAATGATCAAACCAATAAATAATCCTTTGAATTTTACAATTCGGTTTACAAAAAACCAAACTGTTTGGTTTACAGAAAACCAAGGCAAACTCACAAAGAGTTTTAAGAAACAATTTATTTTGTAATCCCAAAATTTTAAAACAAAGTATGAACGGAGTTTTAAAATCTGTTTTAAGCTTGTAGGAACACCGTTCACAAGAAATAAAATAAATGCAGTTTTATTAAATAATATCGGATTACAATACAATTATGAAATTAACAGAATACAAACAGAAAGAAAATTACAAACTGAAAGGAAAATACGAAGGAAGGCAAAGGAAACTCGATGTGACTGAGGCACGTGTAAAACACGCTTCCCTTAAAACAGATTTCGGGCCACCCAGGTGAACCCGTCTGTTTCCCAGGGTACAACAGCCTAAGCAGATTGCACTGCCGGAGTTAGCCAAGCACCTGAAACGTTACCTGAAACAAGAGACTGCAGGTCTGAAAAGTTAGGAAATTTCTCTGAAAGAAGGTGGTGGTTCGAGAACATGAATTGGAAGATTTCCCGTGTGTTCAAACAGAGTCTTGCACTCGGCATTTATACACGAAACCGAGCCTAGTAATACGCCTCATTGATTACGAAATTAAGTCTGGCATTAATTTCGTTTGACTAGAATTCAAACGTGGTCAATGAGTATTAATACAATTAATTTCATTGACTTGACCAGTCTTGGCTTCATTGACTTGACCAGATTAATTAACCAGTCTTGGCCATAGGCTCGAGCCACTCCACTCCAAGCTCAGTTAAAAATATAAAGGCGGCTCTCAAGCGGCTCGCGGCGATGCGAGCGTGCGCCATCAAAACGCCACATTACGCCCATCGCCCTCGGTCCCGAGCCCGAGCCCGAGCCCGTGCCCGTGCGCGGGCGCGTCGGATGCTTCGCACCCTCCTGGCTGCCACTGGGTGTGTCCTATTGTATAGGAATACATTCCTCTACAGAATTCTAGATATAAACCAACACATGATTTATATTTCCACCAATGTGGGACAAGCACAAATTCCTCCAACTTTAAAGTTCCACCACACACATAAAGCTTAGATCTCTCATTCACCTAGCTTTATAATTAAATGTCATTATATTACATTTAATATAATGCTTAATTATTAAAATTTCCAACATTATTTGGTTCACGTATTTATTGGGATGTAATCAATAAGAAGGTTAGAGCGGTAACTTGTGGTTTAATTTATCTGCACATCCGTTTTTTGGTTTCATATTTATTATTTCTACATGCTTTAGCTGGTGCTGATCTGATTCTTATATCTGTGTAGAATGAAGTTGCCCGGGCGATTGACTTGAGGAAAAATTTGACATCTTTGGGTTCAATCATTTCAAGATAACATAGCCATGGCATATAAAGAGGAGGAACTTAGAGAGCCACGGTACAACATCTATGGTAGCATGTGACCTTATTAGCACCTACTCATTTCAAGATAATTTTTTTTATTTGTGATGTTATTGCTAACACCCTTTTTTTCCCTGATAGATGGTGAATATTAATTTTATTTTCTTCTCTTTTTTGTTTATAATGTTAATAGTCTTTTTCATGATGTATTGAGCTATTAATATATATGGTTTTTGAAATGTTGCAGCCTCACTTGGGCAGGTATACAAGTCACATGGGTGGACACTTGGGTTTTCAGATAGAAAATATGAAGGTAACCTGGATTGTACGGTGGGCACCGGCCCACCATGGAATGTGGGTGGCTCCGCCCTTGTATAATACAAGGATTGACTAAAGTAAAATGAGGAATTAGCTGCTGTTAAGGTACATCGATTTTTGTGCTTGAAACAGTAAAAATGACAAAACAGAATGATAATGAACTAGAAACGAAGAGGGGACTTACTGGGATCCGGCTGCAAGCTCAACATCCTTCTCTAACTATGTTAAGGTAGATGGTTTAATGTTATTGGGATATCGCTAACTTTGTGTTTTATCCAACAATTTGAGTGCTTTGTTTTTTGTGTATCACATACTCACCAAGAATATTTGTTAAGGAGCATGGCTCTGGTTGGTTAAGACAAACTATATATGAAAAAAAATTCTAAAACAATCCATTATGACCCTAATCCATATTAGTTACTTGACCAGAATGTTTTTTTTTTTTTATTATTTTTTTTAACTTTATGCATGAATTATGAAATTAAATGGATATGATATAAATTAAAATGAGACTAGCAAGTTATGTGCTACTCTGGTTTGGTTTGCTAAAACCTCAAATTGACCCGAGCTTAAATGATCTTAACGTGGAGCTCAAGCCTGTATTCGATTTTATTTAATGAATGAGCTCGAGCCGAGGTATCACGGGCGAAGGTTCTTTGGGGCACGAGGGGCCCTGGCCCCCACCGATTTTTTGGCGCAGTGGTGTAATTTTAGGATTTTCGTAGGTAAATTGAGTCCGGGTTGAGTCTGGCCCCCACTGATTTGATCTTACGGCCACTACTGATCGAAAAAAATTATGTCCGGCCCCTACCAATTCGAGAACCAAGCTTCGCCACTGCTAGGTATCACCGTATAACTTCTCAAGCTCTTTAAAATTTTTAAATAATAATTAATAGTTATCTTTATCTAAAATATAATTAAAAAAAAATTTTAGAGAGAAATCAAGAGGTGTGAAGGTCTTACATAGTGCCATGTGTCTCACCCCTATTCTTTTATATATACTAGGTAAGATCCCGTGTGGAAACACACAGGAGGATCAAACCCTGCTTTAAGCCCAACCCATAGACAACCTGCACGTTAACCAACCCTTATCCGCCCTACGCTAACCACTGACGCGTCGGCAGAGCAAACCCTGCAAAACACTCCATCTATCGGTAAAAGAAAAACTGTATTTAGTAACGTCTGTTCATTTCACAACATCAGTTAATAATACACTGACGCAATAGATCGTTTGTTACTAAACGGTTTGTAAGTCAACGTCTGTTCGTTTCGCAACTCTATTCGTTATATCATTTCAACGGTTTCTCTCGAACAATTGTTGCATTAACCACCGACTAACCGACACGTCAACAGTGCAAACATCTGCTAAAAGAACCGTTGTGTCGCAACGACTATTTATATCTTTTAACACTGATCAAACGTTTAGTAACTGAAAGGTAACAACAAAGAAACAAAAACTCTACAGACGGATTAAAAACCTGTAGTCAATATGTACCGATATAAAAAAAAAAAAACCATATCTAATCAACGTTAAACAAAACAAATATAATCAATTTTAAACATCAATATACATTATGAATTCCATCTTCATAACATCTGTTTATACATATGAATATACATTAGGAATTAATAAATTTAATCTTCAATTCCTTTGAAGGTACAATTCCTTTTGTTCTTGAACTTTAAGCACTTTAGGCATATGTAACTCAATATGCGTATTAACTCATTGATATGCGATGGATGGTATGCACGCCTAGTTAAATGAATCGATAAACATAAGCTTCAATTCCATTGAAGCTTCAAGCTGTGCGTGTAGATCTTTGAATCTTGCCAAAAGTTCTACATCCTTAATACTGGACTCTGAATTGCACAACAATGACAAATCACGAACAACAGTTGAAGGCATTGACTTCAAAATCCACTGAACAACGTCTCGCTCAAGCGTGCCCGAGTGCAAACAGTCAAAACAAATCTTCAACTCCCTTGTAGTCTTCAAATCTTGATAGTATTTATCCCATCGTCTGTTGTTTTGAGAACATCTACTTATTACCATCGTGTGTATGTTGGGAACAATTAGTTTAAGGTTTGTTTACTAAAAACCAAAAAAAGTAAACAAAGCAACTGTTATACTCTATTTAGTAAAAATCAAATTAAAGAGTCAATCTCGTGTTTAAAATAAAAATTGTATGTTGTAAGGTCTATTCCATTCAAAATGTCAGTTAGATGTACACACAAATTAAAGGTCTGTTGAGATAAAACATATTAAAAACAAAAAAGAGGATGATCAAATTAAGAGGTAAATATATATAAAGTTGAAAGAAAAACCGTATTTAATAACGTCGTTCAAAAGACGCCGTTAATATAGCAGAATTTTGAAACACTATTTAAAAAACTGTTGATAACAGATGTAAATTCAAGTGTTTGGTTGAAACATTTGTTGACTTGGACAGTTGCTTTTAAAAACTATAACACCTTTACATTTTAAATGTTTGATTACTAAAGATCAATAATCTGTTGATTTTAACGGTAGATTATTTAATTAGTTTTATTATACTCAAATTTCTATTTAGAACAATAATTCTATTTAACAAAGTCTCTGTCAAACACCTGTTATACGATTCAATACTTTGAGTTATATATTTACTTTAAGAAAACAAATACAATATGGAAGACTTTTAAAAAAAGAAATACAAATATATTTAAAAAAAATACTTCAATGACAATAGAATTGCAATATGTGACTTTACAAAGTACATAAAAATACAACTTAAATAAAAATATATTTATAACAACCTAACAATAGAGAATGATATTTCTTGCCAGCATCATCGGAATGTATTTAAATGTCATCCGGTTCTAAAAGCCCTAACGAATAAAATGATCATCCAGGTATTAGTGACGACCAAAGGGAAATACGAGTCAGACACTTATGCGTGGATGAAGAAGATTCATGAATATATTCATCAAGATCTTTGCAAATTTAATATGCAAGATCCAGTATATTAAATCTAAAGCCCTAAAGATTGACAATAGGGAACTAGCACACGACAGCAGGTCGTATGTAAATATTATCCAGATCCGAAAAGCTTAACCATTGAAGATAGGAAGTGGATGTATATATATAATAATAAATTGATGTTATCCTTTTGATTGGAAGAATCTGGGAAAACATCAACTTGAAGTAGTTTACCAACAAACTGTTGGCAACCTATTTTCCTTTGATTGAAAGAATCTTTCAAAAAATTTGTGGGAGAATTAAAAGTAATATCATAATGCATATTGAATGGAGAGATGTAAAGTGAGAATACTGAAAATGAATATTGGGAATTCATCCCCTTTTATAGACTGAAATATAATAACTGTTTGTAATGGTAAAGTTGGTTTTCAACTTTATTAGTTGCATTTCAAGAAACTATAAAGTCGGAAGTTAGTTATGGAAATTTTTATTTATTTTTTATAGAATGAAAGACAACTGCAAACACAACAATAATAATAAAATAATATTTTTAATAAAGTTACTTGAAAACCGTAATCATTATTTTTGGGTTGTTGATATGCCTGCTTATTGATGCTTATGCCTCTGTTATAAGTAATCTCTGATTATTAACGATACAACTGTTATAACAAACAGTTGTTCCTTAAAAATAAACTTAACGAATAATATATCTTTTTTTAATACAATTATTATAAATAAAATATAAAACACATAAAGAAACCAAAAGCTATGATTTGTTTACTGAACCGCAAATTAAAAAATAAAAAAGCTGTTATAGAATTCAACTTTATATTACTACAACCGCATAAGAATTCTAAGAAAAAAATCCATATCGATACAAAACTCACCAAAATATAAACAACGTAAGAATTCTAACAAAGGTATATACAATATACATATCGCTACAAAAGTCACTAAAATACAAAAAAACGTAAGAATTCAAAGGAAAAAAACCAAATATACATACAAAACTGAAGTAATGTTAACTATGACATTCAATACAAAACTGAAGTATTGCTAACTATGACATTTCTTCCAACAGCGTGAAAAATATATACAAATACAGAGATAAAATGACCAAAAAACCTGAAGAAGACAAAAACAAAAACAAAAATAATTACAGATAATAGCTCTAAGTATTTAAGAATCAAAGACATATTATTTCAATATATACACCCATCTCTAATTAGACAGGTTGTAAAGGAGATCGTGATAAGAATAATATTTTCCTTTGATTGTAAGAATCTTCCAAGAACACCAATTTCAACTTGATTATCAAAGCCTTTACTCTTATCCATTTTTTTGTTTTCATAAGAAAAAAATAATATTTTTTATCGATGCTAGCTTTATTTATATATCATAATAAGTGAACAGAAATAAATTTGGAAAATGAAATGACGAGTTGCTTGCCTTTTATAGAGAGATAAAATGTCTCACATATTATAATAAGATTTTTTACTCATTGCATCAATAGTAAAACCATTAGCAAAACAACTAATAAAATAATGTTATATATAGTTTACTCTTAGTGTCACTAATACAAATTTTCAAATACAATCTCTACTACAAAGAACCATACGTGTAGTAAATGATAAACCAAAACCGAACTAATACCAAGTAACAAATTTATTCTAAGTGCTCTTCAGGTACAATCATAAATCATGTGAAAATAACAATACCTAAGTTATTATAACCATCTATCTAAATTAATAGTATGAATATTATAATTATTTTCAATATCCTAATAATAACTTCCGAATATAAACCGATTATACCATCAAGGTATACAATATTTGATGAGGATTGTACAAACGAAGGATCTAGATGGAAACATACTGTCACACCCTCAAATTCCACTTGCGGGGTTTTACCGCGAGGCGCATGACAAACCAGGATTCAAGTCAACGGTCACAATAAACAACACTATATGCATAACACAATATCCAAAAGATATAATTATAAAAGCATAAACTGTAGCGGAAGCTTTAAATGTTTACAACTCAAAAGACATAGTTCAAATGTTTAATGAAGACCATGCTCTAAACCCTAGACGCCCGTGCCGACTCGTGCGCCTAGATCCAGTTGTTGCTACCTTAGCGACCTGAGAAAAACATGCCAAAAGACGTCAACATATAATGCTGGTGAGTTCACAGGTTTGTTCAAAAATGTTATCCAAATGTTACCATGTCCATACTATATCAGTGCTACCAAGTACGCTAGCTAGGCGTATGTTTTATTACTACTACGATTGGAAACCATTACTGGACACGTTTAGCAATGTTTAGCATGTTTAGCAGCCCGTAATGTTCAGCACGATAATGTTCCTGTTCGAGACAATATGCACCCGCCCGGCCCTCCAAGCCGACGAGTGGGGCAGGTCACGCCCAATAGATCTATCCACATTTCCCCCGTTGTGCAAACCCGCACATTCATGGTTTCCCCCGGGACTTTCCAAAAGATCGTATAGCAATATAAAGTTAAAACCATAGTATGACATATGTTACCAAAACTGTTTAGCGCATGTTTTCTCCCCCAAAAGTTAAAGCAGTAAAAGTGGGGCCGTGAACTCACCTTAGATAGCGTTCCTCAAATATATGTAAAGATGTTTAGCCCTTGATAATCCCTCTACCGGAGATCTATCAAAATGTTCACATAAGTGTTCCGACTAATAACCATAAGGTTATCTAGTCCCCGATTGTCCAGATCATAACCAAGTATGTTTTAAAACGTGTTTAAATGTTCAACCGACACACTAGACCGACCCGACATCCCGTTGGTGACCCATTACCCTAACTAATCAAGTACACATAGATTACACGCAAGGTTCAAGCATAAAACACTTAGTTTGTATCAAAAATCTCATTTTTGTTAACGTAGGGTCGAACGTAGTCCTGGGAGGTCGAAGGTGGCCTTAACTGGTCGAATGTGGCTTTGAACCTCCACCTTCGCCCCTTTTCTTCCCACCTTCGCCCCTTTTAGTTCATTCGCCCCTTTTAGTTTCCAGGTTCGCCCCCTGGAACCCACCTTCGACCGTTCGACTGGTCGAAGGTATTCCAGGTTCGCCCCTGATGTCAGATTTTTCCAAAAACGCGTCGAAAAACATCCGAAAACATCACGAAACATCACGAGTTACAGCAGTCAAGCATCATTAATATATTCCTACGAAACCCTACCAATTTTACCCCAAAATCTATCCGTTTTACAAGTTTCCTAAAATAGTAAATTATGGAGATGTCACATCACCATGCATGAAAATATTACCCAATTAGGAAACTTTCTGAAATCGATCAATAATCCGCCCATCATACTCGAATCATCATGAACAAGAAACCCCTATCATAACCTTATCATAATCATCCAAAAACAAGCCCTAAATCTAACTAAAAACCCCTTTAATCGCCAAAACACCATCAACAATCAAAGGTAACATGTTTCCATCATAACCCATCATTAATAACAGCCCTAGGTTGTTGTCATATCATCTATACAACAAGTAATCATCAAACAATGCATAATATCATCCTAACACATGTTTATTTGCATAAAAACTCATTGTTTATGAATAGGTTTTGGTTAGGAAAGGTTTTTATTCATAAAATAGGTTGATATCAGATCTGGACCCTTGGGGTTTAGATTAAAACAAGTCAAAATTGATTAAAAAGGATTTGTAATGAAGAACACACCTTAGATCTTCACTTGTAATGATTTAGAGAGTTAGGTTATGAAAAACAAGCTCAAAAACTCCTTCCCCAATGATAATAGCTGATAGAGAGTGTTTGGAGGCATTTAGGGTTTGTGAAATGGTGAAAAATGGCTAAGGATGGTATTTATACCCAGTCCAGGTTCGCCCATTTTATGTGGTCGAATGTGGAACTTTTCCACATTCGCCCCTTTTTAATGGTCGAATGTGGAATCTTTCCACATTCGCCCACTTTGTTTCCACATTCGCCCATTTCTCAAGTCCCATTTCCACATTCGCCCATTATTTCCACATTCAGGTCATCAGCACTTTTTAACACATGTTAACAGCACTCTTTAACACATGTTAACCTTTTTCCAGTTTGTCGTGTTTAACGCATTCTAACACATCTTAACACGTAAGCATGCATCTATAGTCTATACTTAGCATGTTTAGGCACATATAATCATTTGTACATCGTTTAAGCAAGTATAAGTATACAATCCACCACACGACCCATAATCTACACATATACTTAATTAGTTCATGTAATGTCACCAACAACGGAACCCGGTACTAATGTATTCCCAAAACGACTCCCAAGGATCCTCCAGATCATTGAACCCTGGACAATCCTAACTTGACCCGACTCAACTAACCTAGTTAAGTTTGTTTATAAACGTTTCTCGCTAAGGTAGACTTAGATGTTACTATTATGTTTAAGCCGAACATGCCGGGTGTCACATCATCCCCACGTTGAAAGAATTTTCGTCCCGAAAATTGCACGAAGCCCAAATATGAAAAAGACGAAAAGGAAGAAAACGAAAAGAAAAGTTACCGGTTGTCACATCATCCCCACGTTGAAAGGGAATCTCGCCCCGAGATTCACTCTGCTTCAGCAGTAACATGCCTGGACTCGAACGCGCGCTTCGGAAAGAGATGAGGGTACTTAGCCTTCATCTGGTCCTCTCGTTCCCACGTGAACTCCGGTCCACGATCCGAGTTCCAGCGAACTTTAACGATGCGGATATTACTCCGCCGAAGGCTACGAATCTTGTAATCCAGAATCTCTACGGGTTCCTCCACAATGCGAAGACGATCGTCAACCTTGATCTCTTCCAGTGGCACAACAAGAGATTCATCAGCCAAACACTTCCTTAAGTTAGACACATGGAAGACGTTGTGAACATTACCGAGCTCCGTCGGTAAATCAAGTCTGTACGCCACCGGCCCAATCCGTTCCAGGATTGCGAACGGTCCGACGTAACGAGGGTTAAGCTTGCCACGCTTTCCAAAGCGTATGACGCCCTTCCATGGTGAAACTTTCAAAAGCACCTTGTCCCCAACCTGGAACTCTAGCGGTTTGCGACGGCGATCGGCATAGCTCTTCTGACGATCCCGCGCAGCTGCCAAACGGTTACGGATCTGTACGATTTTCTCCGAAGTTTCGTACACCAGTTCCGGGCCAGTGAGCTGACTCTCGCCCACCTCAGCCCAACACAAGGGAGATCGGCATTTCCGTCCATACAGAGCTTCGAACGGAGCTGCCCCGATACTGGAGTGGTAGCTGTTGTTGTAGGAGAACTCCACCAACGGCAGGCGAGTCTCCCAACTCTTGCCAAAATCGATGACACATGCCCGCAGCATGTCCTCCAGTGTTTGTATCGTCCGCTCACTCTGCCCGTCAGTTTGCGGATGATAAGCCGTACTCATATCCAGCTGAGTACCCAAGGCCTTATGAAGATCCTTCCAGAAACGCGAAGCAAAGCGGGAATCACGATCAGAAATGATAGAAACAGGCACCCCGTGCCGAGAGACCACCTCCTTAAGGTAGAGTCGAGCCAACCGCTCGAGTCCATCCGTTTCCTTAATAGGTATGAAGTGTGCCGATTTCGTCAACCGGTCGACGATCACCCAAATCATGTCACAACCACTTGGTGATCTCGGTAACTTGGTGACGAAATCCATCGTGATCCGCTCCCACTTCCATTCTGGAATCTCAGGTTGCTGTAGGAGACCAGACGGATTCTGATACTCCACCTTGACCTTAGCACAGGTCAAGCATTTGCTCACATAGGAGGCTATATCAGCCTTCATGTTCGGCCACCAATAAAGTATCTTTAGATCCTGATACATCTTATCGGAGCCTGGATGAATAGAATACCGGGATTTGTGAGCCTCGTCCAAGACAAGCTCCCGTAATCCCCCGAGTAAAGGAACCCAAACACGCCGAGCGAAGTAGTGTAGGCCATCAGACCTAAGCTCAAGGTGTTTGTCCGCACTGTGCATCGTTTCGGCCTTAAGGTTTTCCTCCTTTAAGGCATCCGCCTGAGCCGAACGGATCCGGTCAGGCAAGGAGGAATGAATGGTAAGCTGCAAGGCTCGGACTCGCCGAGGCTTCGCCGACTCCTTCCTGCTCAAGGCATCCGCCACAACGTTTGCCTTGCCAGGATGGTATTTGATCGCACAGTCGTAATCGTTCAAAAGTTCAACCCAACGACGCTGCCGCATGTTTAACACCTTCTGGTCGAAAATATGCTGGAGACTCTTGTGATCGGTGTAAACTTCACACTTGGTACCGTACAAGTAATGTCTCCAGATTTTCAACGCAAATACTACTGCACCCAGCTCCAAGTCGTGAGTAGTATAGTTCTTCTCGTGAACCTTGAGTTGACGAGAAGCATAAGCGATAACCTTCCCGCGTTGCATCAACACGCAACCGAGACCCCGAATCGAAGCATCACAGTACACCACAAAATCATCCGTACCCTCGGGTAAGGATAAGATAGGAGCAGAACAAAGTTTAAGCTTCAGCATCTGAAATGCTGATTCCTGTGGTTCGCCCCAGTCGAACTTTCGGTCCTTCTGGGTGAGAGCAGTGAGGGGTTGAGCGATCTTCGAAAATCCCTCGATAAAACGCCGATAGTAACCTGCAAGACCCAGGAATTGCCGCACCTCAGATGGCGTCTTTGGTGCTTCCCAGTCTTTAATAGCTTCGATCTTAGCCGGATTGACATGAATTCCCAGTTCATTCACCACATGCCCTAGGAATTGAACTTCGCGTAACCAAAAATCACACTTTGAGAACTTAGCATACAACTGCTCCCGTCTCAAAAGTTCCAAGACCAACCGCAGATGTTCCTCATGATCCGCCTTGTTCTTGGAATAAATCAGAATGTCGTCAATGAACACGATGACGAACTTATCAAGGTACGGCTTACAAACGCGGTTCATCAAATCCATGAACACTGCCGGTGCGTTAGTGAGACCGAAAGGCATGACCAAGAACTCAAAATGGCCATAACGAGTGCGAAAAGCAGTCTTCTGTATGTCAGCTTCGCTGACGCGTAACTGGGGATAACCGGACCGCAAGTCAATCTTCGAGTAGTAGCTGGAGCCCTGAAGCTGGTCAAAGAGATCATCAATGCGAGGAAGAGGATAACGATTCTTGATGGTCACTTTGTTTAGCTCACGGTAATCGATACACATACGAAGGCTCCCATCCTTTTTCTTCACAAACAAAATAGGAGCTCCCCACGGGGACGAGCTCGGTCGAATGAAACCCTTTTCCAAGAGTTCCTGTAACTGGCTGGATAACTCTTGCATCTCAGGAGGTGCAAGACGATACGGAGCTCGGGCAATAGGAGCTGCGCCCGGAGCAAGATCAATACCAAACTCAACCTGACGATGGGGAGGAAGACCAGGCAAATCATCAGGAAACACATCAGAAAAGTCACGAACCACCGGAATATCCTCAATCTTCTTCTCATCGTCAGTAGAAACGTTAACAAGTGCCAGAATGGCCGAACAGCCCTTTCGAAGATACTTACGGGCTTTCATGCTGGAAATGATACTCAGCGGAGCACCGCTTTTCTCGCCGTGGACCGAAAGAATCTCTCCATCGGGGAGAGGGATCCGAATAACCTTGTCAAAGCAAACAATCTCTGCGCGATACAACGATAACCAATCCATGCCCACAACGACATCGAAACTACCCAGAGGTACAGGCATAAGGTCAATGGGGAATGACAGACCCGACAGTTCCAAGTGACACTCCCTAAGGATATGAGTCGCCTCGATGTTCTTACCGTTAGCCAATTCTATTAAGTACTTAGCCTCTAAAGGTGTGGGTACTACATTTAGCAACTGACTAACATCCACAGATACGAAGCTCTTATCGGCACCAGAATCAAATAAAACAGAAACATAGCGATTGTTGAGAAGGAACGTACCGGTAACTGTGTCTGGATCCTGCCTAGCCTCTGCAGACCCAATGACGAAAGCACGCGCAGTCCTGCCTCCGCCGCCATTCCCGTTACCGTTCCCGCCCCTCCCGTTATCGCCCTACTTCAGTTTGGGACAATCACGCTTGAAATGTCCCGTGTCACCACAGTTGTAACACCCCTGCCTCCCCTGAGTCCCCTGAGCAGCAGGAGCAGGAGTAGCCGCAGGAGACTGGGTTGGGGTGAGCGCCACCTTGCAATCCTTAGCATGGTGCCCCAACTGATGGCACCGATGACAACGAGCCCGATCACAATTCCCAGAATGGTGAAAGCCACACTTGTTACACTTGGGATGCTTCCCAACGTATCCACCTGTCTTCTGCGCTGAAGACGACCCAGATCCATCAAACTTCTTGGCCGGTTGAGACGGCGCCGGCACTGCACTCTTACCCACGTTCTCCCATTTCCTCTTGTTGCCTTCAGAACCCTTCACAGTCGAACCCTTGGGAGGTAAAACACCCTCCAAAATCTTCATGTTGGTCATCTTGTGTGCAGAACGGACGACCTCAGCCAGTGTAGGAAGGTTCCCAGCAGCTACTAACCCAGCAATCTCCGGCACCAACCCAGAGATGTAGTGCTCAATCCTACGGTACTCAGGTGTGTGCATGTCAGGACACAACACCGCCAACTCATTGCGTCGCACGGTATACTCCTCAATCTCGGACCCCACCATCTTGTAGTTCCAGACTTCATGCTCCAACTTCTGCACTTCCTCCCTGGGACAGTACTCGCTCTTCAGTAGCCGAACAAAATCCGCCCAAAGCATAGCATGAGCTTCCCCCAAGCCCATGTTCTGCGTAGTAGCATTCCACCATGACAAAGCAGGACCCTCAAATGTCGCAGTGGCATACTTGACCCGGTCCTCAACAGGACAGTTACACATCAAGAAAACAGATTCAACCTTCTCCAACCATCGGAGCAGTCCCACTTCCCCTTCAGTTCCAGCGAAGTTATGGGGCTGACAGTCCCTAAACTTCTTGTAAGAACACTGAGGTGGAGGCGGGTTGACAGCAGCACCTGAAACACGACACAAAGATAAACCACAAAGGAAACATGACACCCAAGAACGAAACAAGGCAGGTAAGAACCAACTTACCACCCATAGCATTGTGCCCAGCCTGGAAAGCAGCCAAGGCTATGTTCACTTGCTGTTGAAGCAAGTTGTTCAGCTCTGCCTGGGTCATGTTGATGTTACCACGACCGCCACCACGGCCACCGCCGCCACGGCCACCACCACGACGTCCACCACCACGTGCGCCCGACATGATCTGACAAATCAGAAATTGAGAGATTCAGATTCACTGCTAGTGTCAACCACTAGTAGCTAGAAAAGTTACGCCTAGACCCAGTCCGGGACTATGCATCCAAGTTCAGAGTCCACTTGAATTCTCATGCATTTCAGTTTATGATTTCGTGTGCACCCGAAATGATAAACTGCTCTACATGGTCCTCCAAGCTTTCCCTCAGCTTGAACTCAAGTCGCCGAATGTCGGCATCTAGCATCATGCTATCACAAGCATAAGTGCACAAGATAATGTGTAAGCAAGTGCGTCTATTGGGGTACGAAAGGGAGACGTCCGAATCCTGGACAGACCTCGAGAGTACACAAGACTACCCCAATACACGACACTGCCGTGCAAAAACCAACGAGTCAACTCCTTCTCCTTCAAACCCCGAAGAAGAACATAAGAGTGTGTAAAGCCAAGAGCGAGGACGGATGATGTAACAGAGAAGTGCGATGATGATGTAAAGACACCCCGACAAAGTTAGTACATGTTCCAAACCGACTCAAGTATGTGACCGTCTAGTGTGTGCGACTCGGCTATAGACTAGACTCTAAATGCAGTCCTAGTTCACTATAACCATTGGCTCTGATACCAATCTGTCACACCCTCAAATTCCACTTGCGGGGTTTTACCGCGAGGGGCATGACAAACCAGGATTCAAGTCAACGGTCACAATAAACAACACTATATGCATAACACGATATCCAAAAGATATAATTATAAAAGCATAAACTGTAGCGGAAGCTTTAAATGTTTACAACTCAAAAGACATAGTTCAAATGTTTAATGAAGACCATGCTCTAAACCCTAGACGCCCGTGCCGACTCGTGCGCCTAGATCCAGTTGTTGCTACCTTAGCGACCTGAGAAAAACATGCCAAAAGACGTCAACAAATAATGCTGGTGAGTTCACAGGTTTGTTCAAAAATGTTATCCAAATGTTACCATGTCCATACTATATCAGTGCTACCAAGTACGCTAGCTAGGCGTATGTTTTATTACTACTACGATTGGAAACCATTACTGGACACGTTTAGCAATGTTTAGCATGTTTAGCAGCCCGTAATGTTCAGCACGATAATGTTCCTGTTCGAGACAATATGCACCCGCCCGGCCCTCCAAGCCGACGAGTGGGGCAGGTCATGCCCAATAGATCTATCCACATTTCCCCCGTTGTGCAAACCCGCACATTCATGGTTTCCCCCGAGACTTTCCAAAAGATCGTATAGCAATATAAAGTTAAAACCATAGTATGACATATGTTACCAAAACTGTTTAGCGCATGTTTTCTCCCCCAAAAGTTAAAGCAGTAAAAGTGGGGCCGTGAACTCACCTTAGATAGCGTTCCTCAAATATATGTAAAGATGTTTAGCCCTTGATAATCCCTCTACCGGAGATCTATCAAAATGTTCACATAAGTGTTCCGACTAATAACCATAAGGTTATCTAGTCCCCGATTGTCCAGATCATAACCAAGTATGTTTTAAAACGTGTTTAAATGTTCAACCGACACACTAGACCGACCCGACATCCCGTTGGTGACCCATTACCCTAACTAATCAAGTACACATAGATTACACGCAAGGTTCAAGCATAAAACACTTAGTTTGTATCAAAAATCTCATTTTTGTTAACGTAGGGTCGAACGTAGTCCTGGGAGGTCGAAGGTGGCCTTAACTGGTCGAATGTGGCTTTGAACCTCCACCTTCGCCCCTTTTCTTCCCACCTTCGCCCCTTTTAGTTCATTCGCCCCTTTTAGTTTCCAGGTTCGCCCCCTGGAACCCACCTTCGACCGTTCGACTGGTCGAAGGTATTCCAGGTTCGCCCCTGATGTCAGATTTTTCCAAAAACGCGTCGAAAAACATCCGAAAACATCACGAAACATCACGAGTTACAGCAGTCAAGCATCATTAATATATTCCTACGAAACCCTACCAATTTTACCCCAAAATCTATCCGTTTTACAAGTTTCCTAAAATAGTAAATTATGGAGATGTCACATCACCATGCATGAAAATATTACCCAATTAGGAAACTTTCTGAAATCGATCAATAATCCGCCCATCATACTCGAATCATCATGAACAAGAAACCCCTATCATAACCTTATCATAATCATCCAAAAACAAGCCCTAAATCTAACTAAAAACCCCTTTAATCGCCAAAACACCATCAACAATCAAAGGTAACATGTTTCCATCATAACCCATCATTAATAACAGCCCTAGGTTGTTGTCATATCATCTATACAACAAGTAATCATCAAACAATGCATAATATCATCCTAACACATGTTTATTTGCATAAAAACTCATTGTTTATGAATAGGTTTTGGTTAGGAAAGGTTTTTATTCATAAAATAGGTTGATATCAGATCTGGACCCTTGGGGTTTAGATTAAAACAAGTCAAAATTGATTAAAAAGGATTTGTAATGAAGAACACACCTTAGATCTTCACTTGTAATGATTTAGAGAGTTAGGTTATGAAAAACAAGCTCAAAAACTCCTTCCCCAATGATAATAGCTGATAGAGAGTGTTTGGAGGCGTTTAGGGTTTGTAAACTGGTGAAAAATGGCTAAGGATGGTATTTATACCCAGTCCAGGTTCGCCCATTTTATGTGGTCGAATGTGGAACTTTTCCACATTCGCCGCTTTTTAATGGTCGAATGTGGAATCTTTCCACATTCGCCCAATTTGTTTCCACATTCGCCCATTTCTCAAGTCCCATTTCCACATTCGCCCATTATTTCCACATTCAGGTCATCAGCACTTTTTAACACATGTTAACAGCACTCTTTAACACATGTTAACCTTTTTCCAGTTTGTCGTGTTTAACGCATTCTAACACATCTTAACACGTAAGCATGCATCCATAGTCTATACTTAGCATGTTTAGGCACGTATAATCATTTGTACATCGTTTAAGCAAGTATAAGTATACAATCCACCACACGACCCATAATCTACACATATACTTAATTAGTTCATGTAATGTCACCAACAACGGAACCCGGTACTAATGTATTCCCAAAACGACTCCCAATGATCCTCCAGATCATTGAACCCTGGACAATCCTAACTTGACCCGACTCAACTAACCCAGTTAAGTTTGTTTATAAACGTTTCTCGCTAAGGTAGACTTAGATGTTACTATTATGTTTAAGCCGAACATGTCGGGTGTCACACATACCATAAGTTAAAACATTATTATTTTATATTAATTAAACAATTAAAACTATTGTTCTTACAAATGATCTGAAGTCTTTTATTATTCCTATAAAATTTGAAATTATAGTTTTTATTGACAACTTATTAACTTTTATAAAATAAATAATATCTCGATGACAAACTTTTGTAAGAAATGCCATGAAATAAACTTAATGTAACAAATATTTTCATTAATGTAAACTGAATATTTACATATAAGTCAATTATGTTATTATAACCATCTGTTCAAATTATAAATATAAATATTATAATTATGTTCAATGTCCTAAAAATCACTTTGGCAACTATAACACATTTACATTTTTAATATTTCTTTACGAAACACCAAACATATATTTATTTTAACAGTAGACAATTTTGTTTTTTGACCAACCAAACCCATCAATCAACCCCCAGTGGTAAAGACAGGGACACTACATATCAATAATTAAGCTGCGATTTTCAACACTTCCTAAAATCTTTTTACTTCTTTTTAATAAAGTTTCTTTAAAACAGCTGTTATACGATTCAATCATATTATTACAATTAAATAACTTGAGTTAAATATTTAACTTAAAAAAAATAAACACAAAATGGAAGATTTATAAAAGAAAAAATTCAAATATCTTTAGCAAACAAACCCTAGAGAATGATATTTCTTCACAGGATCATCCGAACAAATACAGAAATAAAAACATTGAATAGAATTACACGACAACAACTACTATTTAAATATGATCCCGTTCTAAAAGCCTTAAAGATTAAAAAGACATCTCTTTTTTCTATTAGACAATAATATTATTATTGATAGATTAGGTACTAAGCATATAATATGCTGCATTATAGTTTCTTCTTCGTCAGCAAGATACCAAGCTCAAATTCTGATCTCCTTGTTCCAATGGAAATATTGAACCCAACACATTACAAGAAGACAATCTCTTTGTTAGCCACTCAAGGAAGTGCAAGAGAAGCTTCATGTGTCAGACACTCAAGGAAATGCAACAAAAGTTCTCATGATGCCTACCTTTGATTGTATGAATGACGAAAAACATGAATTCCAACTTTGTTACCAACGGATAATAATAAAATAATATTGATAATATAGTAACTTAAAAATAGTAATCATTACTTTTGGACCTTTGAATAACATCTGTTAAAATGCCAACAGTTGTAACAATAACTTTGGTATAGAAATCTACTCTAAATTCAAGTTATATAGAATTTGATGACTTGTGAACGGATGTTGAAAACAACTATAATACATTACAATTTTCAACTAAAGGATGATTTAAACAGAGTTTAAAAACAGACTTTCCAAACTTAACTTATAATCAATATCTAACAAAATACCTATATATTTAAATCCGATCAGTCTTTTCACATACGTAATTACAAACAGTCCGCAGAGCCCTAAAAGTCTTTGATGAGCACTATACAAACGAAGGATCTAGATGGAAACATACCATAAGTTAAAACATTATTATTTTATATTAATTAAACAATTAAACTATTGTTCATACAAATGATCTGAAGTCTTTTATAGATCCTATAAAATTTGAATTTATAGTTTTTATTGGCGATTTATTAAGTTTTAAAAAATAAATAATATTTCAATGACAAACTTTTGTAAGAAATGACATGAAATATACATAATGTAACAAATATTTTAATATATGTAAACTGAATATTTACATATAAGTCAATTATGGTATTATAACTATCTGTTTAAATTATAAATATAAATATTATAAT
The DNA here is from genome assembly GCA_028751855.1 of Ambrosia trifida. NCBI lineage: Eukaryota > Viridiplantae > Streptophyta > Magnoliopsida > Asterales > Asteraceae > Ambrosia > Ambrosia trifida. The sequence continues at coordinate 53,641,582 of CM054131.1, forward strand.
TATGTTCAATGTCCTAACAATCACTTTGGCAACTATAACACATTTACACTTTTAATATTTCTTTACGAAACACCAAACATCTGTTGATTTTAACAGTAGACAATTTAGTTTTTTGACCAACCAAAGCCCATCGAACAACAACTAACTGCGATTTTCTACACTCCCTAAAATCTTTTTTACTTCTCTTTAACAAAGTTTCTTTAACACAGTTGTTATACGATTCGATCATATCATTACAATTAAATAACTTGAGTTAAATATTTAATTTAACAAAAATAAACACAAAATGGAAGATTTATAAAAGAAGAAATTCAAGTATGTTTAAAAAACTACTTTAATGACAACAGAATTACAATATATGAGTTTACATAAAAGCACATAAAAATACAAAGAAACATAAAAAAAAAAATCCTTCTAGCAAACAAACCCTAGAGAATGATATTTCTTCACAGGATCATAGGAACAAAACATAGAAAAGAATTACACGACAACAACTACTATTTAAATATGATCCAGTTCTAAAAGGCGTAAAGATTAGACAATGTATTATTTTTGATATAATGAAAGACAATTCAACAGAACAAAAATAATAAAAATAATGTTAACTTTTCATGGGAAGTTCTAAACTGAAAAATAGTTCTTTTCAAATCTAAAAATAGAAAATGAACATTGCGAATTTGTCACACCCTCAAATTCCACGTGCGGGGTTTTACCACGGAGTCTTGCACAACGTCAATTATGTTTGGTGTTAAGTGTTTTTACTACTACGGTTGGGAACCCATTACTACGACCTTAGTGACCTGAGAAAACATGCCAAAAATGTCAACATATAATGCTGGTGAGTTCACAGGTTTTCTTTTATGAAAGAGTTGTTACAAGTTTGAAAAGATCATATCCGTTACTACTAGGTTATGAGAACGTTAGCTAGATGTTAAGTGTTTTTACTACTACGGTTGGGAAGCCATTACTAAACCTGTAACAATGTTGAAGCCAACCCAGACGGACGGGATTACAGATGCCTCAGCAACTCCAAAGTTTAGAGACAATATGCACCCGCCCGACTCCCAGCCGACGGGTGGGGTTTGTAAGGCCCAATAGATCTATCCATATTTCCCTCGTTGTGCCCCGCACATTCATGGTTTCCCCCTGGGACATTCCATAAAAACCGTATAGTAATGTAAAGTAACCATAGAATAACATGACCTTTAGTAAGTAAGCAAGTAGCAAGTTTCTCCCCCCAAAGCAAAACGGTAAAAGTGGCGACCTATTATAAACTAATAACCCGCAGGTTAACTAGTCCTCGAATGTCTAGACCATAACCATAAACGTTTGAAAACACCTTTGACTGTTAAACCGACCGTACCAGACAAAACCCGACATCCCATTGGTGACCTGACATCCCACGTGTTAGCCAAATACTAGATATCATGCAACATATGTAGTTAAACACTTAGCACGCGCGAGAGTTCACCTAGTCTAGCATAAACGAGTCCCAACACGTGTTACTAAGTCATTGGACATGTCACAGGGTTCCTATCATGTTCCTAGGTTTCAAATCATGTTTCGGGATGTCAAAATACGCTTACGACATCAACACACGCGATTAGGAAACTAACATGCAATTAGGAAAAGTCAAATGGTGATTGGGATGGTTAACAGGTGAGTGGGGAGGCTAATGGCGTGTTATTATTGGCGATTGGGGGCTAATCGCCCCTGCATCAGGCGATTAGGATTCCCAATCGCCTGCTGCAGATGCGTGACACGTTTTCGCACGTTTAATCATCCAAATCAAATCCGAAACATGTAAAAATACCCAACATCAAACCTAAACTACTAACCAACCCATTTTAAGCAAAAACCCCCAATTTATCTCTGCTCTAACACCCTTGGTGCAATTATTTCCAAAATGGAAAAGTACTAGGTTTCATTAACTATGAATAGCTTTCCTTAAATGGCAATAATCAGATTTCACAACCTACAACCTTGCAAATCATTATCCCTTGTTATAACACCCTTCTAATGTGAATACTAACAACAAACAATCATTAAATCATATCATAACATCCTAAATCTTCAAGAATCATTCAAATGGGTCAAAATGTATACTTTCATCAAAACACCATAACAATAGCTCAAATCCTTAAATAAACATCCTAATAACTCCTACACATCAGAAGTACATCAATTACATGGAAACATTCATGTTTTAACCACCAAAAATCATCATATGAATGAATACTTCACATATAGCAAGTATAAAGGTTTAGACTTGTTTTAGAAACTCATTTTAAAGGTTTTTAAAGACACAAACTTAGTAAAACAAGGTCTGGACCTTTGGGAACCAAAGCAATAACATTACAAAGGTTTGGGATGAACAACACACCTTGGATTTTATCAAAGAAAGGTGTGTAAGCTTGGAAATGGTGAGTTTTGAAGCAAAACAAGTTCCAGAGGTGTTTTGAGGTGTGTGGGAGGCTTAGGATCTGTTAGGGTTGCACAAATGGTGTTTTGTGAGTCAAGGGTTGTATTTATAGGTGTTTTTACTCGTCCCACACTGATCAGGCGATTAGGAAGCAGATCAGGCGATTAGGGAGCCTAATCGCATGTACTTACTAGCGATTAGGGCCCCAATCGCCCATAATCTCTCCCAATCGCATGAGTAACTGGCGATTAGGCCACTCACCAGTGCCTAATCGCCTGCAGCATCAAGAATTGGGTTTTTGGCGCGTTAAACACTATTTTAACATATATAAGCACGTATTCACATACCGACAAGTCATATAATGATTACAAACATATAATGTATGATAACTTAACACGTTCACATCCGTTAACCAATTCTCGGGACTCGAGACTTGCGTGCGTGCGTTAAACCCGGTGATTCCACGAATCACCAATCCTTGTACACATAGTTATGGACCGACTCCCAATGATCCCGCGGATCATTGTAACGACTCCCGATGATTCCCCGAACCATCGTAATGACTCAACTGACCCAGTTAAGTATGTAATATGCATGACTAACTAAGGTAGACTTAATAGTTTAGTCAATGTTACTAACCTGAGTTTGCCGGGTGTCACAGAATTTCTCAACTTTTTATACGGTGAATAAACAAACAACTCCTGATATTGATTTAAAAATACTTGAAAATTGTAAACCTTATATATAAATACATACATATATTATCTTTTTTTAAATTATATTGCATTTTACAAAAACATAGATTAAAATAAAAATGAAATTCAATAAATGATGAAATCATTTATTTTGCAGAACATATATTATTAACTAAAAACGATAACTTTTAAAATCTTTATATTTAACTTAATTTATTATTATTTGTTAATTAATAGAAATATGTATATATTCATTATTCATAAATAAATATAAGTAAAAAAATATCATGTCACTTTAAAATTCGAGTTTCAAGGTAATAATTATTACAGCTAGTGAACAGCTCTAAAGCACTATAATGATCACTATATATAGTTCAACAATGTAGATGGAAACTTGCAAAATACGGCGGTAATTAATGGTAGATGTAAATATTTTTACTATTATAAAACAACTAAAAAATATTACCATAAATTTACATTTTATTCGTAAATTACTCAAACAAACTTATTGTTGGTAAACTTTAAAATAAATAATATATATATAGTTAATAACAATAAAACTTGTAATAAAATATCTACGATCAACAAAACTTGTAATAAAACTTGTATATAATCTGTTTTAAAACATCTGTTGAATGATATCCAGCTTTATCAAACAACTGATAATCAATACAATTTTACAATTAAAGATTACAATAAATATACAATTTCACATCACTCTTTTCAAATTCATAATAATCACAAAGAACCTTCATCGCTTGAAAATTAATGAAAATAACATTTTTATCATAATAAATTTATAAAAATAACTATAAATTCAAATTACATCACTCTTTTAGAATTCATAATAATTTAATAATAAATTTTTAATAATATTATTTTCATATTATGAGATGAATAAAAAAGTAAGAAAGTAACTATACGAAAACTTAATTTTCAGCTTGATAAGTTGCATTTCAAGTAAATATGAAGTTGCAAACTACTTTAGGTCCTTTCAGTAAAGTGGAAGAAAATTGCAACATAATAGTAATAAAATAATATTGTTAATAAAGTAACTTACAATTAGTAATCCTTACTTTTGATCCTCTGTATAATATCTGTAAACATCCCAACAGTTGTTATTAAACAAAACTTTGTAAAGACAGGGACACTACATATCAATAATTAATCTGCAGTTTTCAATACTTACTAAAATCTTTTTACTTCTCTTTAATAAAGTTTCTTTAAAAATAGTATCACCCCTTCTATAGAATAATAATAAAAATACTAATTATTCGTAAAGTTGGTTTTCAACTTTATCAGTTACATTTCAAGCACACCTAAACTTGGAATTTACTTTTCATAATTTATCTTTCAACTTTAACATAATAATTTAATAATAAATTTTTAATAATATTATTTTCATATTATTTTATTTTATTTTATGATATAATAAGATGAATAAAAAACTAACAAAGTAACTATAGAGAAAGTTAATTTTCAACATGATAACTTGCATTTCAAGTAAATATGAAGTTAGAAACTACTTTGTATCCTTTCAATAGACTGCAAGAAAATTGCAACACAATAGTAATAAAATAATATTGTTAATAAAGTAACTTAAAAATAGTAATCATTACTTTTGGACCTTTGTATAACATCTGTTAACATACGAACAGTTGTAATAAAACAAAACTTTGTAAATGTTAAATGTCAAAAAGCTGAGTATAATATCCTTTGTTACATAATTAATTAAAATCTTGATATATGTAATTTTAAAATAAATCAATCCTTTCAGATTCATAATTACAAAACAGCTCACACCCCTAAAGGTCTATAATGACCACTGCACAAATGAAAGATATAGACCAATACTTACAGAAGATACGACCACAATTAATGCAAAATGTACTTCTATTTAATATTGCAGAAGATACGACAATATTGACAACTTATTATGTTTTAAATAAATAATATTTCGATAACAAACTTTTTTAACAAAAGACATGAAATATACTCATTGTAACTAATATTTAAACATATATATAAACTTCAAAATTACATATAACTCAGTAAGTTATTATAACCATCTGTTTAAACTATTAAGATGATTATTATCATTATGTTCAATCTCCTAATAATAACTTTGATGACAACTGTACAAAAGAAGAATATAGATGGAAAGATATTATAAATATAAATATTATTATTTTTTATATTAATTAAAGAATTAAAAGTATTGTTCTTACAAACGATTTGACAAAATAACTATGATAAATTACAATTTTGAAGTAAAGAATGATGTAACCAGACTTTTAAAAACAGACTTCAAAACGTAACTTGAAATCAATATCTAACAAAATACCTATGAATTTAAATTAGATCAGTCTTTTCAAATTCATAATTACAAACAGCCCGCAGAGCCCTAAAAGTCTTTGATGAGTACTGTACAAACGAAGGATGTAGATGGAAATATAACTTAAATTTAAATATTATTATTTTAAAACTATTGTTCTTACAAATAATTTGAACTCTTTTATTGTCACACCCTCAAATTCCACGTGCAGGGTTTTACCGCGAGGCGCGTGACAAACCAGGATCTAAGTCAACTGTCACAATAAACGACACTATATGATACGCAAAAACGACATAAACCAACCATTAAGTTTCCATAAACAATCCATCGCTGCGGAAGCGTAAAACTTTATTACAACTCGAAAGTAAAAGCATAAAAGTCTGAAAATGCTAAATAAGATGCATATGAATCCTAGACGTCGTGTGACCCCGTGCGCCTATGCAATGCTGCTACCTCAACGACCTGAGACAAACATGCTTAAAACGTCAGCAAATAATGCCGGTGAGTTCACAGGTTTTATGTTAAACGTTTAAGTAATGAAAGCCATCATGTTATCACTATGTTAGAAATGATAGCGTTAGCTAGACGCATGAATAATACTACTACGACCTGGAAACCATTACAGACAACGATATATTATTTTGCCCGAAACGATATGCACTACCGTCCCACGGTAGCGTTATGACTGAGACAATATGCACCCGCCCGGCTCCCAGCCGACGAGTGGGGTCTGTCAGTCCCAATAGATCTATCCACATTTCCCCCGCTGTGTCTCACACATTCATGGTTTCCCTCAGGACTTTACGTATCGTATAGTATGTAAATGAATTAACACTAGTATAACATGATAATTTATGAAATAAGTATAAAGCATGTGTCTCCCCTGAAATGTAAAGACGTAAAGTGGGGCCGTGAAACTCACCTGATATTGCTTCCCCTCTAAGACAAGTAAACCCGCTCAATAGACGACACCAACTACCGGTGACCTATCATGACGAGCGTATAAGATGTTAGACTAACAACCCGTAGGTTGATTAGTCCACAACAGTCCAGACCATAACCGTGTACATTTGAAATGATGTTTAAACGTTTAAACGACCACACCAGACAAGACCCGACATCCCATTGGTGACCCAACATCCCACGTGTTAGCCGAATGCAAGATATCATGCAATCAAACACATAGTATACATCACTGTTAACTATATCAAGCATGAAGCCTAATTAATGCATGAACAGGTCCGAACACATATAACTAAGTTATTGGACATGTCACGGGGTTCCTAACATGTTCCTAGGTGTTAATCCGTGTTTCGGGATGTTAAAATACACATATGATAGCAATACACGCGATTAGGAATCAAACATGCAATTAGGAAAAGTCAGCTGGTGATTAGGAGGGTCAACTGGCGATTAGGATTGCAATCACCAGACATACTAGCGATTGGGCTCCCAATCGCCTTCTGTTACACGCGATTGGGGGCCAATCGCCTCCACTATAGGCGATTAGGGTTCCCTAATCGCCCCTGCTGCACTGTGTTGTCTTTTTGCGCGTTTAACCCTCCAAATCAGATCCGAAACATGTGTAAACACCAAATATCAAACCCAAAACATTAATCCAAGTATTTCAAGCAAAAACCCCTAATTTATCATCACTCTAGCCGTCCCGAATGCAATCGTTTTCCCAAAATAGCATAACTAGCATGTAAACATCACATCAACATGCAAAACTTACCCTAACTAGCAAATATCCAGATTTTATCACATAATGACGTTGTCCGAGAATATCCTACTGTTCTAGCATCATCCTAGAGTAAACCCTAACCTCAAACAATCAACAAAACACAACATATCATCATCAATCCTTCATAATCATTAAAACGGGTCAAAACACCTAATATCAATAATACACATCTATGGACCTTCAAACTCCTAGTTTAACATCATATCAACCCATTTAGATCAGAAACATATCAATAATACAAGAACAACCATGTTTAAATGATAAAAATCCTATCTTGCATGAATACATCACATATAACAAGCATAGAGGTTTGGGTTTGTTTAGAAACTGATTATAATGAGTTTTCAAAGACACAAATGTTTAGAAACCAGGTCTGGACCTTTAGGTATCAAAACAATATCATTACAAAGGTTTGGGATGATGAACACACCTTGAAATTGTAAGATTATGAGGCGTAAAGCTTGGAAATGTGATTTCTTGATAAAAAACGTGTTTCAGGGGTTGAATAAGGTGGGGGTGGCTTTGGAGTGTATTAGGGTTTCACAAATGATGTTTTACAACATAAGGGTGGTATTTATAGGCGTTTCTAGTCGTTTAGTACGCGTCAGGCGATTGTGCAGCAGTTACAGGCGATTAGGGTGTCTAATCGCGTGTAACTACTGGCGATTAGCCCAATCGCCTATAAAGACTCCTCCAATCGCCCATCTTACTGGTGATTAGGCCAATCACCCCCTATCAGCATGCAATTGGGCCAATCACCCCCTATCAACATGCAATTAGGCCAATCACCCCCTATTTACATGCAATTACGCGTAATCACCTATAATGTCATGCAATTGCCCGTAATCACCTATAATGTCATGCAATTACGCGTAATCACCTATTATGTCATGCAATTACGCGTAATCACCTATTATGTCATGCAATTAAGCGTAATCACCTATAATGTCATGCAATTACGCGTAATCACTATTTTAACACATATACACACGTATTCACATACCGACAAGTCATATAATGTTTGTAAGCACATGTTACATGATAACTAACACGTTCTCATCCGTTCACCAATTCCCGGGACTCAAGATTTACGTGTGCATGATAACCCGACGATTCTACGAATCGCCATTCCTTGTAGACATGGTTATGGACCGACACCCAATGATCCCTCGGACCATTGTAACGACTCCCGATGATTCCCGAATCATCGACATGACTCAACCGACCCGGTCAAGTATGATATTAAGTGGTTGTTTTCAATGTTTTCGTTGAGGTAGACTCGTATGTATGCAAAGTATGAAACGTATGTATGTAAGGTATGAAAAGTATTAACCTGACTATGCCGGGTGTCACATCATCCCCCAGTTGAAAGAATTTTCGTCCCGAAAATTTCCCGAGGTAAAAGAGAACGAAGCGATAAAATGAAAAAACAAAAAAATTTCCCGGTCGTCACATCATCCCCCTGTTGAAAGGAATGTCGCCCCGAGATTCACTCTTCGACAATAATGAGTGTCGACCTAACCCAAGTAACGTTTCCCAGAATGCAAACGAAAGGATAATCACGTGCGAAGAATGAAAACAACAGATACACTTTGCCGGGGAACTGCCCTCCCCGAGGTGAATACAAAACAATGATTCCTCCTGATCGAAGGCCTACTAGAGACTACTGTGATCGGTATAAATGATACACCAGTAGCATCTCCAAAGGATCCACATCAGACCCACGAATGCAAAATGATAACCATGTACAAGACCGAAAACACATGATGAATGCGAATGCTGAATGATGCGAATGAGGATAAAGCCAAAGTTGTTGGATCAGTGATGCTCTTGATGTTTTGCTTGCTAGTGAACACTTATGTGTTTAGCAAGTTTAATTAGATTTGCACAGTGGAATATGCAAGTAAAGTTACACTATCAACAGGAGTTATTACTCCCCTTGGATGTTTGAAAACTAAAGACAAGTTTAATGAGAATCTAAGTATTGAATGTGAATGATAATAAATACTCAAACAAATTCTCAGTAAATGAAATGGAAAAAAACAATAATAAGCTTTGAAGGATTTCAATTTTCAATTAAAATCAATGTCTAAAACAGAGGGATGAACCCATCTATTTATAGGCTTACAAATACATGAACCTTGCCAAAAAGCAAGTCTACAACAAGTTGCAACAAGTTGCATTCTTGGAACTTGCACAAAAGATAAAGTAATAATAAAAAAAGTAAACTACTGAAACATAAGGCGGTGGAATGATTCTGGTACAAGTGCTGATGAATGACAAACAACTGATGAGTAGTTTGTCTTCAGTAGTTCTTCAGTGAACTTGTCTGGTTAGACTTTAGAACTTCTGATCTTTCTTCTTCAGTACATGTTGAATCCTTTTTCAGTACTTTAGTCTTCTTTCTTCAGTAGTTCTATACTTAGAATAATTTTCAGAAGAATGAATTAGACTAAGCTTGCAAAAGTAGTTTCCTCAATCCTTTTTGTCCTAACAATCTCCCCCTGGATTGTTGAAGCCAAAACCTTTTCTAATTCCTTATTGTTGTTTTCTTCTGTCATTGACTATCTTCCATATTTCCTTAAACATGGAATTCTTCAATTGATTCAGCTGTTCATCAGTGAGACATACCTTTTGAGGTTCCAAATGTTGAATTGTAAGCATGTCCTGTGTTGATAGATTCTTCAGTTGATTAATGGATTCGTAGGCCTTGCTTGTAAGATCTCTTCTTGTCACCAATACTGAGTTAGAATAAGTAAAGGACCATCTGTTGATCAGTACTTTAGATCTGTCAAGATCTGAAGTATAGGGAACCATGCTGGATCCCTAGGATGTTCCTGAGTGTTGGATGTTTTCTATTTCTGTGACTCTCAGGCAGGATTCACTTATGTCTTCTTTTGGCACCTCAACAGGTAATTTAAAAGTAGGTAAATGATGTTTAGTAACTACCTTTGTGTGCAGTTTGTCAGTGATAGTTTTCTGAATTTGGTAAGCAAATGTTGAAGGATCCCTAAATTGTGTTATCAGAGGTTTTTCTTCAATATCAAAGTCTCCTTGCACAACTGTGTTGCCTTCTAGCAACACCATCTTGAAATCAGTCTTTCTATTGTCCTCTGGTTTTCTTTTGGTAGTTGGTCTTTGTTTGACACCAGAAGCTCTAACTACTGAAGTTGATACTTCAGAAGTTTTGAACTTCTCTGGATTTGCAGCCTTGGCAGCCTTGTATTTCTTGTTTGTGTCCAGTAGTTTATCTTCTCTCCACTTTGACAATGAGGCTTTTGAACCATAGTCATTAGCTACCAGTTCTTCAATCATTTCTGCTCTCTTGGTTTTTCTATCCTTTTCTGTTGCATTCTTGTCAGCAACAAGTTGAACTCTTCTGGTTAGCTCATCCCTTGAGAGCCCTTTGAGTGAGTAGGCTTTTGTTTTGCTGTTCTTTGTTATGACAGACATCAGTTGTTGTCTTTTGTCTTCTTCAGCAATTCTCTCTGTTTCAGCTTGCCTATTCAACTCTGCTTCATATGCTTGAAGCTTTTCATTTAAGCTCAAGTCTTACCTTGCTTCCAAGTTGTTCCAGATCTCATCTTCCTTAGCCTTTCTTTGGGCTGCAATTAAACTCTTCTCTGGTAATTCTTTGGACATTGAAATTGGAGAAGGGTTCAGCACAGTCATTGTTGTTGTTGTAGGCCTTGGAATAGGAGTTGGTTGTTGTTGTTCAGTTGGTTTGGAAGGCTCTTCAGTTGTTTGTATGTTGGAAGTGTTAATTGCTGAAGTGTTGACAAAAGTGTCAACTACTGAAGGATTGTCTTCAGTACTTTCAGAGTCTTCAGCAGTTTCTTCATTATGGCCTTGGGAAGTTTCAGCTTCAACTTCAGTTCCAGAAACAAGCCTTTGTTGATCTTCCTTTTGTTTTTGGGCTTTTTCTAGCAGTTGTTGTTGTTGTAGAGCCACTATTGCCTTTATCCTGGCTTCCAGTGACTCCTTAGGTTCCTTAATCTTCTCCCCCTTTTTGGCTTCATCCACTTCTGGAAGCATGCCAGGTTGAGAAGTTCTACCAGTGAGTTTAGCAAGCTGTCTTGAGTTGTTGTCAATTTGTTGGACAGCTCACCAAGTTTCTTGTTAATCACCTCAAATTGAGTTTTGGTTGACAACTCCAAAGCAGTTGTGAAATATTTGAGGTGATTGGCAATGATGGTGTTCATCATCTGGTATAAGGGACCATCTGGGCTGCATAGTTAATTCAGATCTATGCTTGATGACCCAGGAAATTGGGTAGGGATTTTTAGTGAGGGGTGTGTTTTTGGGTGATCCTCATGTTGTACAGAAGATGCCACTTTAGGGGAATCAGGGACCAAGTGGACTTTAACCCGATCTGGTGTGACCAGCTCTTTGAGCTTAGAGACACCAGGTGCAGGACCTTCACTAGCAGCCGTCGATTCATGTTTGGTGGAGTGTGAATCATCATCCAAATCAATGGAATCATCTGAATCCCTGATTACATCCTCAATGAGGACAGTATCAGTTATATCATGAGCTGGGCCCAACCTAGTGGTCTCATGTACCTCTTTTTCTTGGTTTAGAGGATTTCCTACCTCAGGCATTAAGCCTTCATCAGTAGTTGCCACAAATGAGGTCTTAGCAATGTTACTTCTGTCCTCAGATCCACCACTGGGTGGTAAATGAGTAGTAGCAGCCTCAAATATACCTAAGGTCTCTAAGTTTGGGCTTAGAAACCCTGGTTCATCCTCATCTCTTGGGTTAGGGCTATGGACATCCACATTCATGTCAGAGTCTAAAGGTATGTCCTCTTTTTGATGTGGTTGTTGGGGACTGACATGTTCTAATGGGATGTTCTCTTTTAGCTCAGAGAGAAGTTTGGCAATTTCTATGGTTTCAGGTTCAGAAGTTTGTGGTAAAGGTTCAGCAGTTTGGGGTAAAGGTTCAGCAGTTTCAAAAGAAGAGTCAATTGGTATTGTTAAGTTTCTTTCTTTTGAAGAGAATTGTGATTGGTGCTCTTGTGGGGGTTTGAGATGGATAAGACTGAGAGGATGTTTCAGTCACATCTTTATCAAGTGCAGATTGCACATTGGCAAGTTCAGGCATCTCAACCTCCTGAACTGCCTTTCTTTTAAGGCTGGTGGGTTTTGGTTTTTGTTGTTTTGGTTTCTTGGCCTTTTTGGGTGAAGGTTTGGAAGATGAGGGTTCCATGGGGACTTTTGTTTGTTCCCCTTGGTTATCTTCTGGCCAGACAGCCGGTTTATTCTGCCTAGAGTATGCTTGTGAGGTTAATGGGTTTAAAACAATTGTTTTACCCACAAGCACCTCTTCTCCAAGATCTTTTATTATGCATTGCATAATGAACCTTGGATACAACAAAAACTTCTGTTTAGAATTGAGGTGATGCAACACCAACTCATTAAAGAAAAGTGCTGATGCCTTGAATTTTGTTTCATTCACAATGGAATGAAAAATAGGTTGAAAAGTAGAGGGCATCTGATCATAAGATCCAATTTTGGACTCAAAAACATGATGATGTAATGAAACAAAAGTTTGTACTTAGGTTCAAAAAATTTCTTAAAAATAGTAGCATGTGAGAGAGTACCTTGGTAACCACACTCTGTCATGGTCAGATGAATTTCAGAGTTTGGAAATTGATCTGGGGCATCCACATCATCTAGACCCAGTCTAATTCCCACAGTTGCTGGTGTGATTGCCATTGTTCTCCCTTGGATGGTTGAATTGAGGGAGATCACTTGATCATTCACTGTCACCGTCTCCGCGTTAGCCAAGAACTCATTTAAAGTTTCAGTGTGGATTGGAGGATCAATGGTGAGGGCAGTGAAGTATTGGGATTAACGACTAAATCAATGATTTCGTCGTATTGGGACCAGGCTTCATGTTTCTCAAAGTAGCCTCTTTGATTGTGTCCCTGTTTTAGTATAAGAGCCATGTGGTTTGTGTGTGTGTGTGGATCGAACAGTGTTTTTGTTTGCAGGTTAAGGGTTTGAGAGTGTTTTTAAGAGAGAAAGAGAGAATTTTGATTTTTGGATGGATAAGTGTTGGAAAAGGTGTTTATCAGAAGTGGGAAATGTCTGATTTGCCCTTAATGACAAAACTGCTGATGAAGAACAACTATCATCAGTAGTTCCTATTTTCTCTTCAGTAGTTTGTTAACAACAGATGTGAATGTTTATAAACACTTTATTCATAATTTCTGAAGATTATTTTATCAGAAGTTAATCATTTTTCAGAAAATATTCCCATATTGATGTTTTGTTCATCAGTAGTTTCTATCCTTTTGTTTTTCAGAAGTTTTGGATTAAAAACAGATGTAAGTGAAAAATAAAATATGTGCAGAAAAAGTAAAAGAAACACTTACAAATTTAGCATCCCAAGCATGGATACTAACTTCTGAAATGTTGATGTGTCAAGGGGTTTAGTGAATATGTCAGCTATTTGATTAGTTGTTGTCACATGCTTAACTTCAATCTTGCCTTTTTCATAGCAATCCCTTATGAAATGATACTTGATTTCAATATGTTTAGATTTTGAGAACTGAACAGGATTTTGAATGATGCTAATGGTAGATTTGTTGTCTACAAGCAATGGTGTCTTGGTCTCTTTGATTCCATAATCAAGAAGTTGATATTGGAGCTATTGTACCTGTGATGTATAACTTGCAGCTGCAATGTATTCAGCTTCAGCAGTTGAAGTTGCGACAGATGTTTGCTTCTTTGATTGTCAGGACACTACACAGTTTCCCAAGAATTGACAACCACCAGATATTGATTTTCTTGACATTTTGCACCCTGCATAGTCACTATCTGAAAAAGCTGATAACTTGGTATTTCTAGAAGCAGGATACCAAATTCCAAGTGTAGGAGTTCCTTTCAGATATCTGAAGATTCTTTTGACTGCAATTAGGTGCGATTCCCTAGGAGCTGATTGATATCTGGCACAGACACATGTTGAAAACATAATATCTGGTCTAGAAGTAGTTAGATATAAAAGGGAACCTATCATACATCTATACATTGTTTGATCAACCTGTTTTCCTTGATCATCTGGTTCAACTTGTGTGGTAGGTGTCATGGGAGTGGAACATGATTTACAGTCTTGTAAAGAAAATTTGTTCAATAATTCTTTAACATATTTAGATTGATGTATAAAAGTTCCATTTGTTTGTTGTTTAATCTGCAATCCTAAAAAGTACTGCAGTTCTCCCATTGTACTCATCTCAAATTTTGATTGCATGAGTTTCTTAAATTCATCACACAATTTTGTGTTTGTTGAACCAAATATGATATCATTAACATAAATTTGAACAAGTAAGACATGATTTCCAACATTTTTAATGAAAAGAGTTTTATCAATGGAGCCTCTTGTAAAGTTATTTTTGAGCAAAAAGTTAGAAAGTGTTTCATACCAGGCTCTTGGAGACTGTGTTAGCCCATAAAGAGCTTTGTCAAGCTTGTACACCCACTCAGGATGAGAAGGATCCTCAAACCCAGCTGGATGACAAACATACACTTCCTCTTTGATTTTTCCATACAAAAATGCTCTTTTAACATCCATTTGAAAAACTTTTATTTTGTTGGAAATGGCATAGGCCAGGAATAACCTGATGGCTTCAAGCCTTGCAACTGGAGCAAAGGTTTCATCATAATCAATTCCTTCTTCTTGAGAGTAACCTTGTACCACCAGTCTTGCCTTGTTCTTAATAATCGTACCAGCCTCATCTTGTTTGTTCCTGAAAACCCATCTTGTGCCAATTTGTAGCTTGTTTGATGGTAAGGGACAAATTTCCTAAACATGTTGCTTCTTGAATTGAAGTAACTCATCTTGCATAACTTCCACCCAATTGTTGTCTTTGAGGGCTTCTTGGTACTTCTTAGGTTCCAACTGAGAAATGAATGCTGAGAAGAAGCAAAACTTGGAAAGCTGGTTTCTTGTGAGAACACCTGATGCAATATCACCCATGATTTGCTCCAATGGATGATCTTTGTGTTCAATCAGTTGTTGTAAACCACTGACATGTGTAGGTGGCTCTTGTACTTCATCAAACAAACCACTGAGGTTTATAATGTTTGGTTCAGCTATTTGAACATCTTCAATAGTTGTAGGAGCTGAAGCAGATGTTTGAGTTTGTACATCAACAGTTGTTGAATCAGAAGTTTGTGAAACTTCTAAAGGTTTGAAAGTTGATTTAATGACTGTTTTAGGAGTCCATGGTGCTGGATCCTCATCATCCAACCTCTGATCACCATAATAAGTAGGTTTAGATGAAGTGACAGTCTTTTCACGTCCGAAATGGAAGCTGTCAAGGTCAAAGAGTTCCCAAGGATTTGCTGGAATAAGAGTGTGCTTTGATTCATTGAACTTGACATTCAGTGTTTCTTCTGCTATATTGGTTCTTGAGTTAAAAACCTTGTAGGCTTTTCTAGTGGAAGAATAACCAAGAAAATAACCTGAATCCACCTTAGCAGAAAACTTTGAAATAGAGTCTTTAATGTTTAGAATGAAACATTGATATCCAAAAGCCTTGAAAAAGGAGATAAGGGGCTTTATGCCATGAAGAACTTCATAGGCAGTCTTGGAGTGTCTTTTGTTGACAAGGACTCTATTTTGAACATAACATGCAATGTTAACTGCTTCAGTCCAAAAATACAATGGTAGGCCTGAATCAGCTAACATAGTTCTTGCTGCTTCAATTAAAGTTCTGTTCTTCCTTTCTACCACACCATTTTGTTCAGGAGTTCTGGGAACACTGAATTGTCTAATAATCCCTTTAGACAAACAGAATTCATCCAGAGTTTTGTTCCTGAACTCTGTCCCATTATCACTTCTAATGGCTTTGACAGATAGAGAATATTGTTTCTCTACTTGTAGAATGAAGAACTTGATGATTTCAGTTGCCTCATCCTTGGAAAATAAGAAGAATACCCATGTGAATCTTGAATAGTCATCAATGATGACTAAGCAGTACTTCTTCTTACCAAGGCTCATGATTTTTACTGGCCCAAATAAGTCCATATGGAGTAGTTGAAGACATGCAGTTGTTTTTGATTCTTTAATAGACTTATAGGAGGACTTATGCTGCTTTCCCTTTAAACTGGATACACAGTGTTCTTGACACTGGTATACTTTCAAGGGTAGACATCTGACCAAGCCCATTTTTATGACTATATTTATGAATTTAAAGTTCACATGGCCAAGTCTCCTGTGCCAGAGATCAGTCTCTGAAGTTGATGCCTTTGAGAAGAAAGAGGCAGTGTTGTTCAATACTTTGTCCTTTTCAATGTCCACTGCATAGACATTGCCACATCTTTTGGCTATCAACAAAGTATGATCTTCAATTATCTTCTCTATCAACTTCTGGCCTTCTGGTGATATGGTCTTGCATGCTGTCTTTGTGAAAAAGGAAAAATATCCTTTATCACACATTTGTGACACACTCAGCAAGTTGTACTCAAGGTTTTCAACCATATTGACCTTTTCAAACTGTATTTTGCCAGAAGAGACATTGCCATGTCCTTGCACATATCCCTTGGCATTGTTCCCAAAGGATACAGATCCTTCTCTTTGACTGATAAAGTTGTTTATAGGGTATCTGCATCCTGTCATGTGCATTGAGCCTCCACTGTCAACATACCAAATTCTATTTAAGCCTCTGGAGACCCATGGCACAAAGTAGCAAATTAGTTAGATTTGGGAACCCAAGCTAGTTTGGCTTTAGGTTTGCACTTGAGAACATTAACAGTTTGTTCTTGACCAGGTTGAGGAATCCATGTCTTTTTGGCAACAGATTTTTCATTAAGAGCAATGGTGGTATCTTTTTGAGGTCCACCATCAACCTTCGTCATCAGTAGTTGTACCATATACATGAGATCTTTAATCTCAGTAGTTTATGAAACTGCTAATGATGTAGGTCTAACTATTGAAAAAGAATTTTGAGAAAAAGTTTTTTGTTGAGATTTCATCTTTTGCTGAGAAAAGGTGTTTGCTGGTTGTTGATTCTTGGGAGAAAAAGTTTCTTCAAAATCATTTTTGATTTGTTTTCCCACAACCAGTTGTGAAATTTTCTTGTTATACTGAATTCCTTTTCTGTATCTACAAAATTCTGTCTTATGTTTAAACAAACCACAGATTTCACATTCTTTTGCCTTTTCTTTTTCATTTGAAGGCAAATTTCTGACTGTTTTGATTTGTTTTAGGTCATCAGTAGTTTTCAGGTTCTCAACTCCTGATGTAGATGAAACTACTGATGGCTTAAAGTTAGATTTTAGCAGTACTTCTGAAGAACTTTCTTTGTGAGTTTTTAGAAAGTTTTCATGAAAAGATGTGCATTCTTTCTCTTTAGAAGTTTCATCTGAAACAATTTTTCTCCCATCTTCAGTAGTTTTGGGGGAAAAATCAGTTGGTGTTTCAGTGTGATTGTACCGTATGCCAAACCTAACATGAAGTTGAACAATGTTTTGTTAAAGATTCTTTTGATACCTGAGACAGGGCAGATTTTGAGGTGCAACCCTCAAATGCCATTAAGGCAAAATTCTTTCTGCCATTGTCAGGTTCTCCCCAGTTGAGGTCAAACATTTTGTTGTCTGCATCAGGATTGCACTTAGTAGTGTCAAAAGGAAGACTGCTCCAGTGAACATACCTTGAAGTGAACAAACTTTGTTGTGAGGGTTGCTGAGTCTGTGGAGGTTGTTGAGCAGCTGGAATGGGAGGGATTGATTGTTGGCTCTGCATCCGTTGAGCAGGCATTTGTACATATTGTACTTGTGGCACATATTGGATTTGTGGAGCTTGTGCCTATACAAAATGTGCACTTCCCTGTGTTCCATTATTCCTTTTATAACTAGGGTTAAACTGATTTCTAGACTGATATTGGTTATAGCTAGAGCTTTTACACTCTTTAGCAAAGTGTCCCAACTTCTGACACTTATGACATCTAAGTTTAGACTTGTCAAAACCAATTTTTGTAGAACTGTTTAGTCCTGGAAATTTCCTTCCTGACCTTTTATAAAATTTGTTTGTTTTAATACTTAACATGGCCAGTTGGTGTAAGATGTCCATTTCTTCTATGTCATCATTGCTGAAATTTTTTAAATCTTCCATGATAAAACACATGTTATCAGCAGTTTGACTATATTCATCGTTGTCATAACCTGGGAATGATCTTTCTGATGAGATCCCAACAGTTATGTCAATATGGTCAAAAGATCCAAAACTATTTGAACAAGTAGGTGAATCTTATCCCAATAGTGTTGTACTACCTGGTAGATAGTCATCAGCAGTTTTACCAGAACTTTGCAATTTCTTCTTTTGGTCGATTTCTTTTTCAAAAGTTAGCAATCCCCCATGTAATTTTGTAAGAGTGAGGGAGCTAAAGTCTGGTGAGGATCTGAGAACTATAGAATATGTTTCCCATTTTTCAGGCAAAGACCATTTAATTTTAGCTCAGATATTAATGAGGAGAATCTTTCAAATTGTTGAGTTAAAATTTCCTCATTTATGTGAGCAAAAGTTTCATATTGTTGAGCCAGGATTTCTCTGGTGTTGGCAATCACCTCTTCAGTTCCTCCAAACTGTTCTTTTAGGCAGTCTCAAAGCTTTTTGGCACTATCACAATGTAATAGTCCAGAGTAGATTTCATTTGGGAGTGCCATTGCCAACATAGAGAAAGCTTTAGCATCAAGCTCAAGTTTTAGGAAATCATCTTCTGTATAGTCCTTTGGGTCTTTTGTTATTTCTTCTTTAGTTTCAAGATTAATGTTTACTGGTTTGTGAGGACCATATATCACAAATTTCCAGCAATCGGTGTTGGTCTGTGATAAAGTATGTGCCATTCTCCTTTGCCAGATATTGTATTCATTTCTAACTAGCATAGCAGGTTTATTGGCAGAATCAGTATTATGTGGATCCATTTTAAAGAGTATTGCTGTGTCAAATATCTCTTAAAGTGTTGGATGTTGAAAAAGTGAACTTTTAATCCTTTATTGAATATCAATAAGAGCTTGTGTCTGATTCTTAATGTGTTAGACTGATATGTGATCAGATGAACTAGTGCTCTGATACCAATTGTTGGATCAGTGATGCTCTAGATGTTTTGCTTGCTAGTGAACACTTATGTGTTTAGCAAGTTTAATCAGATTTGCACAGCGGAATAAGCAAGTAATGTTACACTATCAACAGGAGTTATTACTCCCCCTGGATGTTTAAAAACTAAATACAAGTTTAGTGAGAATCTAAGTATTGAATGTGAATGGTAAAAAATACTCAAACAGATTCTCAGTAAATGAAATGGAAAAAAAACATTAATAAGCTTTGAAGAATTTCAGTTTTCAAATAAAATCACTGTCTAAAACAGAGGGATGAACCCATCTATTTATAAACTTACAAATACATGAACCTTGCCAAAAAGCAAGTCTGCAACAAGTTGCAACAAGTTGCATTCTTAGAACTTGCACAAAAAGATAAAGTAATAATAAACAAATAAACTACTGAAACATAAGGCGGTGGAATGATTCTGGTTCAAGTCCTGATGAATGACAAACTAATGATGAGTAGTTTGTCTTCAGTAGTTCTTTAGTGAACTTGTTTGGCTAGACTTCAGAACTTTTGATCTTTCTTCTTCAGTACTTGTTGAATCCTTCTTCAGTACTTTAGTCTTCTTTCTTCAGTAGTTCTATACTTAGAATAATTTTCAGAAGAATGAATTAGACTAAGGTTTGCAAAAGTGGTTTCCTCAATCCTTTTTATCCTAACAAAAGTACAATGAATACTAAGAAAAGAAACTCACCAGCAATAGTATCAGGGTGCTCCATGTCCTCCCTCGCACCGATAACATAAGCATGACCAGTTCAACCGCCACCCTCACCTTGCTTCACCTTGGGACAGTCCCGCTTGAAGTGCCCAGTGTCCCCACATTGATAACATCCCTGCTTCCCCTGAGGAGCTGCAGCAGGGATAGCAGCAGTAGTAAGGGCAACCACCTGTTGGTGAGCCGTCTGAAGATTCACCCTGTAGTTCAGGGCTTGGTGCCCGTTCTTCTTACAACGGGTACAATAACTATAATTCCCAATATGATGGTACCCACAACGATCACACCTAGGCAGCCTCCCAGTATACCCACTCTGCCTCTGCTCAGAAGATGCACCCGTAGCCTCAAATTTCGTCGGCTGCTGCTGCTGAGGCTGAACTGTACCCTTACTCGCGCTCTCCCATTTCCACTTGTTGCCATCAGAGGTCTTCACCACAGTACCCTTAGGAGGCAAAACACCCTCCTGAACCTTCTGCTTGGTTAGCCTATGAGCCAACCGAGTGGTATCCCGAAGTGTAGCAGCATCATTCGCGGTCACCAACCCGCGAACTTGTGGCACCAACCCACTAACATAGAACTCAATAGCCTTATACTCAGGAGTCACAGAGTCCAGGCACAAAAGTGCCAACTCATGATAACGAGTGGTATACTCATCGACCTCAGATCCCACCATCTGATGATTCCACAGCTCATGCTCCAAACTCTTAATCTCATCCCTAGGGCAATACTCCCTCTTCAAACGAAACACAAACTTGGTCCATGGCAACTCATGGGCCTCGAGTAAACCAATAGTCTGCACCGTCGAATTCCACCAAGTCAGGGCACGACCCTCGAATGTCCCTGAAGCATACTTCACACGATACTCCTCTGGGCAGTTACACATGGAGAAAGCTGACTCGACCTTCTCCAACCATCGAAGTAGTCCCACAGCTCCCTAAGTCCCACTGAAGTTATGGGGCTTACAGTCTTGAAACATCTTGTAAGTGCAGTGGACTGGAGGTGGAGGTGGTGGAGGATGAAAAGCATTCCCTGTTACAACAAGCAACATGGGTCACAAAACGAATATCACGCAACAAAAGACAAGGAATGAGGGTAGGGGTAATTAAATTACCACCATGGCCCTGCTGGCCGGCCTGCTGCGCATCAATAGCAGCTGCCACGTGCTCCTGAA
Source organism: Ambrosia trifida (assembly GCA_028751855.1). Classification (NCBI taxonomy): domain Eukaryota; kingdom Viridiplantae; phylum Streptophyta; class Magnoliopsida; order Asterales; family Asteraceae; genus Ambrosia; species Ambrosia trifida. Next base: position 53,662,772 of record CM054131.1, read on the forward strand.
TCAGATTATTCAGCTCAGCCTGGGTCATGTTAATGTTACCACGACCCCCATAGCGTCCACCGCCATTCCGACCACCAACGCGACCACCACGACGTCCTGACATCTTCTGTCAAAGCCAAAGACAAGACATCAGATTTCAGAACAGACAACATGAAATCAGAGTTAAACCAGAGAACTGGGTTCCATCATGATTGTCGGATCAAACACAGAGTCCACCAAGATTCCCATGCATTTCAACTTATTATTTCGTGTGCACCCAAAATGATAAGTCGCTCTACATGGTCCCCAAGGCGTGCTCCTATCTTGACTTTCAAACCACGAGGCACCCACGTTCAAGAATAGATAAGAACTCCTAGGTGATAAAACACCCAAGATGTAGAACAACAAGTACGAGTGTGCGATGATGTGTGCGAGAAAGTGTGTCCATTGGAGTATAGAAAGGGGAGATGTCCGAATCTTGGATAAATCTCCGAAGGATGCAGGAGCCACTCCAATGTACGCCACTACCGTGCAAGGATAGTAAGCCTCTTCGTCTTCAGCACGAAGATAAAGAATAGAATAAAAATAAGAATAATATATAGATCATTTAAGCATAAATGATAATAATGAATGTAATACTAACACCCTGACAATTCCTCACATGATATGACTTATACGAATATGACCGTCTAGTGTGTGCGACTTGGCTTTAGACTTGACTCAACATGCAGTCCTAGTTCACTATAACCATTGGCTCTAATAGCAATCTGTCACACCCTCAAATTCCACGTGCGGGGTTTTACCGCGAGGCGCGTGACAAACCAGGATCTAAGTCAACGGTCACAATAAACATCACTATATGATACGTAAAAACGACATAAACCAACCATTAAGTTTCCATAAACAATCCATCGCTGCGGAAGCGTAAAACTTTATTACAACTCAAAAGTAAAAGCATAAAAGTCTGAAAATGCTAAATAAGATGCATATGAATCCCAGATGCCGTGTGACCCCGTGCGCCTATGCAATGCTGCTACCTCAACGACCTGAGACAAACATGCTTAAAACGTCAGCAAATAATGCCGGTGAGTTCACAGGTTTTATGTTAAACGTTTAAGTAATGAAAGCCATCATGTTATCACTATGTTAGAAATGATAGCGTTAGCTAGACGCATGAATAATACTACTACGACCTGGAAACCATTACAGACAACGATATATGATTTTGCCCGAAACGATATGCACTACCGTCCCACGGTAGCGTTATGACTGAGACAATATGCACCCGCCCGGCTCCCAGCCGACAAGTGGGGTCTGTCAGTCCAAATAGATCTATCCACATTTCCCCCGTTGTGTCTCGCACATTCATGGTTTCCCTCGGGACTGAACGTATCGTATAGTATGTAAATGAATTAACACTAGTATAACAAGATAATTTTTGAAATAAGTATAAAGCATGATACTGCTTCCCCTCTAAGACAAGTAAACCCGCTCAATAGCCGGCACCAACTACCGGTGACCTATCATGACGAGCGTATAAGATGTTAGACTAACAACCCGTAGGTCGATTAGTCCCCAACAGTCCAGACCATAACCATGTACATTTGAAATGATGTTTAAACGTTTAAACGACCACACCAGACAAGACCCGACATCCCATTGGTGACCCGACATCCCACCTGTTAGCCGAATGCAAGATATCATGCAATCAAACACATAGTATACATCACTGTTAACTATATCAAGCATGAAGCCTAATTAATGCATGAACAGGTCCGAACACATATAACTAAGTTATTGGACATGTCACGGGGTTCCTAACATGTTCCTAGGTGTTAATCCGTGTTTCGGGATGTTAAAATACACATATGATAGCAATACACGCGATTAGGAATCAAACATGCAATTAGGAAAAGTCAGCTGGTGATTAGGAGGTCAACTGGCGATTAGGATTGCAATCACCAGACATACTAGCGATTGGGCTCCCAATCGCCTTCTGTTACACGCGATTGGGGGCCAATCGCCTCCACTATAGGCGATTAGGGTTCCCTAATCGCCCCTGCTGCACTGTGTTGTCTTTTTGCGCGTTTAACCCTCCAAATCAGATCCGAAACATGTGTAAACACCAAATATCAAACCCAAAACATTAATCCAAGTATTTCAAGCAAAAACCCCTAATTTATCATCACTCTAGCCGTCCCGAATGCAATCGTTTTCCCAAAATAGCATAACTAGCATGTAAACATCACATCAACATGCAAAACTTACCCTAACTAGCAAATATCCAGATTTCATCACATAATGACGTTGTCCGACAATATCCTACTGTTCTAGCATCATCCTAGAGTAAACCCTAACCTCAAACAATCAACAAAACACAACATATCATCATCAATCCTTCATAATCATTCAAACGGGTCAAAACACCTAATATCAATAATACACATCTATGGACCTTCAAACTCCTAGGTTAACATCATATCAACCCATTTAGATCAGAAACATATCAATAATACAAGAACAACCATGTTTAAATGATAAAAATCCTATCTTGCATGAATACATCACATATAACAAGCATAGAGGTTTGGGTTTGTTTAGAAACTGATTTTAATGAGTTTTCAAAGACACAAATGTTTAGAAACCAGGTTTGGACCTTTAGGGATCAAAACAATATCATTACAAAGGTTTGGGATGATGAACACACCTTGAAATTATAAGATTATGAGGTGTAAAGCTTGGAAATGTGATTTCTTGATCAAAAATGTGTTTTAGAGGTTGAATAAGGTGTAGGGTGGCTTTGGGGTGTATTAGGGTTTCACAAATGATGTTTTACAACATAAGTGTGGTATTTATAGTCGTTTCTAGTCGTTTAGTACGCGTCAGGCGATTGTGCAGCAGTTACAGGCGATTAGGGTGTCTAATCGCGTGTAACTACTGGCGATTAGCCCAATCGCCTATAAAGACTCCTCCAATCACCCATCTTACTGGCGATTAGGCCAATCACCCCCTATCAGCATGCAATTGGGCCAATCACCACACCATCAGCATGCAATTAGGCCAATCACCCCCTATTTACATGCAATTACGCGTAATCACCTATAATGTCATGCAATTATGCGTAATCACCTATAATGTCATGAAATTACGCGTAATCACCTATAATATCATGCAATTACACGTAATCACCTATTATGTCATGCAATTACGCGTAATCACCTATAATGACATGCAATTACGCGTAATCACTATTTTAACACATATAAACACGTATTCACATACTGACAAGTCATATAATGTTTGTAAGCACATAATACATGATAACTAACACGTTCCCATCCATTCACCAATTCTCGGGACTCTAGATTTACGTGTGCGCGATAACCCGACGATTCTACGAATCGCCAATCCTTGTACACATGGTTATGGACCGACACCTAATGTAACGACTCCCGATGATTCCCGAATCATCGACACGACTCAACCGACCCGGTCAAGTATGATATTAAGTGGTTATTTTCAATGTTTTCGTTGAGGTAGACTCATATGTATGCAAAGTATGAAACGTGTCTATGTAAGGTATGAAAACTATTAACCTGACTATGTCGGGTGTCACATTTATTGCTCTTATATATTTAAAAATTTAACATATATTTTATATCAATAAAAATTATCCAAAAATATCATCATCCATAAAAGGTGTAATTATACAAAAGAATGAATTAAAAAAGAATTTAAAACCAGACTTTTCAAACTTAACTTATAATCAATATTAACAAAATACCTATAAATTTAAATTAGTTCAGTCTTTTCAAATTCATAATTACAAACAGCCCGTAGAGCTCTAAAAGTCTTTGATGAGCACTGTACAAATGAAGGATCTAGATTGAAACATAACATATAATTATAATGTTATTATTTTATGTTAATAAAACAATTAAAACTATTGTTCTTACAAATAATTTGAACTCTTTTATTGATGTTATATATTTAAAAATTGAACATATATTTTATATCAATAAAAATTATACAAAAATATCATCATCTATAAAAGGTGTAAGTATAGTTTTTATTGACTATTTATTATGTTTTAAATAAATAACATTTCCATAACAATCTTCTTAAACAAATGACATGAAATATACTAAGTGTAACTAATATTTTAATATATGTAAACTGAATAGTTATATATAACTCAGTAATGCGATTATAAACATCCTTTTAAATTATTAATATAAATACTATTATTGTGTTAAATGTCCTAATAATAACTTTGGTATAGAAATCTACTCTAAATTCAAGTTATAGAATATTTCATGAGTTGTCAACAGATGTTGCAAACAACTATGATACATTACAATTTTCAACTAAAGGATGATTTAAATAGAATTTAAAAACAGACTTTTTACACTTAACTTCTAATCAATATCTAACAAAATAACTATAAATTTAAATTAGTTCAGTCTTTTCAAATTCATTATTACAAACAGCCCGTAGAGCCCTAAAAGTCTTTGATGACCACTGTACAAATAAAAGATCTTTATTGAAACATAAGATATCATTATAATGTTATTATTTTATATTAATAAAAAAATTAAAACTTCTGTTCTTACAAATAATTTGAACTCTTTTATTGCTCTTATATATTTAAAAATTGAACATATATTTTATATGAAAAAAATTATACAAAAATATCATCATCATCATCTATAAAAGGTGTAATTATAGTTTTATTGACTACTTATTATGTTTTAAATAAATAATATTTTCATAACAAACTTCTTTAAGAAATGACATGAAATATACTAAGTGTAGCTAATATTTTAATATATGTAAACCGAATAGTTATATATAACTCAGTAATGCTATTATAAACATCCTTTAAAATTATTTATATAAATACTATTATTGTGTTCAATGTCCTAATAATAACTTTGGTATAGAAATCTACTCTAAATTCAAGTTATAGAATATTTCATGAGTTGTCATCGGATGTTGCAAATAACTATGATACATTACAATTTTCAACTAAAGGATGATTTAAACAGAGTTTAAAAACAGACTTTTCAAACTTAACTTATAATCAATATCTAACAAAATACCTACAAATTTAAATTAGTTCAGTCTTTTAAAATTTATAATTACAAATAGCCCGCAGAACTCTAAAAGTCTTTGATGATCACTGTACAAACAAAGAATGTAGATTGAAACATAACATATCATTATAATGTTATTATTTTATATTAATAAAACAATTAAAACTATTGTTCTTACAAATAATTTGAATTCTTTTATTGCTCTTATATATTTAAAAATTAAACATATATTTTATATCAATAAAAATTATACAAAAATATCATCATCTATAAAAGGTGTAACTATAGTTTTTTTTTTGACAACTTATTATGTTTTAAATAAATAATATTCCATAACAAAATTATTTAAGAAACGACATGAAATATACTAACTGTAGCTAATATTTTAATATATGTAAACTAAAAGTTATATTTAACTCAGTAATGCTATTATAAACATCCTTTTAAATTATTAATATAAATATTGTTATTATGTTCAATGTCCTAATAATAACTTTGGTATAGAAATCACTCTAAATTCAAGTTATAGAGTATTTCATGAGTTGTCAACGGATGTTGCAAACAACTATAATGCATTATAATTTCAACTAAAGGATGATTTAAACAGAGTTTAAAAACAGACTTTTCAAACTTAACTTGTAATCAATATCTAACAAAACACCTATAAATTTAAATTAGTTCAGTGTTTTCAAATTCATAATTACAAACAGCCCGCAAAGCCCTAAAAGTCTTGGATGACCATTGCACAAATGAAGGATCTAGATGGAAACATAACATATCATTATAATGTTATTATTTTATATTAATAAAACAATTAAAACTATTGTTCTTACAAGTAATTTGAACTCTTTTTTCTCTTATATATTTAAAAATTGAACATATATTTTATATCAATAAAAATTATACAAAAATATCATCATCTATAAAAGGTGTAACTATTGTTTTTATTGTCTACTTATTTTGTTTTAAATAAATAATATTTCATTAACAAACTTCTTTAACAAATGACATGAAATATACTAAGTGTAGCTAATATTTTAATATATGTAAACTGTATAGTTATATATAACTCAGTAATGCTATTAATATCATCTTTTTAAATTATTAATATAAATATTATTATTCTGTTAATGTCCTAATAATAACTTTGGTATAGAAATCTTCTCTAAATTCAAGTTATAGAGTATTTCATGAGTTGTCAACAGATGTTGCAAACAACTATGATACATTACAATTTTCAACTTAAGGATGATTTAAACATTGTTTAAAAACAGACTTTCCAAACTCAACTTGTAATCAATATCTAACAAAATACCTATAAATTTAAATTAGATCAGTATTTTCAAATTCGTAATTACAAACAGCCCGCAGAGCTTTGAAGTCTTTGATGAGCACTGTACAAACAAAGGATCTAGATGGAAATATAACTTAAATTTAAAGATTATTATTTTAGATTAATTAAAATTAAATGTATTGTTCTCAAATATGATTGAAGTCTAATGAACATATACTTTATATCAATAAAAAAATCTACTAAAATATCACCATCTATAAAACGGGTTCTAACTTCAAGTTATATAATATTTCATGAGTGTAAACGGATGTTAACAAACAACTGTCATAAAATTACAAATTTCAAGTAAAGATTGAGGTCACCAGAATTTTAAAACAGACTTTACAAATAATTTGAACTCTTTTATTGCTCTTATATATTTAAAAATTGAACATATATTTTATATCAATAAAAATTATACAAAAATATCATCATCTACAAAAGGTGTAATTATAGTTTTTGTTTACTACTTATTATGTTTTAAATAAATAATATTTCCATAACAAACTTCTTTAAGAAATGACATGAAACAGACTTTGAAAAGTTATTGTTAGAACAGATATTGCATAACAGAAGTTAAAACAAATGAGGATGACAAAGTAACATAACATTCACGACAACAGATGTTAAACAACAGCTGTTAACGAAAATATATTCATACCAAGGTTTGGAAAGATGTTAACATACATATCTTTTAACTGCAAAGATGTTAACAAAAGCTTACAGCTCGGAAAACTAAACAAATATCTGAATACGTTAATAATAAGTTCTTAACATTGAAATCTAGCTGCCTTCTTCTTCAATCTTTTGCCCCTGGAAGTTTGATCACTAAAATTTACATTACAACAATCTTGAAGATTTCTTTTTCCATTGAGACTTGTGGTAGTATCAACAAACGCATCAACACATACAAGATCCTTCAAACAAACCACGAAACAACTAATAAAATGTTATATAAGAATACAAGTGTGACAACCGGCAACTTCCGATCTATACTGATGTGGTTTTATTATTTGAAATAAATATTTATTATAAAAATTGTCAATTATTAAGTCTCAGTGGTTAACTGGTCGTTTTAACAAAGGAAAACGTGATTCATTTAATTAAAGCGATTTAAACGCGTGTATCGAACGCACGCGTCGGGTGATGAAACTTATCTTATATTCACTCGGTCTTGTTATATTTTCAATTTCGAACAAAACCGACTACTTTTTATAAATAATTATCGGGCCTAGAATAAAACCGAGTCGCATTTCGTTTAAACGGGTTTGTTACGTGGTGTGCATCTTCCTAGTAACCCTAACTATAAATTCATCTTATTCTCATCATTCTCCTAAAACACAAACCCTAGTCTATCCCTCTCTCTATAATATGCCTCCCCTATCTCTCTCTCTACTCTCTCTCTAAAACTCTACTCCCTCTCATCTCCACTCGTATTCCTCCCTCTCTCACCTGAATGTAGCCGACCACCACCACTCCTGGTGGTGGCGGCACAGATCTGTGGCACGAAAGCAGGAACCACCGACGAATCATGGTGGTTTCAAGGTAGAAAACGAGCTGCAGTGGGTGTTATTGGTCGGATTTGGGGGTAGATGTTCATGGGTTGGGCCAGATCGGGTGGGGACAGTAATGGTCGTGGTGTCCGGTTGTAAATATGGTGGTGGTGGCTGTTTTGTGGTGGTTCAAGGCAGTAGCAGATGTGGGATTTTACAAGGTGGTTTCTGGTCCGAGGTTAGAGACGAGGATGGCAGCGACTATGGTGGTTACCGGTTGGGTTATAGTGGCCAATAGCTTGGGTTTTGATGGGTTTTAGTGGTTTGGGGGCTCGTTGCTGATGGTGGAGGTTCGTGGTAGTTATGGCTTCGGGTGGCGGCAGGTCAAATGGTGGTTCAAGGCGGCAGTTCTTGGTTAGGTTGGAGCAGGTGGTGGCCCCGTGGTGGCTGTGGTTGTGGTTCATGGGGTCGGGTTATGGTGACTGGTTAGGGTAGTGGTTCGTGACAAGAGATGCAGTCATGGTGGTGGTTATTTTCAGCTGGTCTCGGGTCTGGTCTCGGTCCAGGTCACATTCGGTTCGAGTCTCAGTTGATGTTCGGCTCAGATCTGGTCAAATGGCTCGGTACCAGCTACCACGTAGATCGAGACGCGCTCGTACGATTCGGTATACTTGAGTTCATATTCGTTATTATTGTAGATGTTATATATAATTATAGATATTGTATATTTGTAAATATTATATATTTATGAATATTATATATTTATAAATATATTGATATGGATCAATAGTTTTAACTCCTGAACGGACCGAATAATAATAATAAACGGTAACTACATTATATATCGAACGACTTGGTAAATGGTTAATTTAACGTGACTTATGATATTGAACATCGGACTAAATCACATTGGACTATATTGTCGGACTATATTTTATATATATATTTGCTATATATATAAGTAAGTATACATAGGTGACGAAACGTATAGTCTCGTGAATTGGAAATGTGAATACAAGGACTTGATGAATTGCGTTTGAAAGTTGATTTTGGGGAAAATTGTAGACAACGGGTGTTGTCTGGTTTGTACAAAAACAGAGGAAACTCTGCCCACATTTTAATAAAATCAAAGCGTAACGAACTGCTATTTCTATAATTAAATTCCCTTAAGTGTTTTGGACAAATGCATTATTTTATACAAAATCGAGGTGTTTTCAGAGACTAATTATTTATAACAGTGAAGATGATTTTCAAGCGATATTTGAGAAAAAGTAACAAATGTTACTAATCGGTTTTAATAACTAAATTTGTTTTTCCTCAAAGAGTATTTTCTAAAATGATTTACGAGACGATCGTCGGCTCAGGATAGTTATACGTTTTGGGGTTATAGTCCAACAAGGTTTACACACGAATAGTGACAAGTGTGAAACTTGGGTACTATGTTGTATGTAACTCGTGAATTAAGATAAGTCATGATCGGTTCATCGAGTTGAAACGTATTGAGACTCGCGTTGGTACACACGAGTCTAGACAGTCGGATAGACTATCTTTTAGGCGGTTAATAAGCTAGGCTTATGTCTGATAGACTGTTAAGGTGTCCTTTGTTGGTAATTAGGGCACGAGGAAGTCGGTCGAGGTTTCAGGCTTTATTTGCTAGCTTAGCACGGAAATTAAGGTGAGTTCATGACCCCACTTTTTACTGTTTTTGTAAATGTTTTCGGGGGGAAGACATGCTTCTTTTATGAAAATTGAGGAACTTAAAGCAAAACAAAGTTTTGGAAAATGAAACGGGTTGCGTGAGTTCACGGCCCCAATTTTACTGCTTTTACTCTTGGGGGAGAAAACGTGCGTTAAACTTAATTGGTAACATATGTCATACTATGATTTTAATACGCGTTGCTATACGATCTTTGAAAGTCCCGGGGAAAACCATGAATGTGCGGGGATGCACAACGGTGGAAATGTGGATAGATCTATTGGGCGTGACCTGCCCCACTCGACGGCTTGGAGGGCCGGGCGGGTGCATATTGTCTCGAACTGGTAACATTGGTAACATGCTGAACATTCGGGCTGAACATTGCTAAACATTGCTAAACGTGTCTAGTAATGGTTTTCCAATCGTAGTACTAACAAAACATACACCTAGCTAGCGTACTTGGTAACATTGATATAGTATGGACATGGTAACATACGGTAACACTTTGGTAATATTTGGTAACCTTTGGAAACGTTTTTGTTAAACTTATGAACTCACCAGCTTTATGTTGACATTTTAAGTATGTCTTTCAGGTTTAACTTTGGTAACGGCACGGTTGGAGTGGGCGACGTCTTAGGATTGGGAATCCTAGAGGGTTAGAATTGGCGTTCAGGAAACAAAAGGTCTTAGATGCAACTTTCCGCTGCATGGCGAAGCTACCAAACGTCACAACCGACGGGGGAAAAGTCGGGGTGTGACAACAAGATGTAGAAACAACATAGACATACTTGCACAAAAGTATAAATACCTTTGATGTAACTTGAAACCCAAGTTGCGAAGATTCTAATGGCTTAACAGACACTTTTTGACAAACTTCCTGAATGACCTAAAAAGTGCTCAAATATAAAGAAGCATAACAGATTTAAACGTCTATTAAAAATAAATGCTTATTAAAATAAAATTAGAATAAATACCTCAGCAAATGTACCATGTACATTCTCATATCCATCAACCAACTCTTTATTTATAATACGCTAGCAATTAATCTTAAAGACAGTGTACACATGGTACTCACTTACAAGACTGTAATCACAAACCTCAAGATTGAAAGTCATTTTGTTTTCAACAACTAGAGAAAACGCAATTCCATTATCATCATTTATGTTGCTTTGCTTCAACACCCTTTCCCTAATATACCATGCAGCAGCTCCAATGATCATCATCACATCTTTATCAAACATCACAAATGATACATCTCCTGATTCATCTTGTACCCTTATTTGCAAGTTCAACCTAAAACAAATAAAACATAAAAAACAGTGTATACATAAAAAACATGAATGAAGTGAAATGAAAATTCTGGAAAAAAAACAGTGTATACATCTACTGATGTACATACTTTGTGGTAATGGAAGTACATTCCCAATCGCATTTCCCACAAGCCAAAGCAGTAGCAGGCAATTTTGAGAACTGTTTCACACCCTTCTTCAGCATTTTGCAAAAACTCAGATTTACTTAAAACTTTATTGTCACAATTGCGGCAGGTAGCATAAAACCAACCATAGCTTTCTTCAACACTTTTTATGGTGGGAACAACAACAAAAGACATCGGCTGCACACACAATGTATATTAAACATAGTAAACTGAAGACATATAAAAGATACGAATAAAATATTGAAACCTCTTGAATTCCTAGTACAATGACTTCATCAACACGCTTCTTCTGTGTCCAAACGGTTTGAGCACTACAACCACACTCTTCTTCTTGTTTCAACATCAAACTCCGCAATGGATAAGCTCTCTTCCACTTTCTTATAACTCGAGCCTTCATGTACCATATGTCTTTGGCTGGATACAGGTCACAACGGCTTTCTTCATCGTATATTGAGGTGGACATTGTTTTAAGTTTTAGGAGGGAAATTTGAAAATCTTTTTTAGAAAATTCAAAGCTGATAGAAGAAATGGGTGCATTGTGTAGATGCATTTTGTGCGACTAGTGCTTTAGATTGTATTTAACATATGTTTTTGTCATCAGTCATTTGGTCGAACGAGTATTCATATGGTCGAAGGAAGTTTGCTAAACGGTCGAAGGAGACTTGAAGGTGCGAAGGAGAACAGGAGGTCGAAGGTAGAAATAGATTTTAATGTATTGCTTGGTTCGACCAGTATGTTTGGTCGAACCTGCACATTCGACCATACTATATGGGCGAATGTGCAGGCCTATATAAGGTCAAGTTCATTTTTGAGATGTAACTTTTGGTCAATTTTGTTTTCCCTCCAGTCAGTGTTCTCCCTAGGGTTTTGAGTCAACTTTGTACACGTCTTTTATTGATTAAAAATATCTTTTTAACGTGTAATTGAGTTTGATTATTAATGAAATGAATGGTTTAATGATGATTTCTGTGTTTTGTTGATATTATTATCATTTTGTAACTGATTCAAGGATTCCGCACTTGAATTAGTAGACTTGTTTGATCAACACAATTGTTTTTGTCAATTCGATCCTTCTACAAAGTGGTATCAGAGCCATATGGATCAAACAACTACAATATGATAATAGTACAGCTGATTTGGACCCTATTTTGATCAAAAATTTTCTGTTTTCATTGATAAACTGATTTTGGTGATAAATTGATTGATTAGAGTTTGTTTTCATGGATAAAATGCATAATTCTCTTTGTTAAACTTGTTCCAAATCAAATCCGAGGCAAAACCTGATTAGAATCATCAAATTTCATCAACTTTTGAAAAATTTGATCAAAATTAACTGATTTTCAAAGAATAACTGTTTTTGAATATGTAGGGTCGAACCTAGGGAGACTGGTCGAACGTGTGAGTTTATTTGGTCGAACCAAGGTGTTTTTGGTCGAACGTGGTGTTACAGTTGGTCGAATCTAGAGTTTGTCAGTGTTTAGTTGTTCATTCGACCATAATAATTTCATTCGACCAATCGGACGGTCGAAAGTGAGTTTAAAACGGTCGAACGAGGGTGTAAACGGTCGAAAGTGATTTGAGTCTGTTATTTCTTACATTCGTATCTTCTTAAACGGTCGAAAGTGCACAATTTTATACATTCGACCACTCGATACATACGAACGTAGAATCTAAAATAAAACTTTTCTAATCTTTTTGTGTTTAATCATTTTCAAATCGACATGTGGAACTTTCCTACTACACCACGACCTAATCCGACACCACAACAGCAGACAACCATGGATCCTTGGTCGGTAGCCGCTCAAAAGTCTAGTCAACCATCACAACCTAGCAATTACATGGCGATGACTAGTACTATTCCCCAACATGTTGCACAACCACAACAACAACTGATGGCCGATTATTGGGGAGTGGCAGCAGCAGCGGTACACTCTCAGACGACAAATGCCATTTCAACTCTTATCCAAGACTTGTCTTCAGGGAGTGGAAGCCGTCCACCTAAGCTTATGGAGATGGTCGATTACAACACGTGGAAGACCAATTTCAAAATCCATCTGGAGGGAATGGGTTTAGAGGGAACGGAGGCTTGGCAGATGATTGCGAAGGGCTATGTTGCTCCGATCTTGGAGAACACGGGAGAGCCTATTCCGTTGGAGAATCTTGCAGATGATGAAAAGAAGAAATTTGCTATTGAGAAGAAGGTGTTTTCACAATTGTCCCAAGCTCAGCAGGGAAATAGAAATCCTTTCAACTCTAACTACCAAAACCGACAAACCCAAAATCAGGTATCTTACCAAAGTCCTAATATCTCAAGCTTTCAACCACAACAAAACTACCAAAACAGACAAAATACCCAACAAAATAACACTGTTAGACAAAACACAACACAAAACCAAAACCAAAACAAAACACCACAAAATTCAAACCGAACAATCATTCCTATTTCTACACCAAACACACAAACCCAAACAGATAATCAAAACCATGCTTTGGTGATGCAGTTAGGTGTTGAGGAGATTACAACTGGGAATGTGGCTTGTTTGCGCAGCAGATGAATTTAGATGAGCCGGTAGAGGTTGAAGAGGAATTAGTGACTGAAACGTTATCTGAGGTGAGGATCGAGGAGTTGAATGAAGAGAGTAATTATTGTACAGAGAAGAAGTCTGGGATGATTCTTGATTCGGTTGCTGATATTCCAGAGCAGTTTGATTCTACTTATTCTGATGAGGAGAGCGAGTCTGATTCTGAATCTAGTGTTAACTCACTGGATAATGACATTGACCAATTGCTTGCTGAAGCTGACTTTTTGATGACCCGGAAATCATGCATGGTGGATGATGCTTGTACCAGGATTGATTATTCAATGTTTTTCGCTGGGAAGGAAGCACACTTTGCATTGATGGCCATGATAGAACCTCCAAAACAGGTAAGTACTGAATCTGCTTCTAATTCAACTTGTAGTAAACATTGTAATGCTTGTGATAAATTGACAGATGAGAATAAGCAACTCAAGGTTTAGCTTGAGAGTGCTAAAATCAACTGTCAATCCTATAAAAAAGAAGTAAAAGAATTTAACAGAGTACATGATGGTTATAAGAAAGATGTTTCAGAATTGAAAAAGACTTTATCTTTGAAACAAATGGCCATAAATAATTATATAAATGATTTAGAAAACACAAAACTTGAAATGACCACCATCAAGTGCTTTTGCAGAAAAAGTGAACAAGACACTAGAGAGTTATAAGCATATCGCTTATGTTGTTGATCATATAATAGAAGAGCCTTCACAGTCTAGTAGTGCCAACTACAAAGCTGTCCCAGCTCCGGTGTTGTTTGAAAACCATAATTTGCACTCAATAGCACCGGAGAGCTCAGTTAAATCTGACTCTACATCGGATAACGAGTCAAACACCTCTAGTGTGGGAGACCCTTATTCTGATGTTAGACCTGTATTGGGAAATGATGAAGGTGTAGTGGCTGTAAATGATGATTCTGATTCAGAGGATGAACATTCTGAGAAGGTTTCTGAAAAGGTGTGTGATATTCCTGATGAAAATCAAATAATCACTACTGAACTTGTTTCACCATCTCAGATTGTGCATCCCATGGCTAACGCTCATAGAAAGAATCAATCAGTTAAGCCTGTTGAGAAGAGAAATGAGAAGTAAAATGAGAATAAAAATGAAAAGCAAAATGAATCTTGTGATAAACTTGTTAAAATTTTCTAGCGGATGGAAGGATCCGATAAGATAATTTCTGATGAAGAATATCCAATAAAATTTGCCAACTATTCAAAAATTGAAAAGATCTGGCAAGAGAGTACCATTTGGTTCCCGAAACATGAGCGAACAAATGATGTACCTCCAGAAATCTTAAAGAAACTTTATTTGGATGTTCCTAAAGAACCAAAGGTCCATGTCACAGAATTTATTAAACCAAAAGAAAAGTCAAATTGTTTTCTTGAGCCGACTTACTCAAAGGATCCAGCTCCTGAGAGTTTAAGAAGAAGGTGTGTGGATGATCAATATCCTATCACTAGTTATGCTAAGTCGAATGCCAAGAACAATTTTGAAGAGTACCGTGCGTGTTTTAAGTGTGGGGCGAGAGGGCGTTTACTTGCTCACTGCCCGTACGTAAGGCACAAGAGGCACGAGGTGGAAATGAAGCAGAAATATGAATGTCCAGTCAACAATCATTGTTATCCACAAAGACTATTTGTCCCTCAACCAGCACCTTTTTATAATCAAAGCAGATATTTTCAAAGGAGGGAAAATCGTCCGATGACATATGATCGACGTAACCGGATAGCTACTGAAAAATCTCTTAAGAAACCAATGGTGAAATCAACTGTTGACAAGAAAAAGGTTCCTGATAAACCTGCTGTTAAACCAACAGTTGGACCTGTCTCTGTTAAATCAGAGAAGGTAACCAAGAAAGTTTCGAAACTGGTTGAGACCCCAAAATCTCAAATCCGGATCTTGAAACGATCTGAACAATCTTGGTCACCAATGGGTTCTGAAGGTGCTTCAACTTCACAACAAAATGTGAAATCAGAAAATGAAAAAGATTTGAGTGATCAGAAGAAGATCGATTCAAATCAAACTGTTTGTGAAAAATCTGAATCTTTGAAACAAACTGTTCAAAGACCCAAGGCCAAACAGGCTTGGGTCCCCCGAAAAATCTAATTCTTTACTTGATATGTGTAGGGAGCTTCAGCTGGCCCTGTGAGCAGTCTTTGGATTGTTGATAGTGGAGCTTCTGGTCATATGACAGGGGATCATTCGCTACTATTCGGTATCAGAAATATCAATGGAGGTTATGTAGCGTTTGCAGGAAACAAGGGAGGTTACATTACCATGGAGGGTAGTGTCAGCAATGGAATAGTGATTTTTGAGAGAATATCTTATGTAGATGCATTTATGCGACTAATGCTTTGGATTTACAATAAACGTATGTTAATAGTTTGAGTCGAGTGAGTGAAGGAAGAATTCAAAGGGTGCGAAGGAAGATAATTCATACGAAGGAGAGACAGGAGGCGAAGGAAGTTTTTGTTAGTTATGTATTGCTTCATTCGACCAGGCTGTTTGGTCGAATGTGCACGTTCGCACGAACACTGTGGGCGAACGTGCAGCCTATAAATAGGTTAAGCTGATTTTTGAATGTAGTTTTAGTCATTATTATTCCCTCCAAGTCCAGTGTGTCTCTCTAGTGTTTTGTTAAACTTAATTCACGTCGTGTCTTTCATGTTTTGATCAAATTAACGTGTAATTGAGTTTTGATTATTAATGAGAAAAGCTTTGAATGATGATTTACTTGTTTTGATCTGTTTGATTATCATTTTGTGATTGGTTTAGGGTTTCCGCACCTAAATCAAACTTGTTTGATCATTTCTTTGTTGATTTGTCGATCCTTTAGCACATACATCTTATGTGAAGCAAATCGATTATAATCTGCTCAGTGTCAATCAGATATGTGATAAACAATTTTCTGTATTCTTTGATGACAAATCTTGCTACATACTCAAGCCGGGTTTTGATTTACCAAAAGAATGGGTGATGTTAAAGGCACCGAGAGTGAACAACTTGTACATTCTCGACATGTCTAAAGCAATGACTATACAAGGCCAAGTCACGTGTTTTCTCTCCAAGGCTACAGAAAAGGAATCAATTATGTGGCATAGGAGGATGGGACACATTCACCTAAGAAAAATGAATCAATTGGTGAAAAATGAACTTGTCACAGGCGTGAAAGTTAAACATTTTCACTTAAATGACAAGTGTGTGAGTTGTAAGAAGGGTAAGCAGCACAAACAATCCCATAAGCCAAAGAAAGTCAATTCCGTTGAATTGCCACTTGAACGTTTGCACATGGATCTGTTCGGACCGGTCAAACGTAAAAGTCATGCTGGAGAATTGTACTGTCTTGTGGTGACTGATGATTTTTCAAGATTTTCATGGGTTATGTGCTTACACCGTAAGAGCGACACGTTTGATAATTTGAAAGTTCTATTCACTCGATTGGAAAATATCTATGGTCTAAAGATCAATAGAATTAGGAGTGATAATGGGACGAAGTTTAAGAATGCACAGATGGACGATCTTTGTGAAAACAAAGGTATTCATCATGAATACAGTGCTCCGTATATCCCACAACAGAACGGTGTCACAGAACGCAAAAACAGGACTCTAATAGAAACGGCGAGAACAATGCTTGCGGACTCAAATCTTCCAGGAATGTTCTGGAACGGAGCAATTTATGCAGCTTGTTATACTCTTAATCGTGTTTTAACAGTGAAGAAGTTTGGCAAAACTTCTTATGAGCTGTTGAATCATCGAAAGCCAAATTTAGAGTATCTAGAACCGTTTGGAGCTCCTTGTACTATGCTTAATGCATCTGAGAAGTTCGCACCGAAGGCTGAAGAAGGATACTTTGTTGGATATGCAACCCCACTCAAACGGGTATTCAACAAACGGACTCGTTAAGTCGAGGAGTGGGCTAACGTTGAAGTGCAGCGGTATACTTAGAATGTATAGGGAAGCGGTCCAGACTGGATGTTTGATTACAAAGATTTCTTTGAATCATTCAACCTAGATAGCTTGGTTGAAGAGGCTGTATTACGTTTATATTACGAGGTCGAAAACGCAGTGACATCACCGTTGTGCGTCCGATCACCGTGAACCCCCAAGCAGCTTCTAGTGATACCAATGTTCCTGTAGTTGAAGAAGAGGTATTCCAAGAAGCTTCCACAACTTTAAATTCATCGAAATCTGAAGATGACGACGATGATGTTACAAGTGAAGCTATTTTAGATCATGCTATAGTGACACCACAAGTGAACCCAAATACAAATGGTGCTTCATCATCGAATGTGGGTAATGATCTGGTTTCTGCAGAGAACTTAACTACTCAGACGGGAGTTCAAGTACCTGATTATCCGTAATCTCGGATGCATCGGATTCACCCGATAGAGCAGGTTATTGGTGATCCTGGTAGCAGTGTGATGACGAGAGGTCAACTGAGGAATGTTAACTCACCAGAAAACCTTGGCAATCTTGCTCTATATGCCAAAATTCAAAAATCAGGTTTTCAAAATGAATGGTCTTTTGCTTGTTATGTTTCGCAGGTAGAGCCGCGAACTTACAAGGACGCTCTTTTGGATGACGCTTGGGTAGAGGCTATGCAAGAGGAGTTATTGCAGTTTCAGAAACTTGGCGTTTGGACACTGACAGATTTTCCCCCAGGACGAAATAAGATTGGAACTAAATGGGTATTCAAATGCAAAAAGGATGATAGAGGAGTGATCGTAAGGAACAAAGCTCGTTTGGTTGTACAGGGATTTCATCAAGTTGAGGGAATCGATTACAACGAGATCTATGCACCTCTTGCATGCTTAGAAGCTATTCGAATGTTTCTGGCGTTTGCATCCTACAAGAAATTTAAGGTGTATCAAATGGATGTCAAAGGCGCGTTTCTTTACGGTGTGGTCAAGGAGGAAGTATATGTAGGTCAACCACCAGGCTTTGAAGATCCTATTCACCCGGATAAGGTCTACGTTTTGAACAAAGCTCTCTACGGGTTGCACCAGGCTCCAAGGCAATGGTATGAGGAGCTGAGCACGTATCTTCTTTCAAAAGGATTCAAATGAGGTTTGGTAGATTGCACACTATTCACTAAACGAACAGGCGATGACTTGCTTCTAGTCCAGATTTATGTTGACGATATTATATTTGGTTCTACTAACGAACTTCTTTGCAGAGAATTTGAACGTGTTATGCGGGAAAAGTTCAAGATGAGCGCAATGGGAGAGATGCAGTTTCTCCTAGGCTTCCAGGTGGAAAAAAGACCAACAGGGATCTTTATTCACCAGACGAAATACGTTTCTGAAGTCTTGAGCCGATTTCAAATGGATGATTCGAAGCCGATGGTTACCCCAATACAACCTAATCATGGGATTGGAGTTGACGCTAAGGGGGAGCTAACTGATCCATTTACATACAGAGCGATCGTCAGATCTCTGATGTATCTCACCGCCTCCAGACCAAATACAATGTTTGCCACATGTCTCTGTGCACGTTATCAATCGAAGCCGAAATAGAGTCATCTTGCAGCTGTCAAACGTATCCTTAGATATCTGAAGTGTTGTCCGTCGAGAGGACTATGGTACCCTAATGATGATCGTTTTGACCTAATCGCTTTTAGTGATGCAGTTTGGGGTGGCTGTGATAATGACAGCAAATCCACAACGGCTGGATGCCAGTTTATGGGGAGCAGGCTCGTGACCTGGCAGTGCAAGAAACAGACTGCAGTTGCATTATCCACATGTGAAGCAGAATACGTTTCAGCATCGAGCTGCTGCTCATAGGTTCTTTGGATATAACAACAGATGGTGGACTACGGTTTGCAATTTCTTAAAACCCCTATTTACTGTGATAATGAAGCCGCAATTGCATTAACAAAAGACTTAGTAAATCACTCAAAGGCTAAACATATCCGGATCAAATATCATTTTATCCGTGATTGTTACGCTAAAGAGTTGATCGATATGGTCAAAATCCACACTGACTATCAACGTGCAGATCTTTTTACCAAAGCTTTTGATAAATCTAGATTCGAATATCTTTTGAAAGCTAACGGTATTAAAGAAAAACAAGACTAATCACCATCTCAGTTTATCGCTTTTTAGTTTAGTTTAATTGTTTTTCAGAAAAATACAAAAATCCAAAAATATGTTTTTACAATTTTTAGATAGAGTATATTTTCAGAAAATACAAAAACATTGAAAAATTTCATAAAACATAAAAATTAGAAAATTTTTGCTGACTGCTATATCTTCTTCCCTTAGATAATGGCCGTCAGATTTCTGTGAACAAACGATATCTTGGGCAGTCACATATTTGAAATGCTCCAGCTTATCCTTGGGAACAGTAAACTCAAAAATTTATAAAAATTAGAAAAAAAAAACTCAAAAATGATTTCCTGGAGAAAAAGGGGAAATGATAGTACATCAGTGGGGATCTGACACATTCTAAAGAAATGTAATGCAATATAGGGCGTGTGTCTGAGTCTGTGTGATGTGCTGATAGGCTTCGTAGACCTATTACTGCGTGTCTGATACATACATATCAAACGAATTGTTGTGTGGATGAACTCCTCATGGGCATATGGTCTTAGTACCGTAATTTCGTTTGATAAGGTATTTTTACAAAACTAGGAGGTTTTGGGTCGTTATGCTATTAGTTGTCTGGGGATAGCCTCTCTGATCTTGTGCTGTAAGTCATTACGGACCTAGATCAGATAGGGTGTCTTTATAAAAGAGCTTTAAGCCAAATCCTAAAGTTACCGAATTGAGGAACTTTCCATGTATTATGATAATCAAATATTATCTATTACATCGTATCAGTCACTGATGCAAATCATGATTGACATCAGTCCTCAACTTGGTAGAGTGCACATATTATTTTTCTGCATTAATTTGCTGACCTGTATACCTCTGTGCCTCATACCTTGTAAATTACAGACGACGAAAGCATAATCACGCTTTACAATGAGTCTTTGTGCATTTACTTCTTGATACGGGAGTATGTTGTGTGCGTGGGAACCACAGACAATTACGTTTATACTATACATAATCGTATCAGTATAAAGCACTGCACAAAAGTCTGCATGTGAGTTTATATGGATCACAATATCAGCAGTTGCCAGATCACACATTGTCTTTAATGATAATAAATCAAAAAGATCAACGGTGTGATCAGATTTCTCAATAACTGATATGATCCCTTTACCGGAAATCCCAAAACATTTACTGCTTTATCTTTACTTTTCAGCATTTTATATTTCTCGTCAAAAATGCAAAACTCAAAAAGATTTTAGGTGTGTTTTAACATAAACTTTAGAAAATCCAAAAAGATTTTACATTTCTATCTTATTTTTGATAGCTGATGGTGGTTGATGACGATTTTCTAAAACTTGATGGATCATTTGATCTTTGTAATCTTTAAATGAGAAATAATGACTATCGGATGCTTAAAAGTTGAAAAGTATTTTGAACGGGACTCGATTTTGAGATTTGGTAAAATTTTCAAAAATTCCATGTTTCATTCGCCCCTTCGTTGGGTCGAAGGTGGAATTTTGTCTGCTCATTCGTATGTTTTAAACGGTCGAATGTGAGTGTTCATGTGAAAATTTCACATTCGAACCCTTTTTCTACATTCGCACCTTTCAGTAGGGTCGAAGGTAGAAAAAGCATCACATTCGACCTAGTCAAACGGTCGAATGTGGAGCCTATATAACCCATTCTCTTCACATTCGACCCCATTCGAAAAATTTTCAAAAAAATTCTAACATAAAGTCACCTTGTTGCTCTTGCTTTTTAGATCGTATTATTGTGTTCGTCTGATTCCACTGATCATTTTACACCAAACTTTGCAGGTTATCATCAAGAAATGAGTGTTTAATCCTTGATTTTCAGTTCGAGCCCTAACTGCTTTAAAACATGGATTAAATCATAATAATTGGATTTATTTTTTATTAGGATTCGTTGATTAAGTGTTTTAGGGGGAGAATATGCAAAAACATTTAGTTAATCATACTCAGATTGCATAATCAATTGTTTGAACTTACGAACCCTAGTTTTCGAATTAAAACACATAATCAATGAATGATTATTGAAATTGATCATTAGAAAAGCTTAATCGGTAGTGTTAGGTGCTTTCCAAATCAAAATGGCAGTTTAAAACAAACAAAATTAGAATCTGAAATTTTGAAGAAGATGCACAGTCACCTTCGCCCATCACAAACGGTCGAACGTGACAGTTTGGGCGAAGGAGAATGTTCAAACGGTCGAATGAAGTTTAAGTGGTCGAATGAAGAAATTTTTCAAAATATTTTACATTCGAACCCTTAGATCTTCACATTCGTACCTAAAATTCCTCATCCGTACCAACGAACTGCTCGAATGTAGAATTTGAAAACCAAAATTTTTCAAGTTTTTGTTATGTCTGTTTTAACATGTTTGTTTTGATTTTGTTTTGCAGTTTTAACAATGTCTGAACAGGAAAGTGCAAGTGTTCCTGCTGGATCATCTTCGAAGGCAGCCGAGAAAGAAAAAGTGTTGATTTACCGTTTGAATCCGCACACAACTGCTGTGCGTATTTAGGCGATGTGAAGAAACATACTGAGTTTGCCGGGATTATAGAGTTCTTGAAGAGGAGTAGAGTGATTGACGCGATTGCTACACCAGCTATTATTTACCGTTATCACAACAGGAGTTCTGGACCAATGCGAAGATGGACTTCTGGGAAGGCGAATCGTCACTCGTTAGTACAATTCAGGGGGAGCTGGGGATCGTCTCTGAGAACGACATCAGAGAAGCGTTGAAGTTAGAGGATGTTAAGACGGATCCCAGAGAGTTGACGTGGACTGAACAACGGAAATGCTTTCTACGAATGAAGTATAACGGACCTATCACTGACTATTCGTTACATAAAGGAAAGCTATGTCCTCAGTTCAAATATCTTGCACATGTGATGATCCATGTTTTCGGATCAGCAGCTGGTGGATACGATTTGATGAGAAAGAGCATCAACTCATTGATGGTGGCTTTAATATTGAATAAACCGTTCAATATTTCTGGGATGCTGATGGAACACATGTTAAAACCTGTGAGAGGGTTAAGGAGCAGAAAATTCTTGTTATATCCTCGATTTTTTCAGATGATCTTTGATGCTAAGTACAAGAAGTTGAAAAGAGATCCTAAGCAGATTATTGTTCAGGAGCATATGAATCTGAACACTCTTGCTAGGATGAAGGCGTATAAGGGTGTACCATTGAATGAACGACCACCGATGAAGAATCTATTTGGTCACCTGAACAAGATAGATTATAAAGACCCAGGTCTGGATAAGGTAAGACATGATAAAAGTGGATCAGATGAAGACAATCCTTTACATCCAGTAGACCCTGATGCTAAACGAAAGCGTCAATTGGTGAATGTTGGAGCAAAAAGTGGAAAGGGTAAGGAAAAAGAAACTGAAGCTGAAGCTGAACTAGTTAAGAAAAAGGTTTCTAGAAGACATAAGAGTATAGTAAAGAAAGGGTTGCATTTGGTAGATGAGGCGTCTGTAGATTCTGAAGAGACGCAAGTGGATGAGAGATGGGACTCTGACGCAGAGACATTAAAGAGCACCACGCCCAAGGCCACTGTGGCTGGTTAGTCTGTTAGTCTTAACAAGTCATTGGAGGAACAGAGTACTAAAAGCCCAATTCATTTAGATGAGACTGATGAGGGTTTAGGCTTGGGATCAGAGGATTTTCCTGGATCGCCAAAGCAAGGGGAGAAACAAAAGAAACCCCAATACAAGAAGAAGGAGAAGGTTTTAAGACCTATGGAGAAAAGGGCTAGAGATATAGAAACATTGATTGCTGGTAAGAAATTGCCACCAGCATCTAGCTCAAAATCACTGGTTGCAAGTCCAGCTACAAAGAAGCAGAAGACAACATCAGGTACTGAAAAGGAGACTGATCTACCTGTTAATGAGTTTAATGATGCACTGGATAGAGTGCTAAAGAAGATAAAGAAAGGAAAGTTGCCTGCTGTTACTGAAGCTTCTACACCAAAAGTCACAATTGATAATGATGTGATGAGTGCTGTGAACCGGAAGCTAGCTGACATGATGAAAATAATCAATCAGCAGCAAGCAGAGATAGAGCAATTGAAAAACAATGATAAGATGATGTTAGACGTTGTTGAAACATCTCACGACAATCAGGATGCTCTTGAAGCCAAGCTTAAACAACTTCGAAAAGAAAACAAGAAGTTGTTAAAGCATGAACAGAGGAACACCAGGAGATTTATGGTATTAAAAGAGGAGAATAAGAAGCTGAAAGAGAGTAACAAGAACATGGATAATTTGATTAAAGACTTGTGCTCCAGAGCTCCTCAATTGCAAGCTGGTGAAGAGGATAAAGAGCGAGATGAAGAAGTTGATTTCGAACCATCTGATAATGAAGAGGAAGAAGATGAGGAGTTAGATGATGATGCTGGTGATAATTCTCAGAAGAAAAAGAAAGATGATAGTGATGATGATGGTTCTGATAATGATTCTGGTGAAGGAAACAACTCTGCGAGTTTAAATAGTGATGATGATGATGACGATACTGATAAATACAAATGAGAGAAAAGAGGATCGGGAAAAGGTGAAGGAGGATCCAGCCCAAAAGCTCCTGGAGGATCTATTTATGATGATACAGTCTTTTGGAATGAGAAGCTAAGATCACTATCAAACGATGATAAGAAGATGTATCGCCATATGTTAACACATAGAGTCTGGACGATAGATATGACTAGCAGATTTCCTGAGATTTTTGAATCCAGTGACAGGATACTTGAGTTGGAGTATAACGATCCAGATTTGGAGGATGGAGAAGTTTCCGCGGCGATGTCGAATGAGATTTTAGAAGGTTTGGCGAAACAGGTTTGGAAGACGTTGGAAGAATTATTGGTTGATAATCAGATTCCCAACTTACCTGAAAAAGAAGCAGGTAATCATTCAGATGATCGGGATGTGCCTGTATTCGAGGAGGTTGAGATTGAAGACATAACGAGTGATGAATATCCAGAATATTTCAAGAAGGATAAAGATTCTGGATTTGCTGAATTTACTGATGAATTGTTGAAAGAAGCCGAGAAACTTGCTTAGGAAAAGAGCAAGAGATTCATTGAAGAAATATTTCCAGGGCATGATAAACCGAACACAGAACAATCTGATAGTTTGAAGGAGTTATTGAGGAAACTGAAGGAGAAAGAGGCGAATCGTCCTAAGACAGAGATTCAGGGAAGTTTTTATAAACTACACAATGAGTTGTTCAAAGGTAGAGCATTGGGATGGAAGTTTGTGAAACAGTTGAAATGTGTAGTTGTTAAATGGGAGAAAGGAATACTTTATTTTGAAAGATTCCATGATCTGAAGACACTTCCTTACTGGGCAATTCGAGATGTGTGTAGACATCAGTTGACTGGATCTGTGAATGATCATATTGCTTATTTTGCTGATCGTATGTCAAGGGAAAGCAGGACGAGATGGAATCTATTTACTCCTCAGTATCCTAAACGGATTGTTCATAAGAAGGATATTGATGATATAACTGGTATGCCCAAGGTTTCGTTGAAGTACAAACCACCTAAAGTGTTGAAACATATTCTGTTGATGCAGATCCCACAACACTTTGCTAAAGATTTCATCTGGTGGTACTATGACTGGAAAGCTGCAGAGGCTGTGATTGTGTTGAAAGATGGTGTGAAAGATTTCAAGAAGATACACATATTTGATCCTATGTGGTTGATTAACTGCTCACATGAGGATATCATTATGTTATTATAATCCAATTTACAGTGAGGTGAAGGATCAAGCAAGCAAATACCAACGGGTGGTATTCATGTGCTTTGCTCATGATATAAATGTTGGATGTGATTATGACAAGAAGCTTGGTAAGTTCATGAAGGTTCAAGATGTTCCTGATGTCAAGAAGAAGAAGCCGAAACAAGTTTTTGCACCGGTGATGACCAAAGAACAGAAGAAGCAATTGCATATTAAGCTGATGAACATAAGGATGGATGAAGAATTTCGACTTAAACAATAAAGCAATAGTCAAGGGGGAGTTTGTAGATGCATTTTGTGCGACTTGTGCTTTGGATTGTATTTAACATATGTTTTTGTCATCAGTTGTTTGGTCGAAGGAGTATTCATATGGTCGAAGGAAATTTGCTAAACGGTCGAAGGAGACTTGAAGGTGCGAAGGAGAACAGGTGGTCGAAGGTAGAAATAGATTTTAATGTATTGCTTGGTTCGACCATATGTTTGGTTGAACCTGCACATTCGACCATACTATATGGGCGAATGTGCAGGCCTATATAAGGTCAAGTTCATTTTTGAGAGAGTTAATTGCCAATTTAGTCCCCGAGGTTTGTCAAAAATTGCCACTTTCATCCAAATATTTTTTTGTTACATCTGTGTCCCTGAGGTTTCATTTTTTTGCCATTTTAGTCATCAGCACTAACTCAGTTAACAAAAACCCAGTTAAGTCAAGGGCATTTTTGTCCATACACACCAAACTTTTTCCTTTTTGCCATTTTCATCCAAAACCCTTTTTAAATTTATTTTGATTTTCTTTTAGATATTATGTATATATATATATATATATATATACACACACACACATAACCTTCTGCTTCTTTCTTAAAACACATTAATCACTATGAAAACCTAAAGCCCCAATGCTGTGAAAACACTCCAAGCACCACCACCACCGTCAGAAACTATTGAGACACTACCACGACCCATGAACTGTTTACAGATTATAAACGATTTCATGGGGCTTTTGTTCTACATTAAAAACTGACTCTAAAGGACCAAATAATTTAAAGGAAAGCGTACCAAAAGATGATGAAATCGAGCACAAGGATCGAGACAAAAATTCAAAAAATCTTCGAATTTAGGTTTCGGGTCGGGTGTGTTGGGTTTATGTTGGGGGTGAGGGGAAGTGGCGGGTGGTTGGGGGTATCTAGGAAGAAGGAGAGAGGCAGCTTCGGAAGATTGCAGTGGCTGAGGATGGTGTTGGATGGTGTCCTCAAGTATTTATTCTTGATAACAATGAACTATTTAGGTAAGTTAAGAAGCTGTGTGAATTTTTTTTAAATATTTTGGAAGCTGCATATTGTTATGCTACAATCATGATGGTGCTGGTGAGCTAAATGATCCCAAAAGTTTGGCCATGTCTTTTCTAATATATACACAAATGTTGGGACTTTTGCAGCTGATCACATTACATTAAGTAGCAGATTGTATATGTTGTTTATTTTTGTTGAATTACGTGAAGACGGGGTGATAAGGTGAAGGGTGAAAAGTGGAGAAATAGGGTTGAATTGGTGGGGAAGGTGATATAAATAAAGGGTGATAGTAGTCGGGAGTGTTTGGGTGCGAATATGAAACTAGAACAATTATAATTAAATAATCGGGTGGTTAGGTATGACCCGACCCGTTAACGAGACCCGTGTTACGGCGGGGTGTTACAATATAATATCTAAAAGAAAATCAAAATAAAATTAAAAAGGGTTTTGGATGAAAATGGCAAAAGGTAAAAGTTTGGTGTGTATTGACAAAAATGCCCTTGACTTAACTGGGTTTTTGTTAACTGAGTTAGTGCTGATGACTAAAATGGCAAAAAAAATGAAACCTTAGGGACACAGATGTAACAAAAAAAAGATTTGGATGAAAGTGGCAATTTTTGACAAACCTCAGGGACTAAATTGGCAATTAACTCTTTTTGAGATGTAACTTTTGGTCATTTTTGTTTTCCCTCCAATCAGTGTTCTCCCTAGGGTTTTGAGTCAACTTTGTACACGTCTTTTATTGATTATAAACATCTTTTTAACATGTAATTGAGTTTGATTATTAATGAAATGAATGGTTTAATGATGATTTCTGTGTTTTGTTGATATTATTATCATTTTGTAACTGATTCAAGGATTCCGCACTTGAATTAGTAGACTTGTTTGATCAACACAATTGTTTTTGTCAATTCGATCCTTCTACACATTGGTTATGTGCTTATATATTGGGAGCTGATGAGGCACGTTTCCCTACGTGGATTTAAATTTTCCCCCTTAAAATTCAAAAAATTAGGGCCTAAAACAGCTGAGAGGATATATTAGTAAAGATCTGCTGTTGGTTGGTAGACGCAGGGATTGACGACCGTTGTTGGGGGCAACAGCGGTGGTTTCACGTGGCCCACCCCATTTTTGAATTTTTTTAATGGGATTAATGACGTCATTCTTTGCATCATACGCGCATTTGTGGCCACTCTCTCCGGCTGACACATCAGCTTTCTGACGTCACTCACGCTTATCCTATTATGGAAAGTATAGATATATATATATATATATGTATATGTATATATAGGGTCGAGATCGTGTATAGAGTGTTTTTTTTTTTGTGAGAAGTGTGAGAAGGATTAAAATTGATACTTAGGCATCATTTTTTGAACTTAGTCGTGATGTTTTGGATTATTTTGCCTATAAAAACACCAAACATAACAATTAAAACCCGAAAACAATGTATTTTAGGCTTAAAACTTAAAACACCATGCTAAGTAATTTAGCAGTGTGTTTTAAGCTTTAAGTAGTGTGTTTTAGTTGTTTTTAAAATTTAATGACTATAATACATTGTATTGTGTTTTAGTTGTTGTGTTTGGTGTTTTTCAAGTTAAAACAACCTAAAAAAATCATTCCTAAATCCAAAACATGATGTCTACATGTCAATTCTTAGTCCTTCTTAGACTTCTCACAAAAAATGTACTTTGTATAGGATCCTAAACCTATATATATATGGCGAGATCCCGTTTGGAAACACACGAGATGAGTAAGCCAAGCCTTATCCGCAGTACGGTAACCACTGACACGTCAACAGACCAAACCCTCTAAAACACTTGATCTATCGTTAAAAGAAAAACTGAATATCGTAACGTCTGTTCATTTCACAACATTAGTTAATAATATACTGAGGCAATAGATCATTTGTTACTCAATGGTTTGTAATTCAACGTCTGTTCGTTTCACAACTCGGTTCATTACATCAATTAAGTAGTTTTTTTAAAACTCCTGGTTGTAAAAAACCTGTTGATTCAAACAGTTGTTAATTCAACGGTTTCTTTCAAACAGTTGTTAATTCAACGGTTTCTTTCAAACAGTTGTTGCATTAACCACCGACACGTCAACAGCCCAAACGTCTGCTTAGAGAAACCGCTGTTTCGCAACGACTGTTTATATCTTTTAACACTGATCAGATGTTTAATAACTGAAAGGTTACAACCAAGGAACAAAAACTCTACAGACGGATTAAAAAGCTGTAGTCAATATGTAGCGATATATAGAAAACCATATCTAATCAAAGCTAAACAAAACAAATATAATCAACTTTAAACATCAATATACATTATGAATTCCATCTTCATAACATCTGTTTATATATATGAATATACATTAGGAATTAATAAACTTAAGCTTCAATTACTTTGAAGGTACAATTCCTTTTATTCTTGAACTTTAAGCACTTTAGGCATATGAAAATCAATATGCGTATTAACTCATTGATATGTGATGGGTGGTATCCACGGCTAGTTAAAGGAATTAATAAACTTAAGCTTCAATTCCATTGAAGCTTCAAGCTGTGCGTGTAGATCTTTGAATCGTGCCAAAAATTCTACATTCTTAATACCGGACTCTTCATTGCACAACACCGACAAATCACGAACAACAGTCTAAGGCATTGACTTCAAAATCCGTTGAACATCGTCTCGCTCAAATGTGCCCAAGTGCAAACGGTCAAAACAAATCTTCAACTCTTTTATAGTCTTCAAATCTTGATAGTATTGTCCTGTAATTTGATCAAGAAAAAATTCCTTCATTTCATCTTCACGGTTATCACTTGGGGCTGACATTGATCCAATTGGTGAAGATTGAAATGTAAATGTTAATATTAATTAAAATCGTTTATGATGAACGTCCGGATGTCTTTTGTATTTTATAGACCGATAACGCGTGAAGATGAAAGGTCATATGGTAGAATAGTTATTATACATGGGTTAACGTATTAAACGAAAGGTTTTTTTATAATGATTATTTAATTAATTTCAAAACATATATAGTATCTAAAAAGTCAATACAATTTGTGAAACATAAATGGACAATACTATCAGTTATTAAACATCTGATCAATATTTTTATATTTATCTTTTTCTTTTTTTTTTTCACTCACGATTTTTAAACGTTAGTAACTTTTATATACGACATTTTTTATAAAAAAATTACACCAAATTAATGAGCGTTTTATTATTTTTCCAACAAGCACCATAGTGCTATACAAAACACGAAAAAATAAAAAAAAAATTAGTGGGGTTATTTTCATGCAGAAAAAAAACACAAAGTGTTTAAGTAATTCATTAGTCATGTCTAAATAAGTCAATAATCATAGTATGATAGTATATATGCTTTTAAACATCTCATTACTCATAAAAATCCGCTAACTACATATATATTCACAGATGTAGTCATTTTTTGTATCTATTTTCTTATATATTTTGATGTGCACAAGTAGAATTAGAAGTAGGTTTTATGAGTTATGAAAAAACGATCTATTCCTTTTACAGTTTTGTTACTTCATATTAGATTTGTCTATCCAGGGTAAATAATATATATATATATATAATATATATATATATATAATATATATATATATATATATGGAGTGGATAATATGGAAACCCCATCTTTTAAAAAAACCCTGCAAACTCTATGGTGACCATTGATCAAGTTTGATCAATGGTTCATAATTAATTGTATTTAATAATCAAAAGAAACTTTCATTGTGTGGTCATAATTGAGACCAAGGGCAATATGGTAATCTTAAATAAGCAAGTGGGTCACTTAAATTTTCTGAATTCTAGGTTGAAAAAGGTTGATTTAACACTTGTCAAATCATCTCTCTCCTACTTTATGGCACTTTTCCAGAACCAATATTAACGTACGTTAGTGTTGTGATAAAAAAATCTGGCCTCGTGTGACACATCGCTAACATGTGTTAACACACATATACTAAAACGAACAAAATAAAAAGAACACATAAAATGTATATTTAATTAAGAAATGATAAAAACGATCATTACAATCAATACTGAAAATGTATCAAAAAACTTTTCATATAAACATAATTATTTGCGAATGATAAAAAACTATCATAACAACATAAAAAGATCTAGCTATCCTTCATTCTTGATACCCATCTTCATCTTTAACAAAAAAAACATCTCTTCACCTACAAAAAAAAAAGATAACACATGTTAGTTGGGCTATCCAAAACACATAATGAGACATCACTGACAGATGTAGTGAATTCTAAAACATATGTTTTACTGAAATAAACGTACGTCATATGAACCCTAACACCTGTTAGTTAGGCATATACTAGCATGTGTTAGCATCACTAACATATGTATAAACAACACTAAATCTGTAGTGCCAAGTGTATCATACTCAATTTTACAACTACGTTAATACAACTACTCAAATACGATTAATAGGGTTTGAAATCCAAACAATAATAAATGTAAAAAATCAAATCAAAACCAATCCAAATCCATATACCGAAATATTATCTCATATTCATCAAATATATAATATAATAAAAGACATCAGCAGCATGTGTTAGCATATTCTAAAACACATGTTTACTGAAAAATAATGTATGTCATATAGACCCTAACACCTGTTAGTTGGGCATATACTAGAATGTGTTAGCATCACTAACATGTGTGAGCATACAAGACTCGGACCGCAAAAAATAGACATGTACCCTATACAAGTTCATATACCAAAATATTATCCTCATATTCATGAAATATATAATATAAAAAAAGTCATCAGCAGCATGTGTTAGCACTAGTTGAGTGCCCGCGCGATGCAGCGGGAAACACAAACACTTCTAAGGGTTTGTATGGTTCTGTTAAGTTTGATTATTAGCCTCAACCGAAACTAAAATCAAAAGTCTTCAATTAATCAATCTTATTAAACAATTGGTTTCTTGGTTCGATTAATATTGTTAGATTATCGGTTTTAGTCCGGTTTAGTTAATTTTGGTGAGTAACAAAAACAAACTTTGGCTAAATTTTGTTTCCTAGAAGTACATGAAATGGAGGTATAAATACATGAAATAGAGGTAAAAAATAGCTCTGTAAACGAACCGAATGTTCATGAGCTGTTTGTGAACTTGTTCGGCGGAAAGTTCGTTTATGTCGTTTATTTAATAAACGAACAATCACGAACAAAAAAATTTGTTCGTTTAGTTAAATGAGTGAACATGAACAAACATTGACTTTGCTCATTTATGTTCGTGAGTATCTGTTTATGTTCGTTTATTTGTGCTTGTTTAAGTTTATTAATTACATACGTAGTTATACTTACATAAATACAAACATAAATTGGGCTTTAGCTACTTGTATAAATATATAACAAATTAGTAATTGGGTTTTTCAGTAATACGAAATCGTTCACATTTATTATGTTCGTGAACGTTCGTTTATGTTCCTTGGTGAACTGTTCATTTAGGTTTAAACGAAAGAACATAAACGAACAAGAACATGACAAATTTCTTAATGAACGAACATTAACACAAAAACGTGTTTGATTATGTGTTCATGTTCAGAAAAAATTAAATGAACATTCTGTTCGTTTACAGATCTAGGTATAAAACCTAAAAATTTCAAAACCTCTATTTATACCGCCACTACAATTCATAAACCTATCTACTCAACTTCAAACCATATTAGATTATACTTTCCTATATACTTTTAATTAAAAATTTGATTTTTACGTGATTAACAGAGGTGAACAATAAGGGCATGTTTGGTATGGGGTAATGGAATGAGAGATGGAATGGAATGGAAGTGGTAATGGAATAGACATGGTAATGGAATGGATCATTACCATTCCATGTCTTGTTTGCTTATCATGTGGGAATGGAATGAATTCTTACTTTGTGTTATTTGGTATGTAAGAAAAAACGAAAATATAAAATCGATGGTGAGTGGTGGGTGGCGGCAATGACGGTGGTGGGTGGTGGTGGCAGTGGGTGATTGCGGTGACGATGGTGGGTGGGCGACGACGACAGTGGTGGGTTGCAGCGGTGACGGTGCGTGGTGGTGGCAATGACAGTGGTGGAGGCAGTGGGTGGCAGTGACGATGGTGGTGGTGCTTGGACGGTGGTAACAATGTTGGGTTACGACAATCGTAGCAATAGTTGTGGGTGGCGGCAATAAGCGGTGGTGGTTGGATGATGACAACGATGGTGGGTTATAATAATAATAATAATAATAATAATATATTTGTTTCCATTTCTTGAAGGAATGAAAAAAACACCACTTTACCAAGGAATGAAAATTCTTAAAATGATAGGAATCACATTCCATATGGAATGATCCATTCCATTACTACATGGTAACCAAACATGTTTAATTTCATTCAATGTGAATGATTTATTCCATTCCACCTTTGATTTCTTCATACCAAACGCTACCTAATTGAAACTCAACCGAAATCAAACAAAAGCATACTGAAGAAACACGAATCCTGGATTACCGATTAGGCGCTAATCCAGTATGTGATCCTACGGTATTTTGCAAAGAGTGTGTGTTTAGGAGACTACCGATTAGACCAGGGAGTCTAAGGACAAGACCAGGGAGTTTAGGAAACTACCGATTAGAAGAGCCGAGCCTCTAAAAGTTAGTATAATAAACAAGGGGTTGAAGAAGGCACGAAGGAGTTCGTGTTCTTCTTGAGTGAAAGTGTATGAGATATTAGATGCCAATAATAGGAGAAGGGGCTCCTCCTTTTATAGTACCTAGTTATCAAAATTTCTCAGCCCATCCTCTACCTTTAATGGGGACCAACCCAGGTAGAGGCGTCTCCATAATCCGACCCAAGTCCTCAAGCCCATTTGGTGCAAGCGGGCTTTGATAAAAAAGGAGAAAGTAAAATACTAAGGGGGGATGTTACCGTCCTGATGACTGTACACGTGGCGCCCATCGAGTGGACACTAAAGGTCGGCGGACACGTGGCGCCCGCCTGTTGGTAGACCGAGGGCGGTGGGTAATCATACATTTTCTCGGACTTCGGGACAGGTTGAGAAAGTCTGCTTGTCAGGAAGATATCTTGGACGGGAGGCTGCCACGTCGTCGTCCTTTCTGCATCTCAGACTGGGAGCAGTCTTTGATTGGAGAGGAAATCTGACGGGCAGCCTGTTGCGTCAGAGATATTTCTTCTGGGGCAGGGGTGAGTCCCAAGGCTGCCCCAAAAGGTATCTTCCAATTGTGTTGGTGAAGCTTCCTTTGGCTTGCTGAGGAAGCTTTGAGGTATGTTGGGTCCGCTGACGTTAAACGGACGGACAATGTTGCGCCTGGCGTCGATTGGACGCCAGGGTGTACCGCTGACGTAAAACGGGCAGGTAGTGCTGCATCTAGCGTCCGTTGGATGCTAGCTGCATCGCTGACGTAGAACAGGCGGTTGGACGCCAAACGTTCCGCTGACGTAAAACGGGCGGATGGACGCTAAACGATCCGCTGACGTAAAACGGGCGGATGGACGTCAGGTGATGCCGGTTCTAGTTGGGCGATGGTATGGTATTTATAATGTTTTGATACCATATCCCTTCACATACAAAACCAAACATAAAATTAACCAAAACCGAGTTAACCTAATATCGATTTTTTTGTACCCTAAGTTAACCAAAATTAACAAACCAAAACTGGACCATTCATACATGTATATCCTTTATACATCCAGTACATGTATACCTTCATTTCATGTGCTTCTAAGCAAAATTTTAACCAAAGTTTGGTTTTGGTTATTAACCAAAATTAACTAAACCGAACTTAAAAGGACAAGCTAACCAAATAGACTAAACTAATTAACCGATTGGTTAACAAGATTGATAAGCTGATAATGTCGATTTTTGTTTCGGCTGAGGCTTATAACCGGACTGAATCTAACCCAACCATGAACCATTAGAAGTGTCTGTGTTTCCTACCATATTGTGCGGGCATACTATTATGAATATATTAATGAGTCTTTTCAGTTTAACTAATTTGGGTAAACTAAGGGTACAAAAAGAAAACGATAACAAATTTTAAGTTAAATCGGATGTTTTCAGTTTTAAATAGATTTTGGTTCAGTTTTGTCAGATTTTTGGTTTGGCTTCGGTGAACGGTTTAGTTATTGCTCACTCTTATATATCGTTAATCACAGAGCACATAAAGATTTTTTAAATAAAAAATAGTAATGCTATATTCAAATTAAAGATAATAAAATGCTCATTATTATGATGTAACTTTTTTTTTTTTATAAAAGTATAAACGTATTAAAAAATATGACTATTTAAAATCATGGGGGGTGGTTTGCTTAAAATGTGGAAAAGATGTTTAACTATAATTTAAATAAACAAAAGTTAAGTAAAGTTTAAGAGAATAAAGTGTAACTAAGATAGGGTATTAAAATGTAAATAATGTATGAATGACTATTTTACCCTCATTTTAAGGTTATTAATGAAAAATAAGTTCTTAACTTTTGGGTATCTTAAATAACCCCTCACTCATGCATTATAATACAGTATATATATTCTAAAATACATGTTTACTGAAAAATAACGTATGTCATATAGACCCGAACACCTGTTAGTTGGGCATATACTAGCATGTGTTAGCATCACTAGCGTGTGTGAGCATACAAGACTCGGGCCGCAAAAAATAGACATGTACCCTATACGAGTTCATAACAATTTCACTTGCCAAAAATTTATTAAATAGAATACAAAAATTATTTAAACACCCTATTTACCAAAGGATTAAAAATTTATAATCTTTATAAAAAAAACATTACTTACCACAGCCACATCACCAACGCCGCCTTTTTCCAATAGCCTACTCGTGAAAACCAATACTGGAACAGATACACATGTTAGTCGGAATCATCAAACACATAATGGGACATCACTAACATGTGTTAGCATATACTAACATAAAAAGACTATACACTTATTCATCAATCACATGTGATCTATCAACCTCATGTGCCCAATCCAATAACAATCTAACATAAACAGAATAATAATAATAATAAAATCAAAAAGGTTAACATAAGGTTATTTTTTTCATTTAAGCATTTGATCGAACACTTGGTATGCAAAAAAAAATTATCCCAAAAAAATCAAACACTTGTTACCAACATCACCATAATATAAATTTCTAACAGTAAAAAAGTCAAAGCCTAATATAAATTATATATCAAAGCCTAATATAAATTAATATAGATAAAGACTAATATTATTACCTGCATCGGTGCGGAAATGAAACTTTTTATATGTTCCTATTGTTGGAACATATTTAAAAACGTAGAGCATATTTAAAAATGTTCTTGCATACAAAGTCAACAATAATCAATAATCATAAAGTCGTATAAGTATAAAATATGGATTAAAAGGATAGTATCCAATATATATATATATATATATATATATATATATATATATATATATATATATAGGTGATGGTTAAAATAAAAACCCTTCAAAATGAGTAAACCTTGTAAACCCATTTCTAGCCACTGATCAAATTAGATCAATGGTCCACATTTAATTCATGCTTTTTGATTTAATTTAATAGGCTAGATGACAAAAAAAGGGCAAAAGGGTCAAATGGCATTTTCTGAAAAAGCATCTATGACAAGTTGACCTGACACATGTCACATCATCTCTCTCATACTTTTGTGATCATTGTCCTAAATCTGCTAGATGCCGTGTTACATATGTAACATGTGTTGTGTTACGTAGGTTAAAACTGAGTTGCCAGTGTATATTATTTAAAAAATGCTGATTTATTATTTTTTTTATTATACCATGTTTTTTTTTCGTTTTATTGTACCAGCACCAGAATTGTTGCATACGTAACGAGAATTAATATGGTTATAGGCATTTTGTTACTTACAAAGTGCTAAAAACAAACAAAACGGTCATTACAAAGTGCTAAAAACTTTATTGATCAAAAAACATTCAAATGTACACAAGAATTGTTTCTTACAAAATGCTAAAAACCAAACAAAACGGTCATTACAAATCAACAAATGCTAAAAAAAGTATCATAAATAAAAAAAAAATTGTCTACACTTCATTCTTGATAATTATCTTCATCTTTAATGCAAAAAAAATGCTCACCTGCAAAAAATAAAACAAAAATCATCAATTTACATGTAACCCCCCCCCCCCCCCCCCCAATGTCTTAACGTATGTTAACCAACTGGATATACCAACTTAGTTCTGTTGTTACATACGAAA